>WBMV01006966.1:2435666-2855489 GCA_013396655.1 Campylorhamphus procurvoides
TACTCTTTTATACTTTTTATACTCTTTTATACTCCTTTATATTCTGTACCCCAAAACCCTATAAGTAAAAGAACTCTTCTCTGCTTTACCCATATAAAGTTGTCTTGGAAAGGCTTTTTCCCCCTTCCTCAAGGCAACAATACAGACAAAAACATTCAAGATTAAGTTGTCTCTGGACACTAACAAAGCATTAATAATAGGATGAAATACCTGTATGTACAAATTCTTCATCTAGACAGTGCAAGCTGAGTATTATGAGATACTATTTAAGGCAACTTTGAAAGCATTTCATGCTTCTCACAAAAAAAAACAAAAAACCAACAACCAAAACAAAAAAAAAACAAATTAAAAACCCCCAAAAAAACCCCACACACAAAAACCCCAAACCCAAAACAAAACAACAAATGAACCAAACACTAATATTACCCATTGTGATCTTCACTATATTTTCATCAATTTCTCATAAAGATTTTATGGTAATGATTTCCTTCATTTATGGTCATGAAGAGAAGGAAGCAAAAGATTAGCATTTCTGATGACAAAAAAAATAAAAGGTAGCAGAATGATGTACAGAGAAGAAAAGCACATTGGAAGGAAATTAAACTAAATTAAGAGACTCAGAATTTACCTGATTTTGAATTAGGGCATAGGATTCTGGGCTCAGTTTAGTTGTCAATACACTGATATTCAATGTTGTTTGAGAGACTCGGTGTTTTTCACCTCCACACAAGCTGCTGCTCCAGAGAAAAACACATCAACTGCAGAGTTTATGACATATCTGCCAGCACTATGTGGATGTGTGAGGTATTTTTATGATAGATCCCTCTGAGACAGCAACTGACTTAACTCTCTATATTTCCAATTCAATTGCTTAAACAAGGACATCTATTATCATTTGAGATGCCTCTATGTAACTTATCCAACCTCCCAGTTCTTCCATTGTCATCCCATAAGTAGTAGGTCAAAACTGTCACTCCAATGTAGACAGGAGGCTTCTGGAAGCAGAAGTGTAGGACCATAGAAAAGATTCAGACCTTTTGATGGTAAAGGCTTGGGAATAAAAAGGTGTAAATATGTAAATTCTTCTTTAGAAAAGATGACACTATATATTAAGGCAATAAAGTAAGGAAAGATCGAGAGAAGGAATGTGGTCCATTTCTATTTGGCCAATGTCATAGTGTTGTAAGAGCTAGAGGATGGTCAATTAACATTAATATCACCATGTAGCAAATGCTGCCAAGTTTTCTCTTTTGTTTTGGTTCCAGCCTTTCATTCTAAAAATACCATTTGCCCATTTTTTTTTAATCAAATGTCTCCAAGAATTTCAGAGACATCACAGACTTTATTTCAACATGAAACTACAAAGAGCATAAGGTTCTAGTTTACTGCAAATCCAAGAAAATAAAGTATAACCAGCAGCACCTTTCTGCTTTCTTATTCTTTCATTGTGTGTAGTGCCCTGAGGTTTTTTTTTACTATATATGTAGATGTGGAAAGAAAATCAGCTACTTTTGCACAGAGACCAGTTAAATTAAAATGGTTAAAGGTAATTTGTTGATCTTTTTTACATAGTGTTTATATACTAGAAGCATAACCTCAGATCAGTTATTTTAACATAATGTAATTCTACAAAATATTGTTTTAGTCACAAAAAAAAATCTATAGAAGGAAGCATATTGGATAAAGTATTGCTTGTGGTGTAATTTTAATTCTGAAATACCTTGCTAAGAGGGCTTATTTAAATAAGTTCTCTCTGAAATGAATATTTAGAAAAAAATCCTACAGGATGATTTATAGAAAAATTATATGAACAGAATGAAGGACAGAAAAATTTTATTAGAAAAGAGACTCATTTCCACAAAATATAAATTATACCTTTTAGAAACTATATTGAATTTTATTAATATTCTGCAGACAGCCTCCAGTGTTAATCTCCACCCCTACCTATAAGATTTTCATTATGAAGTACAAGGTGTATTTACCCTTTAACCAAATAATTTTTGAGTACTTCAGTGCAGTCTTGACTGTAGTTTACATACCTTACTAAATATTTTCCTTTTGGAGGAACAGCTTATTTTATGTCATTATTGTATATAAAATCCTTGGTGAAATACTTGCATGTATATGAATATATATATGCTATTGCACAGATGCCTATGCATCTATGTAAATATATACATAGGTATATGTATACAAATATGTATACAAATATACATATTTTTATTCCATTTATACATATCTCATGCTTCCACCACAGGTATAAAGTTTATTGTTTGTACATTGTACATAGGATACTGATCGTTAGCATTTGTGTATACATTTTCTGACCTCATTTTTTTAACCAGGCTGCCTGACACTGTACTGCTTTCTGCCTATTTGGGAGTCATTATGGAGAGAAACATACTAACAGATCTTTAGGTAGAGAGATTTGGATAATCAATAATTTGTTTACAATTATTTAGTCTTCTTACTTTTATTTTCCCCCCACAGGAGCCCTTCTTCCTCTGAAGCTCAAGAAATTGATTATTACTGGGTTTTGGGAGAATGAGGCTGATCCCTGCATCAACCATTCCAGAAGTATGAAGATGGGTTGTTTGCAAGGGAAAAGAAAAAAAAAAAAAAGGGTAGGGAGTCTCCAACAATATGTTCTGGGACATTTCTTAGAAACAGTGATCTATGCCCACAACCTTGTGAATGCAGAAGGCTGCCAACTCCACAAAAGCTGGAAGCTTTAAATTTTTGTACAGACAATATAATTTTCTTCTAAAAACTAACTACTCAGAACTCAGTTTACTTACAAATCTCTCATTTGGAACTAATTTTTCAATATTACAGAATTAAAAAAAACAACCAAAACCAAGAAATGGTGTGTGAAAACTGATTCAAATATCAAATGTACCAGAAATTATTATATTTTGTCTAAATAATAAATTTGAATGTGACTAATAAAATCTTTTGCTGGAAAAATAGAAGCTAAATAAACTTAGAAAGTTGCTAAATATATCTCCTCAATGACATATGCAAATTATTTTCCCTCTCTCTTCAAAATATACATTTCATTATAACATACATAATTAGCCCACTATATCAACATGTATACATTGATTTTCTGTACACTATAACTGGCTTCTAGCTCACTAGAACTGCTTTATCCTATTACTGCTTTATCCAAAACTGAAGAAATTTGTTCAGTTTTGTATGCTGTTAGACATACATGTATGACTAACTTAATATTAATCCTGAAAAGAGAATCCTTGCAATAAACCCTGAATCATTTAGCAGCTCTGTTTATTGTACAGTGGGGATCTGATTCTGGCCTCAGTGCCAAGCTTGACTAAATCAGGTTTACTGAAGAGACCTCTGCAGACAACAGAGCCCTACAGAATTGTCCTATCCTGTACCATGACCTCCTTGGAGGTCTCAATTTGTTCTTAGGGCAGCAACAAGTTATATGGTTGTTGACCTACATGCTCCATGTGATTTGCTTTGATGGTCATCATCTCAAATCAGCCAGCAATGTCAAACACAGTATGAAGGATTTCATGCCAGTCCCTCTGGAAGTTAGCTCTGTAATACATAAAAGCACAATTTCCCTCTTGCCAGGTTGTCCCTGTATTGCAGTCCCACGGTCCCTGTTCACAGCTAGGGAGGTAGATGCAGCTCTTTTCTGCAGTAAAATCAACTAGGTAATATTGTCATCATATCTTCTTGTTGAGCTTGAGATGTCAGTCTAACAGTTCTTCCAGCAAACCTAATTGCAGTTGAAACAAATGGTTGCTGTAAGTCCCTTCCAGCCTAACTATTCTACAGAATTCTGTACAACCATTCTAAACTCATAGACTTAGCCTTTCCAACTTTTAAGCCCTTAGCTGGGATCTAACAGTGATTGCAGTCACTCCACTGATTAGGTTCCCTAAAATGAGAAAGTTTAAGTTTCTTGCAAAGGTTCATTCTTTTTTAGCACAAAATTTCCTAGTGTTTAACTGTTCACTCTCTGTTCACTCTAAACATGTTGGTAAGCAGTGAATACATTTAGGCTGAGCCCAGAGTTGTGTTGGTTTTGTTTGTTTGGTTGGTTTTTCCTGTTGAAGGCTTTAAGAGTTTCTTAAAATCACTGCTAGGAAAGATACACTTTTTAGGCATTCTTAATGAACTTTTGGTGTTCTTTGTGAACATCTATTTTCATCTGGACACTGTGTAAACTTTCAGAAAGCTCAGATCCCTTCAGAGTTTGTTTGATAACCTCCTACCAATGCAGCAACCTCTACTAATCCACACCAAAGAAAGAAAGCAGAAGTGACAAAGAGTTGCTTTGCAAATTTACTCAAGAGCTGGATGACTGAAACTAAGACTGTCCAGGCAAAGCATCTAGAACGTTTATAGGTAAACAAAATGTTGAAACAAAGGGAGGTGGGTGACCAGGTTGGCTGAGAGCTGGAGATAGGCAAAAAACTGATGAATGAGTGAGAACGAGCAGAACAGATGGAGAGTAGGACTACACCTGAGAAGGAGCCAGCACTCCCAGACGTGACAGGGAAATTGACAGGTAAAACAAGCTGAGGAAAGGGAGAACTTGATGCCAATGTTTGGGTAAAAATCTGAAGAAGGAGTTGAAGGTACTGGAGTAAGGAAAGGAAGAAAGAAAAGAAATATTATCTGTATAATATCTGATTATTCGCAGATACAATCAAATACCATTATACTTAAAAAAACACAGCATGGTAAAAAGCCAAATGCTTGAAAGCAGCAAATCCTAGGTATCTCAGATTACTGGACAATTTAATCAGGTCTCCTTGATAAAACAGTCTTCCTTTCAGGCAAAGATTACAAATACAAATTAACAAATTTTCAAAGTGTGCTAACAGGTGTGGATGAGGAACACAAAAAATCCACAAGAAAATCTGGAATTGTGTCTTTTGAGCTGCAAATGTAGCATAAGGAGAAGAAAAAGCACCAACCACTTCTTCATTAGTGGAGCATTGTTGCACTATGCACAAAATGTGTTTAGGCTTCTTAGTGATCGTAGTAAGTGATCACATCCTTAAGCTTGACTTCTTAAAATATATGCACAACATAATGAAATTAAATTGTGTAAGTTAATACCTCTCAGGTGTTTGCTATCAAGTTTTATTTTATGATGTTCAAAATAAAGAAAATTCTCCACAGAATCATTATTTTTACTTGTGGTAATCTGACAGAACCCTGCTCATAGCTCTTATACCCCATCACAAAAAACAAGGCATATGGAAGATAGACAGAGATTTTGCCCTCCTCAACAAATTTATTTCATAGTTAACATAGAAAACAAATTTTCATATGCAAATATTCATATGCAAAGGGAAAACATGTAACTTGCCCTTCCTAAATTGAAAGCATAGATTTGGCTCTGCAGCATGTTTGCATCATATGTTTTGATCTGCATATACCAAAGAGATGTTATAATCCAAAAAGATAAAGAATGAGGTGAAAAGTAAATCTGAAAAAATAGAGCACAAATACTGATTCATGTAAGAAAGCAATAGAAATGTTTTGGAAATTTGAATGTTCTAGATAGACAAGCCCTCAGGCAGAGCTGACTTGCATAATCGAACCTTACTGGATTTGGCAGATACAGATACCAAGTGTGACAGTCCTACATGTAAGAGTTTTACCAGGCTGAATTGTTCTTCAGCAGTCAGTCTGGCATACTGAAATAGGCACAAACAAGTGTTCCTCCAGCCTCCAGTGAGCATGTCTGTCTTATTAGGCAGCGTTTCTGTCTCAGGCATGGAAATGAATGTTACTGATTTTGGCACGTGAGGATCCTCTGTGAGTTTCTTGCCAGACCGCTCAAAAGTATGTAAAGGCATTTCTGAAGATCAAAGTAAAACAAGATCTATCTTGTCAGGCAGTCATTTAGTGCAATCTAATCTGAAGAATTTCTATACTTCACTTCAGAACTGACAGTTTTTCATCATGTTGTAAATATTTTTATTAGGTGATTGAAAACATTTTAGTACATCTTCCTCATTAATTATATCTATGTGGCCTAAATGAGTTTTGAGTTCCTTAATTCTTTTATTACTGTATTTAATAGCATTTTTTGTTTGGCTACTTTTTGCCAGGTAATTTTGGATCTCAGTGATGATTTTATTCTATTCATTTTTAAGTAAAGTGAGTTATGAGCTCAAAAGAGGATCGTAATTTTAAATCATATGGCCTGTAGCTTTTTAGATTAAAACAATGAAAAAGATAGGCAAATTAGATACTTGTTCTTCAGGTAGCTGTTCTAAGTAGTCTCATGATAATTGTCAAAGTTCTTGGAAATAATGTAACACTACATCTAAGAAAGGAAAAGCTATACCATGCAATATTAGTAATTATTCAGTAAACTTTCTAAATGCTTGGCATGTCCCATACTAATAATAGATACCTTATCTGGTGGAATGGAAACAAACTACAGAGTAGAGGTCAACAGGTACTTCTGAAAAATAATCTCATCTTATCACTAAGTATATTTTCCCCTCAGCTATGTAATTTTCAAATGCATTTGTAAACTAAATCCCTTGGTGGAGATCTTCAGAATATCTCTAGTACACCTATATGTTGGTCACCATTATAGCACTAAGGGAATCATAACACTGTGGGTTTTGTTGTTGTTTTGATTTTGGTTTGTGTTTTTTTTTTTTTTTAATTCTAATGAGTCTTGACATGTTTATTTCATTCTTATGCCTAAGTTCCAGATACTCTTATGTGTACAACAGATGCAATCCAAACTTCCAGTAAGCCTGTAAAAACTTCTGTTTGTATATGCCATTGCAAAATGCCACAGCATAAATAGCAAATATCCCAATATAATCAACAAGCCTACCTTTCTCACTTATCCCTGTTTCCCCCCACATTTAACAAACAGCTGGAACTGTCAAATGCTAATCCTGACATTTTACTTTCCCCTTTTGGTCCTGCTGGAGTTTAAAGCTCAATAGTGATGTTCTGAACTCTGGCCTCAGGGCACCATCCACTACTACGTGCAGAAAGCCCAAAGCATTACGTTCTGGCCAGGACTCTATGCTAAGCCATTTATAAAGTGGGCTAAAAGCAGCTGAGCAGATTTTTGTCCCTGCTAGGGATATCTGACCAGTAGCTTTTCTTTTGTAATACATGAGTTCATGAATGGCATAATGAAACAACTTTTTGAAAGCAACAGTTTAAAGCTATCTAGAGAAAATGTTGTGGTTTGTTTTATTTGTTTGTTTGTTTTTTACAGACAGAACACAAAGCCTGCAATGTTCTTTGACACTGTGTACCATTTAAGCCACGAGCTAGAAAGACAACAGTCAACACTGACATCTTTTGGAAACATTTCATTTTAATGGTAATGATGTAAAACCAAACAAAATAGAGTATTAAAAATGTTTGAAAATGGTACAGGTCCTCATTTTCATTGTTTATGGCACCTGACATTCAAGTTAGTCTCTTTTCAGAGTTTTTTTCCCATCCTTTCCTCTGAAATACACAACAAGAAACACTTAGGACTTGGTTTAATTGTTTAAATATAGGAACTTTTTGTCACTTCACACAGTCTAAGGTATGAAACTAAGTCACCTGCAGTGAGATACTAAACCTGATTCAGGACTTACGACAGACCTTGGAACTTGCCAAGTAGAATCTGGAGAGCAGATAGAATAACCTGGGATGCAGCCAGTGGAGTCATGAAACATATTTATTTAGATCCCTATATTGAAGCAGATGAACTAGGTCTGAGGCTCAAGATTCAGGCTGAAATTTAAACCTCTGCATTTAGGAGTCTGTGTGTGGGTGAATGTAGGTGAGATAATCACAAACATCTAGTCTGTGCAGTTGATAAAGTCTGGAGAGGGAGCTTGCAGAGCAAGTACAAATTGCATAACCTTCAGCTGCTGTTCCAAAAAGTTGCAGATCTGCCACCGACCTGCCTAGTCATTGCCCCACCTGCAAACACCTCTGTTCAGGCAGCTGAATCCAGCTCTGGATGTCCTTTGTGATGGGAGTTAGCTTAGCTCACAGGCAGATGTAACTCAACTCAGGTATTGTAAAATAAAGTGAATTCCAGGCCTAGTGGCAAAAGCCTAATTTACACCAACCATGAGATGATAAAATTTGTATAACTCAAGAGACAGGATGTCTAGCTAGTCTGAATAATGTTATTCCCACAGCAGAAACTAGTGTTCAGAGCTCACACAGTGGCTGGTAGTTACTGTTACTCACAGTTTGCAGAGAAATGAATAGTGAGTTCTTGCTGTACTGCACAAAAATACATATGACAAAGTTTCAGGATCAAACTCATCTTTTTCTCCTTTGTCATTGCTATCTTGTGCACAAAACAAAGGAAAAAGACTCATCGAATTGTAGAATATCATGAGTCAGAAGCAACTCCCAAGGAAGGCTGAAATCCAACTCCTGGCCCTGCACGGAACAATCTAATTTCAGTAAGGTAGTATTGAAAATGCATTTAATGCAAATAATAAAAGTTACTGTAAAATACATAAACCACAAAACTCAGCTAGATTTAACCTTCTTCATAGATGCAAATGTCTGGGGAGACGGGACTTGCTGAAGAAGAGTTTATGCCTGGAGGAAACTCCTCAAGCAAGTAAGTATAAAGTCTTCAAGTAAGGTACATAGAATCCAACCAAATCTTTTTTTTTTTTAATTTATTTTATTTTATTTTTTTTTTTACCCATCAAAACTATCCGAAACTTAAATTATAATTTTTTGAAATGTTGGTTTCCTTTAATCCCAGACATTTGCAAAAATTTTGTCTGGTTTAGAAATATGTATATTTAAGAGTTAATTTTAAAACAAATGCTGAATAAAAGGGTCTGGATGAGGACTCTTGGATCACTGAATCCCATTACTAGATATCCATGACATGAAACAATTCTTTTATACAGCTTCTACCCACTATTCTTTTGCAGCCATATGTTTGTCTCTTCATGAATATATTTTTGGGGTTTTTTGGTTGGTTGGTTGGTTTTGTTTGGCTAGGGGTTTCTTTGGTGGAATTTGTTTGTTTGTTTGTTTATTTGTGTTTTTTGTTTTTTTCCTATCTCTGCAAAATATTTTAGGTGTACAAATTCAGCACAAGATATTTGACATAATGACGATAATATGGATGAACACTGGCAGATAATAGAGGGACTTCTGCATAGGAGAGGCTAGAAATTCCTGATTAGAAAGTAATATGGTTCTATGACAAAATTACGATGATGATATTTTAGGGGAAATGTTTTACTTTCATTTCAAAAGTGTTTTTTTTAACATCTGATGAACCCCCAAATTAATACAAAGTAGTCTCCCTATCATTTGTCTTGGTAACACTTTGTTATTTCTCTCCTTGAACCTATTCCTTCCAGAAAATGAATAATCAAAGCAGTGCAGGCTATTGCAGACAAAACTTTACTTACCTTTTGTACAAAGACATTGACGTCCTTTTATCTGTATTGAGGAATGCCACAACAGACATACCTAAGGACTACATTTTTTTCATGGCCACATCACCTTTGTGGCTGGTAGTTCCCTCAGATGAAATTAATCTCATGCAGATATATCTAAGTAGTCGACCTAGGGATCCTTTATGGTCAATTTACAGAAACACGCACTAAGGAATAACTGATCTTGCCAAATTTCTTTATCAGGGTGAAATGGACTATGCCATAAAAGGGCTGCCTATTTATCTCAGTTAGCTGTAATGGCATACATCAGTCTTTGGTCAAATGAGTTTCTTTTCTTGCAGTCAGCGAATAGGTCTTTCACATCTCTATCATGCCTAGTGAATAAGCTATAGGAAAAATTCTCCTTATATATCTTGAGCCTGTGTGATTAAATGTAAACTGATTTTTTTTTCCTTCAGCTCTCAATGTCACCTCATTCTCCCTTTATCATATCCCAGTCCATTTTTGTCAGGTAACTTTCTCCTAAAAAAGGCTGAAGTTATGACTGTCAATCAGAAATTTAGGCCTAAGTCCTGTCTCATTTCCAACATAGCTATGGATTGACCTCTGAAAATTAAAAGCTGTATTCAAGTCAAGTGTCAAAACAAATTTGACCATTATCACATGAAGCCTTTATATCTAGGGAAATGTATATCCTTGAAAATTATTCTGACAACAACTGCTTGAAAATTCTCTTTCAAAATGTGTGACTTTTAAACAAAATTATTTTGTTCACCTTTTCATAAAATTATGCTTTACTTCTTTTTCTTCCCTACGTCTCCTGTTGTATATTATTTCCATTTAAAAAAAGCACAAAACCCAAAAAACAAATGTGTTGTGCATCATTGATTACACAACCATCCACCACAGCCCAAAAGAAATAAAAAAGAAATATAATGCACCCAAAGAATAATTCTTATCTTTATGAGAGTTGTTTTCATCTTGGCTCTGATCTCAGAAATAAATGTTGCACTTAACAAAAATGATATGAACCCTGAAGGCCAAAAATATTTTAGGAAATTTAAACTTTCATGGAAAAGAAGTTTACTGAAAGACATCCATATTGGAATTAAAGAAAATTAATAAAGTAAATCAGTTGGAAAAGCCAGTTTTGCCCAATTTCAGTTAGTATGTAGGAGATAACATATTTTCTTTTTTTTCCCTGTGTATAAAAGGGTGTAAATCATAACACTTGCACCTTATATTTAGATATCATTGGAAAGTACAGCTCTACGCTACATCCTTACACTTCCAGTGGCAATAAATTGAGAAACGGTTTAAGTCATAGCAAGTTTAATGAAGTGTCCCTTAGTCAATAAAACACCTAAATTTCTACTCACCTAGCTTTAAACAAGAGATTATTTCCTAAATCTTGAACAAGTATATTAGCTGTTTGCTGTATCAGAAATAGCATGCTCAGTATTTTGCAAAACTGAACTCTGAATCTATTAGAAAATCTTTCTGTGATATTTATTTCTTTCTCAAATTTCTTTTACAAAGAGAACCCATGATTAATATTATTAAACCTATGTTTAATGAGACAACATTCAAAAATCATATTAAGGAGTTACAAAGTTAGTGTGTGGCAAACCTTTCCATTACTTACTGGGGAAAAAAAAGTTTATGAAGTTGTGATGCTTGTTCTTGTGTTACGTTATTTGTGTTCCCTACATCTGAAAATTATAAGGAGAAATCATAAACCACACTGTATTTTGAAACACAGATTTTAAAATTGCCTTTGTTCTCCAGGAGTATATCACTGTTGGATAAGCTGATGCTGTAGTTTTGGACTTGCTTTGTTTTTTGGGGTTTTTTTGTTTTTCTTTAATGCTGAAAGTATTTAATTGAAAAAAATGAGCAAATACCTCAAAAATAAAGTCTGAATATTGCTACTATATAAGTCCAAAGGCACAGACTATGAACAACCATTTCAACTGGTTGGAATCACTTTCATGAGTTCCTCTGATTTATCCTTCCATTGGCCCATCTAGGAAAGTACCTTTTTTTTCCTTTTGCCCCCTGTCTTCTATATTTCATTTCATGTGTCTATCGAGGCTATGAAAGATAAAGCTATCTGCTTTCTCCTGTAGTAAAGAACTATATGGAATCAGTTCACCTGTCTGTCACTCCTCATTAAATTCTTACCCTCTTCATTCACATTCTGATCTTTGCAAATGAACATTTGCTTAATAAATGTTCCCAAGACTAACAGTGCAGAGTGAAAATCCCACACAGCAGTAAATTATTAACTCAGTCACAGGGGGAGTGCCATATATGACTTTTCAGAATGAGTTATTATGTGGATCATCATGTAATTATGAATTTTTCAAGCCATGATAGAGGAAAATTGAATATTTAATATTTTATGGACATATTCTGCACTGAGGACATCTTTCAAAATTTTATGATAATTTTTGGAGTGAGCAAAGAGCAGAACAAAAGTTACAAAATAATTACAAAGTGGAATATTTAATCACCACGGACATTGCTGTCGATTTCTTAAATTGCATAATATAATCAAGGTCATGACCTTTTAATCATGATGTATTCAAACGGAAAAAATACGTGCATTAAATTTAATCTACAAGTATGTTTTGATTGTTTAAGGAATGAGAATATGAGGCTTCATGCTTTATTGTACGGTAGGTAGAAGGATGTAAATATTCATGACTATTCAAATGCTCCTGAACAGTCATGGCTTGCCCCTACACGGGACATTTAGAAATACAGAAGCATGAACATAAACCTGTGCTGCTTGCTCCTGAAATGCTTGCTGAGAGCAGGGAGCGTGACGGGGAGCAGCACAGGTGCCTCTGCATAGTTGTTTAGTACAGTGTTAAATATCCTGGGGTACCCACAACCTCTGCATGAGACTGACAGAGACAGCACAAGATCTGTGAGAGACCAGAGCCCTTCTGAAGCTACAGCTGGATGCCACACAGGATATCCTAAGGCATCTAAATTGTATTAGGCACCAGTGCCTAGGCTTTAGAATCATTCTCTAGGAAGCTGAAACCAACTATACTTTAAGTGGCACTAAATTCCCACATACACGCAACAGACTCCAGCTCTGGATTGGGAGAGCAAGAATCACTAAGGAGATCAAACTATTTACTTTGTGTTCTGATAAACAAGAATATGAACAGAAAAACATGTTTCTAAGGCTGTGTTTCCACAGGAAGATGAAAAGTTTATCAAGCTTTTGATAGTAAGCCAAGTCAGACATTGGTTTTGACACTTTGATAACCATTCAATTTAGTGCAAATCTACCACAAAAAGAACCCAAACAAACAACGTTTTTTTCCTTTAGAGTAATTTACACCTTCCAAGAAAACCTGCTGAAAACCAAGGCAAGGGAAATTTACAAGTTCAAGAAACCCATAGAGCAAAAAAATTATATATACAGTAAGCACATATTAGTCTGGAACTCTGATTTCATGCATATATACATACACTAATTCTATTTATTTTTAAACAATTTGCTGCATGTCCATTACTGAAAAGTATCCCTAGGTCTCACATAAAATAATTCACAGTTAAAATATAACTTGTGGCTATGAGTCCAGATGCCAAGGCATCAACCTGACTTCCTTTGCCCAAAGGAGTAAACAATGGAAGTAAAAAGGTTTGGACCAGAGTGATCCTACACTGACAATGTGGTCAAATCTTAGTCACAAAAGGCATACTAAAAAGCACATATCAGAGAAGGGGACTGGTAAGCACCACTCAGACGCTGATAGGATCCAAGCCACCCAAAACTGAGACAAAATATTTTGCTTCCTTTTACTGAACAATGCCATATCGCCTTGATTCATGACTGTCTGCTTCAAGACAAAACTGCTTGATGCCCTTGCAAAGTGACCGGATGAAGACAGGTTCTTCAAAGTGGTGGGCTGAGAAGAGTTACTCAAATAATTTAGAGTAATATCTCAACTTTAAAACATCATATATATCTCTTTTGGTTTGTATTTGGACCTGTACATACATTCATATGCACTGTGATATATAATTCTCAATCTGACATACTATTGGGTATGCCATTGCTGTGTTCCTTGCTCCAAGGGCAACTCTTAACACCCTTCAGAACGAAGCACTTTTAAAATTTAAATCACCTTTTGATTTTGGAAAGAAAGTTATGTGTGTGTCCAAGTGAAAAAGAAAACATTTTTCTGGTAAAGTACAAATAAATCTGGACTTTATAAAATGCTAGGAACCAAATACAGAATGACAATTGCATGATTACACTATACAACAAGAATTTTTTCTTTTGTTTGCAGGAAAAAAATTGATAAAGGATCTGGCTCAAATACTATGATGATGTCAATAATGAATAAAAATTTCAGTTAAAGCAATTATAATTTTTCTACCTGTAACTGCACTGGCAGTTTCAAATATGAGCAATACCTCTTGTTGTTTCCAGTTTCAATTACACGTTTTGGCTACTACATACTATTAAATAATTGTTCTCTCCAAAAATGACAGACCATCAGAGACAAGTTAAAGGTTTGAAGGACTTGGGAAAGAACAACATGTAGAAGTGCAATTTCTATAACATTTTTAAATAGTATGCATGTATTTATATATATTTAAATAATTTTTAATATCTATAGTTTTTAACACATATATTGTTTTTAATATATATTTAAATTGTTCCAGTGACCTTACCTAGGCATTTCTATCATCATATTGAACTGCTAAACAAGTGTGTTTGCATGCAGAACACACTTTGCAAGTGTGTTTTTCTTTGCAGAAGTTCAAGTTTTCTCACTGTCATTAATCTCTCACCCTAACAGTCCTGGTGTGGGCATTTGGTAGGATGCACTGACAGCCTGTCCCATGAATGAATGTCATAGAACCATCTCTGCTTCTTCAGTAGCACTTCAGGGACTTCTATTTGTTACTGAGCATTTCTAACTATAACAGCAAAACAGCAACCACAGACAAAGCCTAGGTAGATCTCCTTGCTTGCTTAGATACCTCTATGAGTTAATATAGCAAACCATGCTGTACTTTTCAGGATGCCTCTGGTGATAATTCTTTTCCAGTCTGTTCAGGACTGTAGATTCCATGAGCTGACTAAGTGTGAAGTAGCAGATGTAAAGCATCAGCACTAGGTCCCCGAGCCAGTCTCAGGTAACCAAGAAAATTGGCCTACACTGAATTAAAGAGTGTTGTAGAATACCATACAAAATACTATGGAAAACGGATACCCTAAGTAAGTGGGATCTGACTGGGAGTCACTTATTAACAAAGAAAAATGGATGTTCTAATTTTGCAAAGGCAAAAACCCCAAAAGCATTACTGTTAATATTAAAACCAACTGCTCCCAATCACAGTGAACGGAACAAAGTCCTGACCGACAAGGGACATTCACAATACCCTCCACTACATTAGTGTTTTCTTTGAATAGTAAACAGAAGCCATATTTAGCACTTTCATAGCACTTCATATACTCAAAGGACTTCACTAGCCATTACTGGCATATCTAGATGCTTCTTATATGCAAATGAATGCAGATATGAGATAGGCATTAAGAAGCAGGGTATTAGAATACATTAGCAAATGGACAATAGAAAACAGCTGGTTTGACTGACTAGAGGGTGTGAGTAGGGAGTAGCAGATAGAACAATTCACTGCTCGGAATTATGGAAAGAATTGTGCTGATTGCCATCATGGCTTAAAACTTATCACTTAATTAACAATATAAATATTTTAAAAATTAACATTTCATAAAACCACAGTAAAAGGTTCCATTGTGAGAATGGAAAAGGATTAATTCACATTTGGCTGGACCGATGGCACCCAGCCTTCATTCTCTTGCCTTACAACAACACACTCATTGAGAATTAATACAACACAATTCATGCCCTGTCATGTCTCATTACTTAATTATGAAACGTCTATAGTACTTTGGACATTACTGAGGCTGTTTGATTGGCTGTGACTGATGTCATACCCACTTTAATACTAGCCAGTACATGCATGGATAGGCCTGTCCCCTTTCTCACCATTTTCATTCTTTCTATTCATGAATTCTATTTCATAACAGTAATAATATACTCCAGGCAGTGCATTTCCAGGGAATTATTGCATTTCTCAAGTGGGTAAAGTCATTTGGCCTTTCAGCCTTATGCCTTGCAACACCTTCCTGGGCATGTTATAATTGCCCAGAAATACACTATATCTTGCATATTATAATTCTTACATGCCACTCTTTCTTTTTTATTTGACCAACCCAAATAGAATACAATTGGAAAAGAGAAGTTGTCAGGTGCATTTTTTTTCAAAGGAGTATCTCAGATATATTTGCAAGGCTTTGAGTGTGTCATGCATATACGATTTAAATGCACTCATTTACAAATATTAATCATTTAGCATCCTGTATAAAATATAATGGCTGCATTCTCATGTCCCTTGACAATTCCAGAGCACCATCTCCTGTGTCTCTAAGGTGGCAGGAGCACAAGATGACACAATTTAATAAGAGCACAGAGCTTCATGTAGTGATATAATAGAATGTTTAGACATATTTAAGTGAGATGCTACAGTAAATGTTTATGAAAGCTTAAAATCAATCATTCTTGTAGACCAATCTTTGAGTCTAATGACTAAAGAAAGTACAAGGCATTCTTCTTAGTTTATGGTAAACTACTGAAGTCAAAACTTTAAGTAGGAAGAGAAAATAATTTAGGCATAAAAATATCCTCAGACTTAAACAGAAAAAAATACAAGATATTTCTATCCCATCAAAGTTTGGCATGCTTACCTATGGATCAGTAAAGCTGGACTGAAATTTGAGTCAATTTTACCTCCTGAGTTACAAGGTTCACTTCTAGTTATGATTCAGTCTGCCATGAATGCTTTTTACTCCTAAAGTAATTTTCAGCAAAATATCTCTAATAACTCAATGAGCTTTAATGAATCAAGCCTTCTGGCAAAGTCCAAAAGGAAGGTCAATTTAGTAGAAACTAATTGTGGCAGTTTGCTGTGTTAGCACTTCTTATAACTGCAGTTTTAAAATGGGAAATCACATTCTTACTAGAGTCAAATACAGTAGTTCCATCTTTGCTTTTTTACTTTCTCTGGAGGTGACACCTCCCATTGCCTAAACTAGAGCTGCCCTAGACTTAAGCATAGTAAGTGTGAGGATGGCAAGGATGATGAGGCTCTGGAACCAGTTGCCCAGAGATGCTGTGGATGCCCCCTCCCTGGAAGTGTTCAAGGACAGGTTGGATGGGGCACTGAGCAACCTCTTCTAGTGAAAGGTGTCCCTCATCATGGGGATTGAAACTAGATGATCTCTAAGGTCCCTTCCAACCCCAGCCATTCTATAATTCTCTGATTCTATAGATGTAAGATTGGAGGGTGTCTGGGCAGTGAAACACAGTGCTGTGCCCTGAGGTGCTTTAATTATGCCCCCACTGTGTCCTGGACTTCCCATGTCTGTTGCAGCCATATTTCAGATGTGAAACGCTACTGCATACAGTGTCTCGCCTGAAACTCAACAAGCTAGAGAGTGTGACTTCCTCTCTATTAGAATGAGGTGATAAATCAGATGAAGGCCACAGCCAAAAATGACCATATTTCAGCAACTGGAAAGTGTATGTATTTCTGCCATCTGTGGCAAAGGGCTGTTAAAACTCTGAAGAGACTGTTCTTAAAACAACTGGGGCAAGAACAAGATGAAGATTTTAATTTTGCGTAACGTATAATGTCAGGTTTATAATTAAATGGCAAATGGGACTTTCCCATGGTTCCCTTTTTTCAGTTTTGGTCTCCTTTCTGTAAACCAACACGATCATGGAGAGAAAAAGGTGTAAGGCTAATCAAGTTTACAGCCCTGCTTTGTGGGAAATAAGGCTAGAGGAAGTGAACTAGACCAGATAACTGGGATGTGTTACATGAGAATTTTTCTTCAGTGTAAATGTTTAACCTATAAAAAATGACAATGAGTTGAAGGTAGAGATGAAGATGAGTTCAAATCATATCCTCAAATCCAGTATGACTCTTAAAAGAGATAAAATAGGAAAAGGTCAGCATTACATTCCAGAGTAATTGTGGACTAAGAAAGACTGACTTTTTGATCACACATGAGGTCTAACTCAGCAGCTTCTTCTGCAGGTAATGATTTCAACACCATTTATCAGAAAAACAGAAAGTCTTCGTCCACAGTAGTGTCTTTTCTCCTCTTGTAGGTATTATCTTTGCCTCAGATACTTGAAAGCCTTGATATCCTTTGGGACCAACTCCCAAGCGGTTGGAACATTAATAGCACTGCATTAAGTTCCCTCCCTCTCAGATCAAAGGACAGTATTCCGTGCCTCCTACCTGCCTGAGGAATGCCTTCATGAGCAAACAGCAGTATACTGGAGCTGAAGCTCTTGGTCTTCTTGTTAAGCTGTTTCCCTTTGCATAAAACAAAAACTCCTTCAACATAGAGAGGGAACCAGTACTGATTTCTGAGTTTCCTAACCACTCATCTATACATCCATCTTCATCTGCTTTTTGTGACAACATCATCCTCGGCAACAGGACAGCCTGCATCCCACAAAACTACAGGGAAGTCATGAGGGGGAAAGGTAGAAAAAGTTCTTCCTATTGTATGTGGGCGTGACTGGGGCAGAGGCTTAGCTGGCTATTCCTGCTCTTCATACAAGCAAACTCTTCTTTTATGCCTCCCAGAAGGGCCTATATAAGAGCGTGAAAGAAGGGGAAGAACACAACATAACAGTGCCAAGACTTATGCAGATATATATGTCCAGCTACAGAATATTCAGTTTTCTTTGCTTTTAGGATCAGGCCTGAGTGTCACTGTTTGCTAGTGTTTTCCCATATTGGATTTAGACTCTTGAAATGACATGTGAGTATCTCATTTTGCCTCAAGAATCTGAACTTTAAAGTACAGTGAATTAAACTGTACAACAGCTTGGAAAGTATTGAGATTGATGCCAGGCAGGTAGCAAATGCTAGCTCACCTTTTGATGTACATCAGTGGAATTCTACAGTGAACTGGCAGTGGAATTCCACTCAGTCACTGCCATGCAGGTAGCACTTCATTACAGTTTTGCAGTACTGGACTCTAGGATTATTTTACCATGATGGACATCTGATTTCAAATAGAGAGATCTTCTAATTGCTATCAATTAAACCCTGAAAACCTACCAAACGGCAATGGGAAGAAAAAAGTCAGGTATCACGTCATAGCAGATTATTTTGCTGGTAATGAAGTAAGGTCTAAGAAATTAAGATAACTATTTTAAATATTCAAAAACATCTGCAAACTTGCTAGTCTTCCTGTATGATATAAATTCCTTCTTTCTCTTCAAAAGAATTATACTTACCACTCCTTGCTCTTGTTTATTATCATAGCAAAAGTCTCTCACCTGAGAAAATGTTTTGTCAGTAACTGTACACACAGCAGTATGATTAAGGAATGATAAAATCATAGACAAATGTATTTTGTGAAATACCAGTGAAATTACTAGTGCTTTCAAGAAATTTTTAAAGATTCATTATTACAACTAAATGCTTCTGTTAAACTACAAACTGTTTTGAAACCAGTTATGTGGAAAGACAATTATCAAACATAATTTATCAAATTAATTTTACAACAAATAATTTGTTAATAACTATAAAAAGTTATAAGAACCTAGAACTCAAGGAGTGAAAACATGTATTGAACTATTATTGGTGCTACTAAAGTCAAGTGAAAAAATTAAACCAGCTAATGAATAGAACAGGAATGCAAAATATCTGATACATATGATATTTCAAATTACGGATTATGTCCATACTTTGTTTTTCAGAATGAGCTCATGCATCCATTTTTCCAGCAAGGAGTAAAAGTTTCAATAATTTGTGAGTTTGAAGATATTATCTTAATCATGGCATCATTTAGTTTGTTTGAAAAGATACTCAAGTGATGTCATTACACAAATAAGGAATACTGCCATGTAAGTATTAAAATGTGATAGGTATTTTTCCCTGCAATAATGATACGTCCATGAGTGATATGAATTTATAGTGAATACAGTCTATTTCTGTTGGAGATATCTGCTTTCACTGCTAGTGCATACATTTACACTAGCAACATCGTTTATGTTTACCAGAAGAGCTGTCATTTTACTGACAGATGGCTCCAGTGGCTGAACATAAAGCATCTCACTGAAATTGTTCAGTGATTCCCAAACTACTTTAACAGTATATTCCAAATTCCCACCATTTTCTGTGAAACTATAATTTATTTATTGGTGTCACTTCTTATACAAACCCTATCACTCCAGTCTGAGTACCTCCCAGTATTATGAAGCATATATAGAAGATACATTATTTCTCCCTCTCCCTCTTCTTTTCAGTCAGCTTGCATTTCAAAATTATTTTATTTTACTATATGTCTGTATCTCTGTCTGTTTGGGAAGAAAGAACAAATCTTACTTCTCCATCACGACTTTTACCACACATATTCACACACACACCTATATATAAACTTATAAATGTATCATTTGTATATACAGATATCATATTTATACTGCATGCACACATAAATGGTAGAAGTTGTGATGGAGAAGTGGGATTTGTTCTTTCTTACCAAAGAGAGAAATTTCATTTCGTGGGGAGACTTAATTTGCTTTTCTATCCTCAGTACCTTCAGTGTTTTCTTCCAGAGAAACCACTTTGGAAAAGAGGTTTGGGGCACCTCTCTGTCCTCTGTGTGTACATGGCAGGGCAACTATGAAAAGTCATGCCTTCTCCTGAGCACCAGTGCTGCAGCCTGAGGCAAAGCACATATCAGTGTTGCACATTTTGTTTCCCAAGGGCTGAATATGACCCAAAATCATCTCTTTGTTTTAGAGTTCTCTGATTTCAAATGACTACAGGCATCATGGAAGTAATGCTCATACTTTTCTGAAGTCCAAATTCTCATCTCATCATGGTTGTATTCTTTTCAATGGTGACATTTACTTGGAACATTTAAGCCAGATAAACCTAGACAGGAATTGTTTTGTATTTCTTGACCCCGAGCTCAGTCCTTCCCAGAAATGAAGATGAGGTTGAAGTCTGAGATAACTTTGCAAGAATCCTTTTACAGGAAGAGAATAACTACTCAGGAAGCAGAGGAATTTCTGACCTAGAAGAACCATGCTACTGGGCTTCCTTCTAAGGAATCAGCATCCATATCCACTCACACAGAAAACCACACAAAATTATAGTCATTTAGGTTGGAAGGGACATTAAAGATCACTTAATTCCAAGCTCTCTGCTAAGGGCAGGGACACTTTCCACTAGACCTTTTTGCTCAGAGCTGCATCCAACCTGGCCTTGAACACTTGAAGAGAGGGGGCATCCACAATTTCTCTAGTCACAGAGTATACCCACTAAGGTCCTCAGTCTAAAACTAGTGCCAAGCCTGTATGCTTTTCCCCCTTTCACATTCAGTCGGCTTGCCTGATCATGCCACAGCAGAGAGAAGAGACAACAAAAAGAAATCCTTACTTAAAAGTCACTCTTCCATGTAAAGAAATGTTACCTTCTAACCCAGGAAATGGACCTTCCCAACTAGCCCGCTGAGCTGCAGGAGCCTGTGCCTGTTTTTTATCAAAATGTGTCAGTAGTCAGTAACTGGTAGAGCTGGGAGATGAATAAATGATGCTCATATTGGGAGACATGGACTATTCCCAGAGGGCAACTGACAATTCTGAGGTAGTCCAAAAGTGTCTCTGTAGTGTTTCTTTCATGTTCATGAATCAGAACTAATCAGAGTTCTGAATGTACTGACAGATGTTATGTTAGGACCTCTGTCAGTCATCTACCAAAGGTCTTGGAGTCTAGGGAAGTCTCTACTGACTGGAAACTGGCCAGTGTTATTCCATCTACAAAAGGGTATGAGGGCAGACCCAAGGAATTACAGATCTATTAGTCTAACCTCAGTTTCTGGAAAAAAACATGCAGAAGATTATATTGGGTATTACTGAAAGGCATTTAAAGAATAACACAATCATCAATCACAATCAACAAAGGCTGACGAAAGGAAAGTCCTGTTTAACCAGTTTGATGTCCTTTTATGACAAGGTCACCTTCTTCATGGATAAAGAGAATGTGGTGGATGTAGATTTTCTGGATTTTAGAAAGGCTTTTGATACTGCCTGTCATAGCATTCTTCTGGATAAGTTGTCCAGCTGGCTTAATGGCAGGGCTCAAAAGGCAGAGAATAGGGCTATATCTGACTGTAAACCAGTCATGAGTGCTGTTCTCCAGAGCTCAAACCTAGGGACAGTTCTGTTCAGTACTTTTGTCAGTGATTGGGATGCAGGAGGTGAATGCTCCATTAGCAAACTTGCTGATGGTACTGAACTGGGAGATGCTGTTCACTCTCTTGAGGAAAAAAGAGGCATTGCAGGAGAGACCTTGCCTATGATTAAAAGGATTGAATTTCACAAGCACAAGTGCTGGATTCAGGACCTGGGATGGAGTAACACTGAGCACAAGAAGAAGGTGGGACAGTGGCTGGAGAGCAAGCTGCAGAAAGGGATCTGTGGATGCTGGTGGACACCAGGCTCAGTGGGAGCCAGCAGTTTGCCC
Organism: Campylorhamphus procurvoides; assembly: GCA_013396655.1. NCBI lineage: Eukaryota > Metazoa > Chordata > Aves > Passeriformes > Dendrocolaptidae > Campylorhamphus > Campylorhamphus procurvoides. The sequence continues at coordinate 2,457,698 of WBMV01006966.1, forward strand.
TGGCTGCAAAGAGAGAAAACTGCATCCTGGGGTGCGTCAAACATGACATCACCAGCTGGCCAAAAGAGATGATTTCTCCACTGTATTCAGCATTGGTATGGCCTCACCTGGAGTACTGTGGGCAGTACTGGGCCTCACAGCTTAAGGGTGTGAAGGTCCTGGAACCCATCCAGAGGAGGCCAACAAAGCTGGTGAGAGGTCCACAGAGAATGTCCTGTAAGGAACAACTAAGGAGTTTGGACTTGCCTTACCTGGAAAATATGAGGCTCATTGCATCTTCCTGAGGGCAGAAAGTGAAGCAGAAGTGATAATCTCTTCTCCCCGGTATCCAACTGTAGGATATGTGGGAGTAGTTCAAAACTGTGCCAGGAGAGGTATAGAGTTGATATTAGGAAGTATTCCTTTACCGAGAGGGTGATCAAACCCTGAAACAGCCTTGGTAGAGAGGTGATTGATGCCCCAAGCCTAAGTCAGCGTTTAAGAGGCATTTGGACAATGCTCTTAACAACATGCTTTAACTTTTGGTCAGCCCTGAGTTGGCCAGGCAGTTGTGCTAGATGACCATTTAGCTCCCTTCCAACTGAAATACTCCTTTTTTATTCTAGGTTACGTAGAACAACACACCAATATAAGTCTCCATTCAAAGAAGCATTATTTAATACTATTTAGAACACATGTTGAAAAAATAAGAATTATGTATGACTTTGAGTAAGCCAGGTTCCTTGGCCTTCACATGCCCATAGAGGCTATATGTGATGACAGAGGCTATTCATAGGTCAAAAAATTGTGATGAAAATAAATCACTATTTTAAAGTCCTATGGGACAATCAAACAAGGGAAATTATGTAAGTGAAACTAAAATATTAATTTTATCAAAACCCCTTAAATTAAGAATCATACCCTCTTATAAAGTTCATTAGGATTATTTCCACATGAATTTAAACTTACTTAGGCTGAAGTGAGGGAATATTGCTGGACTGGTCTCATACTCCAAAGAGGAATTTACTCTTGCTGCACCTTATATTTACATTAGAGACACAACTGCTAAACGGTTGCAATCTATTTTTCTTTTATTCTTAGATCAACAAAAATTGCAACAAATTTAGTTTCCACTGACCATTTGTCTAAGAGACATGCTTACATTAAGAGACATTGCAAACACTAAAGTGCATGGCTATGTTTGAATTATTCAAGCCCACTTTGCTGAGAAACAATTTCTGAATGTCCGTAAACATATGAAGAATAATTGTAATAAATATTGTAATATAGCAAAATATTGTAATATAACTTGTCTGTCTAACCCTATTAGATGAGATAATCAATGACAAAATCAAGTATATAAATATGATCTTATTTTTTTCAGACATATGAACTTACCTTCATGCTATTGAGATTATGGATATTTTCCCAAATGAGGAATTCTCCTACCAGTGGAATTGGTGGGAAGTTTCTTCTCCTCATAAAAATTCTGTAAAAGGGACACGACTAAACACTGAAATGTAGTATTTTTCTGGCAATAAAATTAACTTTTAGAAAGAAAAAATTTAAGAAATGTTTTTTGTTGGGTTTTCCACAGCAATTTTTATGATTTTTTGCAGATTGTAAAACCCATTTAGAGATTCATATATGTGTATGTGTTTATATTGCAACCACAAACATTTTAAGCTACTGAAAAATAGTTACACAGCAAGAAAGAAATCAGCAGTTTATCTCATAGGTATTTAGATGTACACACAAATTTGTTACTGGATGAGTGAGCTTAAGAAACATCTAACAGTGAAAACTTTATCATTTTCTATAGAAGCCAGTGGAGAGTGAGACTAGATGTTGTCATGAAAGAATTTGCAGAAATCAAAAAAGCTGTACAGAATGTAGAGCCATAGCTAGTGAAGATAGGGAAGTATTGATTAAAGTTAGCAAAAAAACATTGCCTTTTACAGTTGGTTTCAAAGGAAAGGTGAATCCTCCTGTCTTTTACATTGCATCCAAAATAATTCTGCTACATTTCCACCATAATTATCTAACTTTATTTTCCATGAAGCCTCCCACTTGGTCTGTAGGCAAACCTACATCTCTGTTGTACAGTTCTATGGTGCAGATTGGGTTCTTCGCACTCCGTTTATCAAGAACTACAGGAACAGGTTTGTAGAGTGAATCACTGAAACCTTGATATCCATACTACACATTTCAGGGGTTACCTCAGACACCTTTCAAAATTTTGGTTTTACTTCATTCAAGAAGTCCCTACCTCATGTGTTCTGAGTTTTTTCTGTGAAGTGAACCAAAGCATGGTATGTGGGAATGAGCAGAAAATTTACTCCATAAGTACATTTGCAATCCAGCCTACAATAATAATGCAAACATACCTTTCAGAGGTCAGAGGATGGATGGTCAATACATCACCTCTGTGTTGGACAGCATTATTTGTAAAGAGCACTCCTCAGCTAATAAGAAAATAAGCCACATAATTTCTCACGTGAAGCACAGACATGAAAGGAAAAATGAAACTCTGGAAATGCACTTTTTTAGGAAACAAAGTAACTGAATATTTGAAAAACTTGTTATTCCATTGTATCTTAGTAATGTAAACATTTCTCTCTCCCCCCCAAAAAAAAGATAAAACCTTTTTCTCAATTAATTTTCTGGTCTCCAAGTGTAGTTTAGTCCCTTCTGCTTACAGAATTCTTTGGTTTGGTGACGTAGCAACATCTTCTAAAACAAGGAAATTAATATCAAATTCAGAAATTAATGCGTGACTGGCCAGTGGCATGACGATGCACATCACTGGGAGAACATTCACTTGAAGGCATATTTTCGAGGCTCTGAACAAGACAAACACAGTGTTTCTAAAAGAATATGCATGATGTTTGTACATGATAAATGCAACTACACATTCGTGTCACCAAATTAAACTTTGAGAGAGCAAACAACTGCCCTGTATAAATTTTGGCCCACATCACACCCTCAAATAGCACTCAGTTCACAGGGCAGTAGTGAAAAGAGAGTTGAGCAGTCAGAATGGAGAAGTAGGAATTGAAAACTTTTTGTTCCTGCTTTTCTAATGACAAGAGTTTCTCACTGAGAACTGAAATAGGAATTGGTCTTCACCTTAAAATGACTCTCATCAGAAAATTAAACATCCAATCTCCTTTCTTTTCAGGGAATTTTGTTCATAGTCATTGACAGAACTAAAATCCAGAAGTTTTATTAGACCTACAGGCAGAAAAAATGGGATATTTTAATTTGTCTTAAAGCCCAGAGCTGTCAGCAAGTACCTTACTGTCTGAAGAGGTAGCCTTAGGACATCTTTTGCCTGGGCAGTTAGTAGGATGTGCAGGTATCAAGAAGAATGTACTTGTGTCTAAGGAGTGCACAGTACACTCCTTATCTTGGATTATGTAAATCCTCTTGTTTATAATGATATGAGAACTATATGCGACCTGAATCCCTCCATGAGTCATATTTCCCTTACATAAACTTGCAATAAAAATGTGAAAATACAATAAAATTTCTAAGGCTTTATTTGGAAAAAAAAATAAAAACATAATTTTTAAAATGTTTCTACCAGGACCTTTTAATTGTAATTAAAAGTTGTGTGTTTCCAGATGACATTTAGAGATTGCAAGTTTACTACTGCCTCTAAACCTGTAGAGTTCTTCTTTTCAGGTTGCAAAGCACCCCCATCCCCTGAAGATTCCTTTTTTCCTGTATGGTTTTCAAGGAATCTGACACAAAATTCTCTACAATTTTCCTTTTCTGACATCTTTGTTTAAAAGAGAGATGAGAGTGATAGATTTCTTTCAACTCAGTTTTGAAAGATCTATAGTAAGAATGATCCTCATTCTGCAGAAACTTAAAGGTTGAAGAAACAATCTCTTCTCTGTCATATGTGAAGCTTGTCCCATTCTTCTAAGGAATAAATTTGGTCAGAATTATTGACAACAAGCAGATGGAAGTCTGTGCTGATTTTATAAATCTTTACTTTGTGCCAGAATGCACACTGACTAATAGAACCATTGAACAGATTACACACAGCCCTTCAGAGCACCTAAGCAGGGTAAGTTGAAAAGACAGGAAGAACTGTTTATGGAAATTGTCCAAGAGATGTTCCGTTTCTTTTTGTCTCATTCTATATATGTCTGTACTCTAAATCCAGTTTGGACTACATTCAAACTCCTGCCTCCTTCTAGAAATAGAATAACTCATTCTGAATCTGCTATTTGCACAATACTCAGAAAACTGAACTATACTCAGAAAACTGAACTATACTCAGTGTGCTGCCTCTTTTTTGCATAATTGGAACATGAAGACATCACTTTTTCAGGAAAAGGTTCAGAGCTGAAGATCACATCTTGGTGTGGGTCCTGAGTGAGATGAACAGCTTGAGGCCAGGGCAAACATCTTATGACATCTACTGGGGCCTCTGCCCATGGAAGCTGAGGTCCTGTGCAAAGAGGTGTGTAGAGAAGAGACAAACATCTAGAGGGAGCCTGGCTCTGCCATCATACCTTGGATGTATCTGAGAATCATCTTTACCTTTTCTCAATGCTGCTTATGCATTTCTCCTGCTAACTCCACAATGCAAAAAGGGGGATTTATCCTCTAGCAGCAGAGTGCTGTTGCTATTGGGCCACAGAATCTTGAGACATCCACTTCTGACACAACTATTTCTTATCTTCAAACCCTTCTGATGGCTAGTTTCATTAATAGTATACCATAGCGTAGCTGATTACAAAGTCTGTGCATTCAGTTATTCCACACATACATTTTAATACTAATCCATCACAGAAAATGAGGCTTTGCAAAAATATTTTGCAATGTATGGCAAAATGATTGAACAAACATATGTATAGATAGAGATTTGAAAGAGGATCTAGGATTTTGTGATCTTTATGTTAGAAAAAGATGTGTTTTACGTAAAACCAATTAAGAATCTCCTCTACATGAAGTGATATATTTTGTCACCACTTTAAAAGCAACTCTAGCCTTTGTTTTTAAATTTACACTGGTAGTTGCTTCCTATAAACCTTTTACGAAAAGTTTTTGCAGTATCCTGCAAATTTTCAAAGGACCCAACTTACCTACTACAACTTAGTAGAAATAATAATAGAAGTCTATGCAGTAGTTCATATTTTTTGGTACAGGATTTATTTATATATACCCCTTAATATCCTGAAAGTAAGAGCTGATTCATGCTTTCAAAATATTTAGCACACCTAACCAATTCAAAGTGACAGTCCATTGTAAAACTGTGTATCTTTCCTTCAAACTGCATGTCTTAAACAGGTTAAGTATAGTTCTGAAATAATGTTAACTCACATTATAACAGGAATCATACTGAAGACTGCTGACATGGAAAAACTCAAATAGTTATAGAGTTGAGACTCAGTACAGTGAGTTCTTCCTTAGTATCCAATATGAACTTTCAACCCTTGACTCTGATAAATTTCAAAACAGTCACCCTTCAGCAGCATTAACTGGAAGGAAATGTATCTTAGACAAGTGAAATCCTGTTTCCATACATCCCAGTCATACTTCTACTCAGAGTACCTAAATTTCTACAAACTTTAACAAAAACAGCTGCCCTGCTTTTGTGCGTGTCTGTTTGTGCATACACATCAATATGTACTCTACAAAAATAATATTATAAGATTAATTTTTATCATCATGATGTTTCTCACATGTGTATGTCTTCCAACAATGCAAAATTTTCTAATACCTCAACCTCCAGAGGAAAAGATTATCTCACTTTTAAAAATGTTGAGAGCACCAAGCTTTTTCCGACATATCTCAGCAACCAGTATATCTGACCCTTCTTGAGACTGGCCTTTGGTATCATATCAGACCACTCTTGTTAGTCTATTCCTATTTCGGAGTACCCAAATGAATGTTGGTGGGAAGACTGAATATTTCTCATGTTATTTATCAAGGTCCATACAAGGTGTTTAGAAATTCCTTTGTTCTTGTAGTGGTCTGTCTAAACTGTCTTTTTATTCATATTCTATGATACCTTGAAAATGTCATACAAAATAAAAATGGTTCAGAAAGAGGCCATCAGCAGGTTTTGCTCACACAATTCCTATGATGTATAAAAGTTTGCATATGAATCCATAAAAAACTAATGGGCAGATTAAGAAAAAAAGACTTCTTTTAAGCCAGGTCCATGCAAATGTGGTTTCCTTTCCTTTCAGCAACTCTGTATCTAAAGTTTGGAGGCTGAGGCTCAAGCCTGCAAAAAACTTGAAACATTACAAAATTAAATAAATGGGTCTCTTCCAAATGAATCCCAGATGATGCCAAGTGGAGGAAGATTTATGTATATGTTGCATAAATATTTAATGATATGGCCAAAAACCTACTGCCACTTAGCAAAAAGACATTTATCATTCTTGTAAAATATGACTTTTAAGCCAATAAGACTAAAGTATGTTAATGACCTCAAGTGAATTGTGTTGTTAGCCATTAAACATTTCCTGACTTCCAATTTGCTGAGTTACCTCTGAGATCATAGTCCCATCATCAGCCATCATATGAAGCATTTTTTAATCTCTAAAATTTACTATAGACATGAAACAGAACAAAGGTTTATTTTGCATGTGAATGTAAGGAGAACTATTCTGTGCAAAATTTTGATGAAAGCAAAAGTGTGTTTCCTATATCTATGTGGGAACTTAACAGAGAACTTCACAAACACCTTGACACTCAAGTTTGAAGAGAATTCCAATTGATTTTCTGTTTGAAAAGTCAGTTTTTTTCTGAACTGACCTTAGCCTTATAACATGTTGAACTGTTGATGAATGTTCCTTCTTTAGAGCGTTTGATGTCAATGCCTTCTCAGGTCCATTGAAATCTGTGAGTAATGGATAATGGGAAAAAAATGTAGCTATTCAGTTAAATCCATGCAGTTAGAGCGGACATACTGTGGACTCTAAACTGCTACTTAGAGCTGAAATCACTTCTAGTAATTCAGCTGGTTCACCAAAAGCTAAACTATGCCCAAGTCCCATAGCTGTACTGACTTTGTTTTGTTGGGGTGTATATTCAAGACAACTAGCAAAGCAGAGAAAGGAGTCTCACATTTCCTGTCCTCTGAAAGAGCAGTGCAGACACATCAACCCCAGCAAGGCTAAGTTCCCCTGGAGGTAGCCTGGTGACAATATGCATTGCGTATGTGCTGTGTGGGGTTGAGTCCATCAGGGCTGCTGGCACAGCTTGCTATACTCAGTTCAAATCCTCTCATCTTGTTCAAGGTTCTGTGTTCTCCTCCTTGCCCACTCCCACATCCCAGATGACACCCAGGATCAGAAAATTTGACCCAGAGAAAAGCAAGTAATTACTAGAGCACTACTGGAAATTCTTACTCTTGGATCTTCTCAGTCATGAGCAGCAGTTTTTGTTAATTTATTTCTATAATACAGACATTTGTCAGAAGAAGTATTAACTGCAGGTGACACCCTAATATGCCATATGATTTTGTGATCTGTCCTTCAGAAAGGTCTACTTTCTTCTGTTAACTTTCTAGCTCACTGCCATTCAGACGATAGATTGGCTGGTAAGTTGTCTCAAACACTTAGGACATTAACAAATTCTAATTGGCTATGTAATAGGAGCAGACAGCATGTACAATGTTAAACCACTTCTGAACCACCTATTTTCTGTATGCAAATCAGACAGAAACAAATGTTTGGCCCCAGCTGGGCGAAATGTCCCATTTAGAATTCTTTTCCTCTTCTTTGTTCTTTGATGTTCTGCAAATGAGCTTTAGAACTCCACTCTTCACACAATTCAATTTTACAGGCCCATTATCTGAGATATAATGTGGAGGTTAAATATATCAGGGCAGCCATTATGTGAAAATAATTAACAGTAATGAATAATGCACTAATTCCACTGATGAGAGATGGTTATATGTGTAATGAAGTGTTGGGGCAGCCCTGACAAATGAAATTAAAATATTTAAACACTGTTTTATGATATTACTTTGCTCATATAATTTCCTTTACCTACAATGAGCCACTTCGATTATCGTCATTATCTTGACAGCTCTGAAGGATGAAATAGTGCAGGTTAATGTGACAGCGATTAGTCAGAGAGAAAATCCATCACATAAAGCAGAACAGAGTGAGGGAGAAAGGTCTCTATACTTTCCCGTTTCAAACATGAGAAGAATGATTCTATCAACATCACTTCAATATTAAATGGATAGAATTATCTTGTCATTCATTTACAGCCTCTGAAGAACTACCTATTTGTACCTGCAAAGGAAAGGTCAGCCTTTCTTAATCATCCATAAAAATATGTTGATGGATTTGTTATATCAATAATGGTGACAGAACCAGAGACAGGAAACAAGGTAGGAAATTTAAGAGGAAAGCACTCTAATTTTGGTATTAAAATATTTTAATGGTTTTGTATTTTTGAATTTTGCTTCACACAGTGGTTTGATCTTCAAAAAAATTGCATAGTATGAAATAAAGTGAGGCTGCTGTTTAAATAGAGAAAGGGACTGCCTATTGCATAGCTATTCCTCTTGTGTTTTGTTGGGGTGTTTTTAAAAAACTGCTTATGAATACCTGCAAAACCTAAAATTATTCATACCTGAAGGCCAAAGTTAGGCTAAAGTTAGATTCAACTTTACAGTCACTTTATCTTCAAAAATACTGAGCAAACATTTCTTCCAGATACAGTGACAGACCAGCAGAAAAGATTGTCAGAAAGAAGTTTGTTTTTATGGATCAGCCAGCCAGGTGGAAACATGTGGGCAGTTAGGGACTCACATAAAGGATCCGCAGAAGAGAAATAAGCAGAAAGATGTCCAATTTAACCTGCGAAGAAGTGTGAAGTAGCATGTGGAGATCAGTCACTTCATCAGTCACTGACAGGTCAGAGGCATGTATGTCCAGAGCACCAAAACACCTATAACCCCAACTGTTTTCCCTTTCCCAGATGAGGAAGAGGTTTGTGATTCCAACGGTTAATGCACTCAACTGTGATGAAGTTTCACAGTCCTCGTTCAGGTAGAGAATACCAGAGATTTGAATCCCTTATTCTCAAATGAAAGCCTAGATTAAATTTTTCATATGATCCCTTGTAGAAGCAGAGAGAAACACCAGCTCTCACTAGCATTGGCATTTCCCTCAGGTGCAATGCATTCTGATCCAATTTCTTTCTGTAAAATCTTAGGCAAAATTTTCCTGTTTGAGGAGAATTACACTGGCTTGGGAGGCAGATGAACAAAGAAGCAGTAGCAGGGTAGTCAGAGGAGTCCCTTTTTGAAGTAACACATAAAGGTCTGCAAGATATTTGATCAAAAAACCATTTTAACTGTTGATGGTGTCTTTGACCAATGCAGAAAAATTAGAGCATTCAGGACCCTGTTTGACTAATCAGCATCTGAACAGGGAGTTTTCTTAAAAATATGAATGTTGAGATGATTATTTTTATTTGGATGTTTAAATACAGCTTTTACAAGACTTTTTTTCTTCTTCATTGAAAAAGGTAAACTCAAAACCAAAAATGTGCAAATTTAACCAAAAGAAGTTGTGTGTACACCAATTTTAGTAAGTGATATGAACAATACAATGATGGTAAATGTCATGTGTTAGTTGCACAAAGGAATGATGGCAGCAGGAAAGGCATGTTACACAGGAATGCAGGATATGCCAATACTGCTCAGCACCAGTGTCTATCCTGCAGGGCTACAATCATGTCTTGAAGGCAGAGCTCTTCTTTCAGACAGCACAGAGATGCAATGTCTCAGAGGGAGTTCTTGAAAATGAACTTTTCGTGGTATAGCTTAGTGCAGTAACAGTTTGTGTGCACAAAAAGGCCTGAAAAATTAAGCACATTTAACATAGCAAATCCTCTTATTTCAATCTGAATACAATGGAAACTATGTCACATTCAGCTGAAGATCTGACTGTAAACTACACTGAGAGGCAGACATTGTGATTCATAGTTTACTCTTCTACAGGCTGGTTTGCACCATCTTTATGAAGAGCAATTGAACCACTATAGAAAGCAGATCTAAAAGGTGAGCAAGTCACAAATCCTACTCCCAGCTGCAAGCAGTTAAAACAGAGTAAGCAAGAGGTTTGAAAGCTGAGGAAGACAGCCAATAAAAGAAGAAATACATCAACAAATTAAAGGGTCATCTTCAACATCTTTCTTTGTACCAAATATCAGTCCCATTGAACTGAATGAATGCACACAGTACAAGCTGGAATGAATGGGAAGGGCACAATTTCTCCCTGTGCATGGCAAATGACCCTACAGCACTGCTGCTCACATTGCTCAGTCTGTTTCTGTGTGCTTCAGGCTTATGTTTGTGGGAAACCAGCCCGTACAAGCCCAGAATAAAATCTCTTGTGTGCAAACTGTGGTCCATGCAAGAGATGCATAAGGGACGTTTTGAACTAATACGTTTGTAAAAAACTCATTCAAATTTTAGTGGTTCTTTCCTTTTGCTACTTTTAAAATACAATTTACTTCATTTATTGGACAATGAAGTGCCTCTGTAATAAATCTAACATTAAAAAATCATTTCCAGCAAATTACTCCAATAAAATCAATGACAGTCAGTCTCAGCTGTAAAAACAAATAAATTACCAGCTATTGATAGGGTAGGCAAAGTTAATTGTCATTTAGAAAGGCTAAAAGGGATAAAGAAATCTAATAGAAGGAACACATTTATACAGCAAAAATGAGAAAACTGTGAAAGTTTTACCCTGACAGCTCCCATCCACAGGATTGACTTGGTCCCTGAGCAGCACAGGCGGTTGTTTTAAGTCTCAGTAGGACACTGATATGTGCTTTGGATATGTCAATATTTACCTGCTTCAATGTTGCCTTGTGATCTTTTTACCTTTCATATATTGAAACCCCCAAACAGGATTTCTGGTAATAGGAAATGAAGAATTGATAGAATTGAGCAGTCCCATCTTTAGACTTTTTCAGCCAGGTTAAAAGCAGTTTGACCTAATTCAGGCTTTGCAGTACTTCCAACTATTAAAGAAATATAAAGCTGGGCATTTGCTAGTGGGATTTACCATTCTCTGATAACACAGTAATGATTTTATAGTTGATGCTCTTTCTAAACCAACTTCTTATTTATTTTTAAATCTGTTCAGCTGTTTCTGTGAGGAATCTAAAAATGACATTAACCTGATGTATATCCATTGAGGCAGTGTACTCTTTCAGTTTTTAGCAATTTTCTTTGAAAAGCATTTTTTAAATGCTTATTTGTGTTTAGATCTCCTAATGGGGGAAAGCAAAGGAACACCAAAATGCTAGAATGTTCAATGATCAAATATCCCTGAACTCTTATGGGAGGAAACTTAATTTAATCTTCCTGATATCGTGAATCCTGCTGTGTGCTGCAGAGTAGTGCTATATCCGGTGACATAACTGGATATTAGGGCTTATTCAGCAGAGATAGCTTTAAACTTTCCTGTGATGAGTACAAAAATTTCTGGGAATGAGCCATTTCCAAGATTTTGCTGAACTGAACCCCTACTTTTTAGTTTTGGATGCTTCTTCAATGACCTCAGCAGAGCAGATGATTTTATAGTCATCAATTCTGCATATCAACACTTCTAACAGGACCGGAATTCCTACTGTGTTACTCAAAAAAAAAAAATGTGCAAGGCAAACACAATTTTGAGTAATCCCTAGCTACAATATTGAATGCAAAAACCCACAGATGTCAGACACAACCAGATACAATGAAAAGTGTAGGCTTCTTTTACTGAAGCTGTTTGGTACAGAGACGAGAGCAGTAACACTGATGTGGTGGCTGCTGCAATATTTGTAGCAAGTAATAGATTTTAAACCTGAACCTTATGGGTGGATTACAGGAGTATGGAAGTGGGTCAGACATATCTTTGAAATAATTTCCTCCTGGAAACACTGAAAATTGTAGCCCCATGAAGAACAGGCAATCTAGAAACTGTGACAGAAGGAACCTCCAGACCGAACACAGAAGTATCCATAGAAAGAATGCACATCTGTCTCTTTCCATCATCAAAATAACATGTTAAAGTCACATACTAATGAACTATGCATCACCAGACTCTGGATGGAAACCTAAGGTCTTGGAATTATCACTTTGTGTTTTTTTCATTCTGGAGTGGATTGCCAACCCTGGAATTTTCAAGGCCAGGTTGGATGGAGCTCTGAGCAACCTGTTCTAGTGAAAGATGTCCCAGTCCATGGTGGGAGGGTTGGAACTACATGAGCTTTACGGTCCCTTCCAACCCAAACTGTTCTGTGATTCTATGATTCTCTCATACTTGAGTGATGCACATCTGTTTTTCTTCAACCCTGCATGAATTCAATGACAACACAAGTTTCTGTGTCTCAGGGAATTTTGTTACTGGTTTCTCATTCTTTTCAGCAGCAAATTCTAATCCATTGAACCAACAATAAGCAGATATCTGCTGCTTGCTTGTATTTCATCTTCAAAACAAACAAACAAAAAAATCAGATTACAATGTCTTTCCTTTTAGCTTCCAAATTAGTTAAAATTTAAGATGTCCTAATATAATACATGTTAGCATAACACGTTCTATAGCTGATATAATTTATATCCCTGCTTCATCAGGGACACAAGGACTTTTGGATTACCTATTCCTTCCTGACCATTTTGACCAGATCTGTCCTCTTGTAGAACTAGTCAGAAATTACTGAATAGCCCTACAATCTTCTATGAGGTCTGCTGGTATAAAGCCTGCTGCTCAAATGCTTTAGTTGTCATTCCCCCTTTACCGATTGTTTTTCTTTCTCTTGCTTTTAACTAATCATTGAAAGATAGAAACTTCATTTCAATATATTTTTTGTCCCAAATGATCAACCAGGGTTTTTTTCTATCATCAGTCTGGGCCATTGGAAAGATATCCAATGGCCCATACTGGATAGAAAAGGTGTGTGGGCTCCGGCCTTCCTCTTTAGTTGATACAGATATCTAATTAAATATACATATATCTCTATTTATTTCTATTTTCTCTACTGCTTTCTAAAGTCACAGAATACCAGAATAAGCAAAATTTGAAGAGATCAGTGTCTGCCTCTCCTCTTCCCCTCACAAAGAAGTTGTAGACTGCAATGAGGTTTCCCCTCAGTCTCCTCCTCTGCAGGTTGAACAGACCAAGTGCCCTCAGCTGCTCCTCATACGGCTTCCCCTCGAGGCCCTTCACCATCTTCATTGCCCTCCTCTGGACACTCTCTAATTTCTTAATATCTTTCCTGTATTGTGGTGCCCAAAACTGCACACGATATTCAAGCTGAGGCCACCCCAGTGCAGAGCAGAGTGAGACAATCCCCTCCTTCACCCAGCTGGCAATGCTTTGCCTGATGCCCCCCTAGGACAGGGTTGGCCCTCCTGGCTGCCAGGGCACTGCTGACTCAGATTCAATTTGCCATTGACCAGGACCCCCAGGTCCCTTTCTGTGGCACTGCTTTCCAGCTTCTATTTCCCCAGTCTGTACAAATATCCAGGGTTTCCCTTGCAGAATCTCTGCAGGGTTACCAGGTGCAGAATCCAGCACTTTCCCTTGTTCAACAAGTTCCCTTGTTGAACTTCATACAGTTGGTGACTGTCCATCCCTCTAGTTTGTCAAGGTCTCTCTGCAGGGCCTCCCTGCCTTCGAGCGGGTCAACATTTCCTTCCAGTTTTGTGTCATCTGCAAACTTGCTTAGTATCCCTTCCAGGCCTGTATCCAAGTCATTTATGGAGATTTTGAAAAGCACAAGGCCTAAGATGGAGCCCTGTGGAACCCCACTAGTGACAGGTCATCACTTTGATTTATTTCTGTATGTGGGAAGCCTAAAGTCACTATCTCATATTTGTGTATCCACTTCTGCTCAGATTAATCCCATTAATGAGCATGTTTGACTTCATAGTGCTACCATGTCCCTACAGACAAAATGGACTATAGCCCTAGTAACTAGTCATTGAAATTGCTATACTCAGCATCTTCAAAGTAAACCATTCTGTGGTCTGTCAGTCCATGCAAAGCTGGTCCTCTTGAGTCAATGGCTGGGAAGAGACATGTAGAGAATGTCTCTGCAGAAGAGAATGGTAAGAAATTATGAGAAGTGGTAATTAGACATCCCACAGAGCTCTGGCTCAGTGCTGCACCCATTTGCCCATTTGCTCTGCTATATTAATCTAAAATTTGTCCTTCAGTTGGCCTCTGACATTTGAATCTAAGTTCAAATACATAAAAAACGTATGAATAATATGTTGGTTTTCATACAGTGGGAAAGGAGAGCTAGAAATAAGGGAGGAATCCACCCACAGAGGAACAAGAAGATCCACGTGTACCTTAGTTTTGGTCAGTGAAAAAGCATGACCCTACACTTCAGACAAACAGTCTGAAATATATCTCCTGCTGGCAGAGCAGGTTATGAGACAATTCACAGAGTGCTTTGGCAAGGGGGCTGGGCACAGTGAGGAACTGAGATTACTCTTGATCTGTTATGGTATAAGAGACAGAGACGGTATTACTGCCAGAGTGTCACCTGGATGGAAGATTATTGTAGTAAAAAGGTATGAAGTACACAGAAAACAACCCAATGGAAAATAAACTCACTATTGATGGAACAATTTGATATTTTCTATGTGTGAGTGTTTGGAGTATATATTCTTTGGTTTTACCAGAAGTAGTATTAGAGCAGAAAGTTTTTCCTGTTGTGAATTAGTTTCGTACCACTTTTAAACCACTGCCAGAGGTTAAAAACACAAGTAGCGCAATAAAATTTGCTGTACTAAGAGGAATGCTGTGTATATTGATTTGTGTACTCACTGCCAATACCTTTGTCTGATAAATAAGAATAGTGGACGTCCTCAGCAACATGCAAACACCTTCCACTTATTAAACATGAACAACCAATACCACTTTAGTCCTGCAGCTTGTGGTACAATCTCTCTAGCCAGCTGACTTTGTGGTAGAGCCTGTCCTCTAAACCATGCACTGTTTAAAGATAAATAAACTACATGGACTGTTGCACCGAACCCAAAACACAGGAAATACTCATTCCTCCTTTGCAAGACTGGACTTTTTTCAGTCCCAGCAAAGATATTCTCTGCAGCTGCTTTTTCTTGCATTTTCAGATGTGAATGATAGTGGTGAAAAAAAAAAAATAACAAAATAAGGTTGCTACGATCCTAAATGAACAGAAAGGGGGATCTGTTTCCATCTCTACATGTCCACTATGTAAGTGTCTACAAAGAAGTGTCTAAATAAGTTATTCTAGGGCATTCTCATCTGAGTTAAGCTAGATGTCTCCTTAAGAATGAAATTAATTTCACTCTGGAAGTTTCTTTTTTTCTTTCTTTCCATTGGATCTACAAAGGACTAGTAAGATGTAGATATCTGTGGTTGGGTAGAAGAATCCTGTCTAAGCTCTTTTGCCAAATTGCACTTGCTGTCTGCCTGCCCAGCTGTTGTTCACTTTCTACTTCATCTTTTAGCAGATATTAAAAATAAATAACATTTGGAGAAGGAGTAGTCATTACTCACCATGTACTTCAGTGTCATTTTAGTATTTTCAGACATTCCTTGCTGTGCTGGCTCTTAATAAAAATTTCCCATGTAGTTACATTAAACTGTAGAAACAAAAATTAAACATCAAATATGATTCTCCTTTACAGTAGTACTGGAGGAATATTAATGAGGAAAACTGCAAGAATTAAAAAGGTCTGCTAATCTGACAGTCATATTAAAGGTGAAATATATTGTGTGCATAGCTTTATCAGAACATTGGATATTTTAAGAGTTCATTTGCTCTGTCTAAGGTTCCAGATAATGGAATGATGAATTATACAGATAAGTAGGATGTGATCTTTCACATATCATACTTGCACTGGAAAATAAAAAAATAACAATAAGGTCTATTATAAAATAAAAGTTCTGAAATGAAAGAATTTCCAAAATCTCTAACTAAATCAGTAGACAAAGTAAATTCCTGAAGTTATAAACAGTAGTTTGACTTAAAAATTCTGCATTATTCATATTTGGTAAAATAACATTGCGTTTTCAGTTCTACTGCTAGGGACAAATCTTGATAGAAGAGATAAAACGCTTAGGTATATTTGGCAATGAAAAACATGAGCTGTAGGTACACCTGAAATATGATCCCTCTCCTAAATTAGTGCAGAAATCAATAGAAAGGAGTCTTTTTCTGATAGGTGTGATTACAATTGCATGATTTCTTTTTGATGTCATGAATTTCTCTCTTACACCTTTGCATTTGGTAGGAAAATAACATTTTTTTTGCTTTGCAACCAAGGTCTGAAGTTTCTACACTAATTTAAACAATGACAAATCAGGTACAAAGAAGACTTGGATGAATTATTCATTACAAAACAATGCATATAATTAATTGAACTTTTTTGTTTGTTTACTTGTTTAACCAATGTCCTCAAACATATCACAAATATTTGCAAGTTGTCCTATTTTGAATGTATGGGCTGCTACTAAAACAGTACTGTGGATTTTTTAGGGGTGATTTGTGAATGAGGAATAGGTCATTTCTGTATTCTAAACAAAAAAGTCCTTTTTGAAGACCCTTTACTGTAATAAGAAGTAAAAATGAAAAATTAGAAATTAAATAAAAAAGAAGTAAAAACTATGTGCAAAACTGTATGAGAACAAATTTCCAAAATTAATGTCTATATAAGATTTATTTTAAAATTTCCCAAAAGATGTTAGGCATGTGACTTTGATTTTCACCATCCTTTAGCATTCATGAGGGATCAACTTTATCACTGAAACACAGAAACAATGATAGGTACAAATATGACATGTTATGTGTCTCCTGAATTTAGAATAAACATGTTAGAATATACATTTAAGAATGTTATGGCATTTATGCAGTGGGTATGGTATTTCTGCAGTGTATTATGCAAATGTAACAGATTCTCTATATGTTTCTTTAAACAAGTTAGTTGAGGAAATATGTCAGTATTTTATTTTTTTTTTTTTACAAAATATGTTAAATGTATTTTGGTAATGTTAAGATAACAGTGTAGTGTAAACAGTTATATAACAGATATGTATCATTCTAATACCACTTCTGATTATGATGAATTTTCACCACAGTTTCAAATTTCCAAGAATATGTCTTGTTTTTTCACTGTGTGACTCTTCACAGCAAAGAACAGTTTGCCACTAACAAATCAAAGTGGTTACTATGAATATATTTTGTCTTTGTGGCACCTGTAATTCCATAATATTTAATCCATGTAGAGTGTGTATAATCTCTTTTCATTTATAGAAATAAGTGTTTGACAAGAGATCTGGCAGTCAGGCCAGCACTGCTATTCTTAAAAATTTTATTGTCATTCTTATGACATTTTTTCTTAAAGCCTCTGTTTCAGAAGTCACTAGGTGGGAATCTTGATTTCCACTTTCTAACATAAAAGTTCTCCTAATTATATATTTCTATAGAAAATTTTGAATATGAGACCCTCGAAGGTTTGAAAATAAGCAGGCAAACCAAAAGAAAATATATTCCTCTGTTTGTTCTGTTTTGCATTGCACCTATTTCAGTAAACATTGTGTTTTTAATAAAAAGGTATGAATCAAAATTTTTTAAACAATTTTTATTCCTTATACTGGTATATGTTATTTTTATTTGGTGTATCCTGTATTGTCAAATAAGCCGTTGATCAGAGTAAAGAAAAAAGTAATGAAACACATTAGTATATGCAAAATACAAAGTGTATTTTCTATATGCAGATTTAAGAAGTTTTTTACAAGGGAGTAGTAAAACACTGGAACAGATTTTCCAGACCTTCCAAGCCAAACTGTTCTAAATTTCTGTAACTGTGTGGCAAAGGCTTACTTGACTTTCAAAAGATGCTTACACTGCAAACATTTACTTTTGTTTTCCCGATGGGATTAAAATTTGGATACAAATGGAGATAAAATTGGAATCTTCTCTCCTGTAGTTTTCATGAGTTCTCTGGAGGTTGGTCTCATGACAGAGCTATGATTTCCTCTCTGGAGACTTCTTACAGATTTCCCTGTGTTTTTTCTAGTCTTTCAACTACACCTGTAATGTCAAGGAAACTTACTAAAGTGTACTGATTTCAGTAATATGTGAGGAAATCATACACTACGGATTACAACAGACTTGTGCAGAATACAGTAATCCCTCACAGGGCAAAAAAAGAGTAAATTGAATGTATAATATATAAATGTTTCCCTTATTCCCTTAATCACTGCTTCTTTTCTGATTAGCGAATTTACATAAGGCTTTCATATCTGCAATATTTTAGCACAATCGAGTGATACATTTAATTACACTTCACACCCTTGTCAGGGAAAATATCCTCTCAAACTCCCAATAGCCACACTTCCTTTATAATATAACTTGTGAGTTAAAAATTAAGTACTAAAATCTTTCTTGAAAGTAATTAATAAGCTTGTTGCAGCCAAAAGCTTCACTAGACACAAACAACCAGAGCTATGCAGAATTAAACGGTAGACAGAATTAGATGAAGCAGAGAGTATTATTGATTCCTTACCAACAGGTATGTGCAATTGAGTTACACCACAGCTATCAGTATACCTACATACAAGACATTAAAGGAGATCCAGGGAAATTTACCTTGAAATGGAAGATAACGTGAGTGAACAGGACACTGTGACATCTAAGGCTTCACAATGGTTGGAATAAAACAGTAACCTGACAGTTACTTCATGAAGATGGATATAACAGACTGCAATCTGTGCAACAAGCAAAGTTTCCTAAATAGGTACATTTTATTGCATTTTGCAGATGCATAGGGTTCCCTCTGCAGCAAAACTCTGAGTCCAATTTCATGAGTAAATGTGACTTTGTCTTGGAAAACTCTTAAATCTGTTTTCAGTAAGTCAAACATCATGAAGTCACAAGCACTACAAACCTTATCCTAGGATTATCTTGATTAAGGCACAAAACATTAAAAGCAAATTATTATGAAAGTATGAAACAATTTGCCCTTAATGTTTCAGTCATATCTGTAAAAAATATGACTTAAATCTAGTTTTATTAATAATACATATTTTAATTAAACGGCTAGAGGTGCATCTAGCAGGAAAAATTGAATCTTCACTGGATTTCACATAGTTGTATGATTCATGGGCAGTAAATATGCAAAGCTTTATGCCCATAAGGCAATCAAACTGCAAAGCTGTTATGCATGTTTTTGTCTGAAAGAATGAAGTCTAGTAAGCCTTAGAAATAAAAATAATAACAATAAAAATAATAACAACAATAAATGCTCCAAAAATTAATCTATTTTTGTAGACCTCATGCATTTCTAGATACAATTGTCATTTTTTGCCAGCTGCATGATGTTGAAAACATATTTATTGTTGTTTTCATTAATCTCATTGCATAAATTTTGTCTATATGGGTATGTATATATACATAGTATCACAACTTCAGCAATAAAACCATAGGATAAAAATTATGATGCTACAGTAGCATAGCATGAAAAGCTTTCATTGCAGACTGGGAATTGAGCAGTTCTGCAGTCTGCTGATCTGCTAACAAAGCCTCTCCTCATTTGCATCGGGATTGTTTTTAAAGGTCTGACTCTGCATGACTAGTTTGCTTTATCTTTTGTTCACTTCATCAAACATTCAGCTTGGTTATATTTAATGACAACTACATTGTGCACACCACCAACACCTCTCACCTGGTGGTGTCAAAACACAAAAGCAAACATGAAGTAATTACAATCTACAACGCTTCTCTGAGGTAACTCTATGGTGCCAAATTGCCGCCTCTTATTGAGTGGAGCCCTGCAACTGCTCGTAACACCCTGCAATAGCACAGCACAGTAAATGGCTCCATGTTAAGGATATCAAACTTTTCTAAGGTACTACCTTGGTGAAACTAGCTTAAAAACTTGCATTTCAAGTTTCAAACACTTGTCAAAAGACAGAACTATAATTGCCATCAGATTTTCCATCATTGTAGTGATGTAGTGCTAATGAATGTTATCTCACAATGTCCTTAAAAGAAGAAGACCCCAGTCATGCTCTGATTTCAGAGACCGAAAACTGATGAACCAAAAACCTTGAGGTCCTAATTTTTCCTGATTTAGAAGGGTCAATCAGAGATGCACAAATAACAGAACTAATTTGGGTGGTTTTTTGTTTGTTTGATTTTTTTTTTTCTGAGGGATTGACATTTTGGTGTTGAGTAGGTCCGAAGCATAATGTTTGTTTTCATAAGAGTAAAAATCCCAGTCTGTCTGCAACCTGTTGCATAGTGGCTAAGATAGGGCCAAAAAAAATTACCTTCATTTAAAAATCTCTGTTTTAGTTACCACTTACAAAAAGTTTTCTAAAATCTTGCTCTTGATATGAAAAATAATGACATAAGGGCTAACTTTAACATATTGGCCCCTATTGTCACTTAAACTTATTGAAGTTTACACTACTGATTTGGACTGCTCTGCTAGAAATATAAAGATTTTAAGGGGAAATATGAAGAAGATTGTTGTATGAAAAAGGGGAGGATTAAAATAGTCAAGAACTACTGAAGAGAAGGATGCATCAGTCCTGAAAAATTTATGTTTAATTCTGAGGTGAAGAGAGAGATCTATTTCTATCTCTTATTTATAATCCTGAGCTCTCAATTAAGCTGAGGCATGAAATCAGTCATTTTTGGAAGTAAACTGAGGTGAAATGCTACTATCCTATTCTGAGTCTCAGGGATAGTCTAGCTCATATTCTTCTTCCTATTGAAGCAGTGATTTAATCCAAATTCCTGTTCCTCTCTAAGGGAGCACTCTAGGAACTGATACAACATGTTTTTAGATAATTTCTCTCAATTTCACCTTGTCAAATTGTTCTACCTCATGTTATATAGATATATATAGATATATGTATAAGTTCACTGAACTAAGGAGTGGATAACACATCCTGTCTTTGAACCAACAATTAAATTTATAAAAATAGGAATTCTGCATTTTAAAGTAGTACCTGGAAAAGAATGGATGAACTGGACAATCAATCAGAACCAAAAACATAAATAGACCTGTGGCCAACATCTTTGGCATTTCAAGCCTTTCTATCTTACTGTACTTTCAAGTGTGTGCATCTCAGGCTTGCTCTTGAGACACAGTGAAGCCCAGAGCCCATGAATCCTCTCAGATAAGTTTTTTCTTGATTTGAAGGAGGGAGAATGATGACTAATTCTTCTTAAGAGAAACTGTGCCAAAAACTACATCATTTTCCTCTTGGTCTGGACCAGTCCAAAGACCTCAGTGATTCCACCCATGATAGCTGAGTTTATTTTCCAACTTGGGACAAGGCAATGCTGTCACCTGGCTCAAGCTAAACCATTCCAACTGTCACAGTGACTTTAAGATAAATAAAAGTGAGTTTGACTGTGGGTCCTTCTTTCATCTTTTGCAAATCTCTGAAAAATTTGTGCCTTATGACACTAAGATGCCAAATGTCAGCACACTACACAAGGTTGAGTCCTGGGGACACATTGAGCCTGAAGTAAACAACCACCCCTCAAACCATCAAAGACCTTTTAATACTTCTTTTGCTTTGATTTTACTACCTAGACTGCAGATGTGTTCATCTGCAGCAAGCTATTCACAATATGCTGAATAATGTATTAAGTATCAAATACATTAATTAATTAATCAAATTGTTTTTCAGTCTCATTCTACAATGTGACCAACAGACAGCCGCGCAGAGCACTTACATGACTGCCCACACAGTTTGGCTCTGGTTGTATTTAGACTGTTGCTATTGACTTAAGAGACCAATAAAACAAACTTATAGGGTATGACATTACATTTTCTTTGTGAGGGAAGAAATGTGAATGTACCTGAACCATGCTTATCTATTTATCAATTAATACAAAAGGTAACACTGCTTTCAGCCATTATTAATTTAGTCACTAATGTGGCATTACTGTGCTTTTATTTACAACAGAGGAAAATGAATGCTGTATGCCATCTTCCTTTTAGTACAATGCTACAAGACAAGTGAATGGATTTTGCAACACTAGTATTTCAGTGTGTCAAGATTTTTTCTTAAATAGTTAATGCATTATGATCATATACTGGTTAGATTTCCAAACAGCTCTGAATTAAGCACTCCAAAGTACAAAGTTCATTATATTAATGTATATCTTTATACACTCAGGGAAGTTACAAAACAAACTGATGGCAAGACAACCTTATGAGATGGTACAGATTTTAAGAAATAGCAGAAATCGTTTATAAATTGAAGAGGCAATAAAAGGGCACAGACATCATTATTTTTTAAATGGATTTGTTATAATATTTCATGGAGATAGTAGATAGTGTCTTCCCAGAGGAAGAAGGAAAACTGTTATGAAATCAAGTCCATCAGGAAGGAGTGGAGAAATTTAAATATGTAGGATATAGTTTTCAAAAGCACTGAATTTTATCTTGAGCTCTCTTTCAAGTGAAGTCAACAGTGAAACTGTTATTGACTTCCATGGGAGCAGAGCCATGCCCCCTTACACATTCTCAGTAATTCCACCTGTGAAATCTGAAATACTTCTACTTCTCAGTGAGATGCATCCAGTAGATCTGGCGTGATCTGGAAGATAATGAAGGAAACTCCTTGTGATTCTTGCTAAGAACCAGAACAAAACACAGAACTAGCAGTGTTGACTAAGAAATCATTTACAATACAAAAAACCTCTAAATCTATTGATCCATGACTGAATCCATTGCTGGTTAGGGACACAGTCAACATAATGTCTTCAATGTCTGATAGGGTTAACTAGACCTTATCCGGTCATGCAGAGTGGAGGGAAGAAGATAAGGGAGGGCTACAAGGATGTGTCTGAATTATCTTCAAGGAGATCTGTTGCTCTGCATGAACCACAGAGTAGAAGAGAGGCTTGGTTTCTTTCTCCACCCACAGTCCTCCAGCACTACTCCACAGATTTTGCAATCCTAGACATTTCATATGAACTTACACCACAAGCAATCCCGGGATACATAGTTTCACACTCCTTCTGAAACCTTTAACATCCTCTGACCTGCAAAAAAACCAAACCCTGTCCCTCCACATAAACAAGATTTATATAAGTGAGAATCATATGGACACCATGGAAGTCCAAAGAAGATTCAAGGAAAAACACCATGTGGTGTGGACATCAAACTATGTTCCAAAGATAGTTGGCTTTCAACAGTATAACACAAGTCAGTCTCTGTTACCCATGCTTTGGGCAAGAGTACAGTAATACAAACCTACCTACACCTTGTGCTACACTTTCTGCATAAACAGAAAACCAAAATTCTTTCTCACATCCACATGGCGCTACTTTGCTTTCCAATCTCTTTCACAAATATGATGTTAACTTCCCAAGATAAGCTTTAGGTTACCCAGGCTGCAATTTACTTTCTATCAATAAGAGACAGGTTTTATATAGCAGTGATTAGAATTAACTCCAACACAGTGAGTCAATGCATTTATAGACCTACAAGCCATGACTGAAGGCAGGACTGGATGAATTGCACCCAATGCATCCCTGGCAGTCATTAGTTCAGCTTGCCCTTAAAAAATATCAGAGATGGAGATTTCACAAATTCCTTAAGCAATATATGCCAGTTAAAAACTACTCTGGTCCTTACATACTTTCTAGTGATGACATCACCATCAAAATTAACCAGATGCATGAAGTGATTCTGTGATTTCAAAGGTAGCCCTCAAAATCTTATTGTTTTTATAGGACGTAGCAGGACACGAGCACTGTGAAGCTCATGAATTACCCTTACTTGTGCAAGCAAGTCATCCTGAAGAAGTTTAACCTGCCAAACAACTGTGTTCAAAGACCACCTCAGCTGACATCTCAGCAACTCACCTTAGGAATGAAAGAATTGGCTTTCTCAATTATTATACAGTTCTTGAACAAAGCCAGAGTATTTAGTCCCATCATTAAAAATAAAGAGGTAGACCAGGTCCTAGCTGCTCTCCAGAGACTAGGTTTCATCTCTCTTTGACAGGAATTATTTAAGGACACTGGGAAGATTAGAAGTGCAGGCACTTTACTTAGTATAATGAATTTTGCATTACTCTTTACTAGAGGTATATGTAGCAGGAAATGATCTTCTTCTCTTTTTTGTTCTCTCACTA
The DNA here is from genome assembly GCA_013396655.1 of Campylorhamphus procurvoides. Classification (NCBI taxonomy): domain Eukaryota; kingdom Metazoa; phylum Chordata; class Aves; order Passeriformes; family Dendrocolaptidae; genus Campylorhamphus; species Campylorhamphus procurvoides. Next base: position 2,481,832 of record WBMV01006966.1, read on the forward strand.
GAGTCCTGCTGGCTATACTGGTGTAAAGCATCTGACACTGTGCCACATAACATTCTTGTCTCTGCACTAGGGACATGTGGATTTGATAGATGGACCACTCAGAAAATATTGGTTGGAGGTCACACTCAAAGAACTGCAATCAATGGCTTGGTGTCCAAGTGGAGACCAGAGACTAGTGGCATTCTTCAGGGATCAATATTAGGACCAGCACTGTTTAATATTTTTGTCGGCAACATGGGCAGTGAGATTGAACGCACCCTCAGCAAGTTTGCTGACATCAAACTATGTGATGTGGTTGACACACTGGAAGGAAGGGATGCCACCCAGAAAAACCTTGATAGGCTAGAGAGGTGATGTGCCTGTGAGGATCTTATGAAGTTCAACAAGTACAAGAGTAAGGTGCTACACCTAAGTTGGGGCAATTTCAAGCACAAATACAGGATGGACAAAGAATGGATAGAAACTAGCCTTAGGGGTAAAGACTTAGCAGTGTCTGCGGATGAAAAGCTCAAAATGATTCAGCAATGTGTGCTTGCAACCCAGAAGGTCAACCACATCCTGGGCTGCATCAGAAGAATTGTGGCCAGCAGGTCCAGAAAGGTGATTGTGCCATTCTACTCTGCTCTTGTGAGACCCTACCTGGAGTGCTGCATCCAGCTAAGGGGCCCTCACAAAAAGAAGGAAATTAACCTGTTGGTACAGGTCCAGAGGAAGGTGACAAAGGTGATCAGAGGGCTGGAGTGCCTCTCCTGTGACGACAGGCTGAGAGTATTGGGGTTGTTGAGTCTGGAGAAGAGAAGGCTCCACAGACGTCTTAGACCATCCTTCAGTACCTAAAGGTAGTCTACAGAAAAGCTGGAGAGAGACTTTTTACAAGGGCATTTAGTGATAGAACAAGGGGGAATGACTTTAAAATGAAATACAGTAGGTTTAGGTTGGAAATTAGGAACAAATTATTTACTGCGAGGGTGGTGAGACACTGGAACAGGTTGCCCTGAGAAGTTGTGGATGCCCTAGTGTTAAGGCCAGGTTGGATGTGACTCTGGACAGCCTGGTCCATTGGACGGTGTCCCGGCCCATGGCAGAGGGATGGATCTAGATGATCTTTTAGGTCCCTTCCAATGCAAACCATTCTGTGATCCTATAGTCATGAAGTATGGCAAGACAAGTAAACACACTGAAATAACAGAGCATGAGGCTTTTATCTCAAAAAACCCTCAACCTCATAACACATTTGCATTCAGTGTGTTTCTCAAATGTGTCATGTGTCTCAAATGTGTCATGTTGCATTATATCCAGTCAGAGTAATCTAATGCGACCCACAGAGTAAACAGAATGGAGAAAAAGCCTTGTCTTAAGCCAGATGCAAAATAAAATGATGATGCATGAAGAAGGCTTGCTACACTGTTAATTGGTGGAATTCTAGAAAAGAAATAATTTTTGTTCACAGAAATAAGATATATACTGAGCAAAAATATGTGTTCAGAGTAAAAACAAGGATTTTCCTTAACACATATATAAAACAACATATTGGAACACCTTGTAAATTCTGCAAATCTGATTTACATAGAAGTATTACATCTTAAAAAATCAGTACTCCTCAAAATAAATTCCACTTTTGAATAGTATGAAGAAAGAAGAACATGTATGTGCAGAAGAGCAGATGTGCACAAAGATCTCTGAGGCAACGCACTGGAGGTAGGAATAGCTATGTCTGCCATGAAGGTTTTTCCACTTCCATATGGTATAGAATTTAACTCACTATTTAAAATCTATTTATTGACTTTGAAGCCGATCATGTCAGATCCTGTCCATGAAAGAAAATGAGCACTTCTGGGATTAAGCTCATACCATCCGTGTTAGAAACCTAAAGTTAGCTGATGTTAATGTCACCTTACAGATTAGTCCTATGCCATTACATCTAAACTTTTTCATTTTTTTTTACTAAATGTGAATTCAGTTCTATCTGAGCTGACAGCAAAACTCAAAACTGAGATGTATGTTTCACCACTGTACCTCATAACACTCTTTTCTCTTTACCATTTCCTGCAGAAAAGGGAAAGTGCAAAATCCTGTGAATGTGGAGAACCTTTGCTCTTACTCTAAGAACCTGGTCTTCAGTCTAGTAATTAATAAATGGACAAAATACCACTTTTAAAACATTCTTCACACATTGTTTTTTCTGTGAAAATGTTAAGAACATTGCAAAAAACCCAACACCTTTGGTCTTTAGAAAGATTACATGATATGTGGTTAATAACATTTTCATTCAAAGTTTTGATTTGAAGAATTTCATGGTAGCATTTAACAAACTCATTTAGTAACAGGTTTATTGGCTGTGTTACTGGTTTAGGTCAGGTCAGGATGGTATTGTTGAATTGAAACTCCCTAGTCATCTCCTGCTGTCTTGATTCACACTGTGATGTGGCCAGAGGGAGCAGTGTTGTTTTCAGAAAGAGCTGAACCTTAAGCTGTTCATCAGGAGACATCCGAGATCCTTTGACAGCTGAGGTGGGCCACCCTCAGGATGAGAACAGAACCAGTCCAAAGTCGCCTCCCACCCCAAAACGGTCAATGTGGATGTTACTGCAGATTGGTCACTTGCAACCATTTTCCCCATGGGTCTGCTTGTATTGCTTCGTCTTCTAGTGCAGGCATAGTCCCAATGAACCCAAAAAGACAAAAGTACCGGTCTTGTAAATTAAGATGACTGATTTATAGAGGAATGCAGAAACTTGCAAGCGTGATTCTATGATTCTGATTTTCAGCAAACTTGATCAGTATTCCTCTACAACAGAAAACAGAACAGCATGTTGGCTATTTTCAGTGTTGACTGTGGACTAGGGTAAATTTGAGTTGTTTTCTTCCATTTGACTTGGGGGTTCATTATAAACCTCTCAAGGAAAGAATATTCAATGCCCACAACAGCAGAATTGTGTATGTCTGTGGCTGGTGAACAGAAGGGCTGAACTGCTGACAGCTGTAAGTAAATGGGATCATTTAAAAGATCACACATACTCTTGTGTTTCTGCTCTTTGTCATTCTTATCTCACCATAAGCAGAGATAGTTACACATGGTTGGTGGCACAGTGCCACAGACTGACATCTCACAGAAGTAAAAACAAATCAATAATCCTTATGGAGGAACTAGAACAATACTGCCCACAATCAAATTTACTCCAAGTTTACAGATAGCTTATTAACTACCCAAATCAAGTGCATATTTTAAATAATGCATAGCAATGTGATCAAGATGAGAAGGTTGGTGAAATGATGCCATTTGTTTGCTTCATACAAAAATTGGGTTCCATCAACTTAATGCCTTTTTTCCTCCATCTAAATTTAATACGTTTAATTTCAGAGTGAGTTTTGATCAATGTGTCCAAATGACTTTTAAATGCTTAGATAAGGTTTTATCAGTCTTCATTTTTCTCATTGGGGTCTGGGTAATATGTTCAGTGATATATAAAATCTGTAGCTCATTCCCAGTTTTAAAAGAAAGAAGAAAAAAAAAAGAGAGAGAGAATGAATAAAACAAAAAGAAGGGTTGGTTTAAATTATCTGCTCTTTAGAGATTTAAAAAGTACCCTAAATGTAAAACAACATTAACATTCTTTCCTTATTTCACTTATGACTATTTCCTAGATTAACCCTCTTGCCCATCAGTGTAGTGTTTTCCAGTTCATTATGCATTTTTCTTATTGAATAGTCCTTTGTTTCTCAACAGATTGTTTAGGTTTTTAATATTGTTAGTGTTGAGAGATAAACGTTTTGGTACATATTGGAGAGTAATAAATTGTGTTGAACATTGATAAACTAACGCAATTACTAGCAAGGTCACCGAGTCAGCTAATTTAGAAATATCAGTACTCGGATTTTGAGTTGTCCCCTGGAGAACAGCAGCCACTTTATTAAAGCAGGAGGGTGAGGAGAAAATGGTACATTAGGATTGATCTTTTGATCTAATTGTGGACCTCTGCCATTCCTTGTTTGACCAAAAGTGCTTAGCAAGCAAGAGGAAACACAGTTCAACTAATTGAGGAACATCCCTTAAAAGCCAAAGGAATTGTGGGAAAAAGAAACAAATTGCAATTTGAACAGTTTTATGGTGTTAGTTATCAATGAAAAGGTGTAAATACTGTACAATTAATCTTTTCTTTTCACATGGGAATTTTTGAGGCTTACAGACATCCCACAATCATACTTCCAATATGTCCAAGCAACTAGATTTTTTATACTGCTGAAGTTCCAATTAAGCGATATTGAAAATGAAAAATATTTTCTATCTTGTGACTTATTTTAAAAGAATTAACATAAAACCCCTGCAACAGCATTCATTCACTAGACAAAAGCCTGTATTGTTGGACCAGAAATACCATGGAATGCTCCCATTGCAAAAGATAAAAAAAAAAAGTCCACCTGCTTCAGAGAACTAAATTGAGGCATATGTTCAAACTTATATACATTTTCATCAATGAAAGATGCTTTCATTTGCCTTTTTGATCTCTCTCTAGATAGTGTGTACCTGTTTATTTTACCATACTGGAATCACTGGTATTATACTGTGATGGTGCATCCTCCTCTCCCCTCAGGTTGCACTATGATCTGAGAAGCAGCCTTAAAACACTCACTGGCAACAAATGCAACTTTGGAAGGTATGTATTAATTAGTGGGCTGGCATGTTGGAAGTAAGAGTAATGGTAATGGGAGATGTGCCATTATCTACAAAGCACTGTTTCAATTTGATTCTAGACAGTAACAACTGGGAATCATCACCTTCTGAAAGGCAGTTGGCTGCCTAACTCAAATAAACAGAGAAAATTGTTTATTAAAGGACATACAGCAATGACACCAAAAGAGTATTATCATAATAGATTGTGAATAATCATCATACAAATATGAAAAAAATTGCTGTCATTGTGTCTTTCTCTCTGCCTCTGTTTCTTTACTTCTTTCTTCCCTCTCTCCCTCCCTCTCTTTGCCCCACCTACCTCTCACTAGCTTTTCCTAAGTTGTTTCAGCACAAACAGATGCAGGAACAAAGCACTCATACTGATGCCAAAAACTGCAGGAGGAAAATGTTTCAGATGTATTTCAGTTTGGAGACTTTGGGCTTTATATCTTTTTCATGCTGACATTATTTCATGGACAATCAGAGACATCAGAACACAGCTGCAGATCTTGACATCCTACGTTTAGACACATTTAAGTATCTACAAGACATGTAGTCAAGGAGAGATGGGTATCTAAGTTCTTATTGTGGTCAGTTGGGAACAAGTCAGTCAGAGGACTCTGGAAATCTATTCAACTGATCATATGTAGCTGACAAGCACAGGCTCTACTGACTAGGCTGTTGCCTGTATGTGGATGCCTAGGGCAGACTGAAAGTAAGTCATACCATGGTAGCATGGAGCTACACATAATTTACCTCACCTCTCAGCCATGTAGTGTATATCTTGATAGACTGCAGATTCAATTCTCCTGTCTGTAGTGGAATGACACAGGGTGACCACTGACTCAGTATTTCTGAAAAACATAAAATAATTTAAATATAATTAAAAAGAAAGAGAAATTAAAATATATTAAACTCACAGAAGAATTTCAGGGTTCTGTCATGCACTGAGTATCAAAATCACTTCCAATTTCTTATGGTTTGTTTTTTGTGTGATCCTGATGTTGAAATGAAATCATATTTAAAAAATTTAAATTTCCTGAAATTTTTTTCTTTACTTCCATAATCGATCACTGGCTTCAGTAGAGAAGTGGTGGTCAGTTATTCTTTCTGATCAGAATTCAGTTTTTCAGCTTTGGGAAACATAATCCTTGGTTTAAGACATTACTATTTAAAAAGTGAGGGTTTGTATTACAGGTCTTAAGAAAATCTTTATGACTCAGGTGTTAATACAACTCTCTCACAGACACTTCCTCTGACTGCCGCAGGCTTGTGCAGAGGTGTGAGCCACCAGGGTTTAATATGCATTCACATGGAAACACATCTCCTTTCAGTTCCCATGAGAAATACTTTTTTCCTTATGAAATCTACAAAAAATTCCCAATTTACATTTGTTAATTAGAAATCTTTATTCTAAATATACTAATTAATTACAGCCACATTTACATTTTAAATTTAAGTGATTATTTTAGAGGATTTTGTAGACTCCTAATTGCAAGTGTTGCTATTCTCATTAGGATTTCAAGTGCTGTCCCAAATGAAAATGGCAATTGATCTACTAAGCCCTGCAGAGTCATTCAGTTTAACTAGTTCTGTGTATTGCCTAATGCACATATGCAGACACTGTTCTGCGACCCAGTGCATGCCAGAGCCAAATAACTGTGGAACAATACCCCCTCCTGACAGAATATAAAATGATTACCCAAGCTCCTGCAAAAGTGGAATACAAGTTGCCCAGGACGAAAAAGAACTTGATGGTCTTACTGCTCAGCTTGATCAGGAGTACAGTGATCAGAATAAAAAAGCGACTTCTGGTTAAAGATAGGACATATGAAAAGTATATCAGGCTATTCAGAGAATTCTACAGAAGTTATGCCTTACATAAGCAAGCAGCTGACTGGAGTACAGCAAGTACTGATAGTTCTTCTTACATTAAGAATTGGAAAAAGAAGGTCACAAAATAGGGAAAAATTATGCAGTATCAATAAATTTCATTGGAAAGCTTTCGGTCTCATACTATTCTTCAGGTGTTTATTCCTGAAATAGAATTCAGTTATTCTGTTAGTATAAATGCAAAAAATATTAATAATGACATTAGTAGTAGCAGTGCAGTAATAATAATAATAATCATCTAGTAATGCAGTGAAAAGTAGCTTAAAATCACTTCTTTTTATAATTTAAGGAACCTGTTACCTATGTACTAGCTGAGGAAAGTAAAAATATCATTCATACCCTTTTAAAAGGATGAGTCAAAACTCAGCAGGAAAAGTTTTGCAGAGAGTACGTACTTATCCTCTTATCCAACAGTTTGACTGAGGGATCCGAAAGAATAAGAATGAAACTGTCAGACTAATTCTTGGGGTGCCTGTGTAGGAGGTTGGGTGACTCAGCTCCTCCCTGGTGAATGACTAATTAGCCATCACAACAGAACTGCCTCTGCAGGAGAAACTGTTCCCCCCATCACAGCATTTTACAACTTGGCTAATGAGTCCAGGTCACCAGGAACCCGTTGGGAATCTCGTCTCCTGCTGGCAGTACTGCTTCTGTCCAAGAAGAAACTGAGAGTGAAGTTTTTCCTTAAAATTACCTAATCCCTTTATTTAGAGATGCATGGACTATTTTAGCTTGAGGAAAACTGCAGCAAAGGGCTTCCTCTGGCCACAAAAATGGAGCATATATAGACTTGATACAATACAGACTCAAAATTACATTTTAAATTCCTCATTCTTTTTCTGTCAAACTCAAGAAACAAAGTTTCTTACAGCTCCAATAGCATTGCAACTGCTCCAGATACCGTGCCTTCCTGCAGCCTTCTGCCTGCTGCTGTGCCTTTGAACACTTTGGTTCATGACAAGGAAGAGATATTTATAAAATAAAGCTGAAAATGCAGAATATCTTAGTTTCTCTGGGCCAGAGGGAAGAGACACAAAACACATGAACAGATTTGATCCCACAGTCAAGGACATGGGAATGAATAAATCTTAACTCCAGTCTATCTTTCTCTTGATGCCCATTCACAATTAACCTGTGCAGTTTGGCTATCAACTAGTATTACAACAGAACTCCTATGGTTCTGGCCAGTTCAGGTGGACTTTGAAAGGCAGGTATAGCCAAGGGCTCTCCTCCATGCCATTCAGAATTGTGAAGGAGCTGATCCCACTGTCTAGAATAGCTCCTTTTGTTCCAAGTCAGCTGGGGCTTTGTACATAACATTGCTTTAGAGAGGGGTCTTTAGTCTTCTTTTCACATATGACCTACTAGTGTGTGGAGATCAAGACGGAAATACTGTGTACATAGTGTGTCGTTGAATACCTATATTTAGGCAACTAAATCCCATTTTATAGTCATAAATCTCTGTCATGATCAGGACTTAATTTGTATTGTGTAAAAAGACATTCTGTGGATGTTTTGCAAATGTTTTAAGAACTGCAGGGGAAAAAATCATAATATTATTATTTGCAATAGTGTCTAAAGGTGCAGAATAGAAGTTCTAATAATCTCAAACCCCATCAATATTCACAACCAGAAAAATATAAGAGAGAAAGGGGTGGAAAAGTAACCAACCCAAAACATAAGCATTAAGATATTGCTTCAAAACAATAATTTGCAACAAGAAACTAATTATCAGCATCCATGTAGATGTTTTGTCTTCATCCTGAGGTTTTTTTACTGTTTAATGAAGTTGGTTTTCTGTTTTCTTTCATCAGGCAAATGATGAGGTACAGCAAATGGCACCAGAAAATTACAAAATCTCTGCAAGTTATACAAGGAGACAGAGAATCCATTCTGCATGATCAGAAAGTACAAAGTGATAATAATAGCAGGTTTGATGGAGGTTATGTCTCATAGCTCTTTAGGTCAGATAATAATGTGCTATGTCATTAAGCTGCGGTATCGCTTTCCCGACTATTGTAATTGATGGTTCATGGTATGGATATACTATAAAGCAAGTAGTATGTTTTGAAATCCCCATCTATAAAATTGAGATGTGTTTTCTGTAAGCTCTGCATTTCGCTTTGCTCTTCCTTAGGCTATTTCTTCGCCTTTCTGAGTCATGAATAATAAACACAAGCACCTTTATTTGACAGTTCAAAGTAATCTAGCAAATTACACACATATGCATGCATATACATCAACACACGTGCATGATAGTGTTCACATATATGGCATTACTTACAAATAGTATTCAACATAGTTATATATATGTGTACACACCCTATCACATACATTTATTCAAAGAGAGTAAGAGAGTGAAAGAAAGTGAGAATAATTTAAATTATTTTGGAAATCTTGACTACTGTGCTGATAAAGCTTTGCCAGTACAGCTAAATAAAAGATACCCCAGTAACAGAGAGACAGGAACACTCTTGTCTGGCTGTCCACACTGTTTAAGTGCCACCTCCCAGTAATTATCTACTTTAATTGTCTGCCTGCCAGATACATTTTCAACTAGTCAAACTACTTCTTGTCCAACCACAATTTAGGAAACAGTTTATCTAGAAATCAAGACATGCACGAAAATATCTGGTTTATGGTCCAGGGGGCATATTGTGAAGCCAATGGAAAACACAGGGAGTTATAATGTGGACATGGCCAGTCTGCTCTAGAAGTTGCTGTCTCTCAGCCCTGTGAGTGGCATTCAGTTCTGACACATAGCTCTCAGCACTGTAAGTGTATGAGTGATATCAAGTTCAGGAGACTTAGCTCTAGGGCTAAGTCCTTTTTCTTTCTTTTTCTTTTTCTTTTTCTTTTTCTTTTTCTTTTTCTTTTTCTTTTTCTTTTTCTTTTTCTTTTTCTTTTTCTTTTTCTTTTTCTTTTTCTTTTTCTTTTTCTTTTTCTTCAGCTTAGGAAAAGCACAGAAAGAACTTTGTCTATTTAGAGCACTTTTTACTGAATAAGAACCAAAAAAGCCCAGTTCACGATACTAGACAAGCACTATACTCAGTGAAAATGTAACAGATTTGACACATTCAGATCTGGCTTTCTGTAAATTTCTTGCATATGCGTAAGAACCATTTTTGCTGACTTCAAACTTCCTGAGCAGGCAAGCATCCAAAAAGTATGTTTACCATAAGTGTGCAAAGAGGCATGTGCCATACCTTTTCACACAAGGCCACAGGATTTCACTCTAGATAGACCATCCAGCTTTAGGAGTGAATACATGTTTTGGATCTTTTTCACATCTTGGCTCTGGATACATCTACAACCTACAAAATTAATATACTGCTTGAGCTCAGAAATTCAGACTAAATAGAGAACTTCTACTGTGGCACCTCAGGACAAATCTGTGTTATGAGCCCTTTGGCAGTGTACAATACCCAGATCTCTACCTGTGAACAGTTGCCCTGTGAACATTATTTATACCAGTGAAACCAGCGTCAGGGTACTTTACAGTCTTGCATTAAGAAAGAGTACCCCATTAAATTGGAATAAGTACAGGTGTGCTCCTACCACTACCCTAAAGGTCTCTGCAGCAGAGCTGTGCTGCTCTCAGAGCACAATACCCCAAGGCTACATCATTCATGTGTTCTGGAAAGGTATTCCTCCACTTCTCCAAGAGTAATGAATTTTCCACTTCTCAGTCATTCCTTGGCTTAACAGCTAAAAACTACTGTCAGTGCACTAGAACAGAAAGATTAAAAAGAAAAACTTGTTTTTTCAGATGAAGTTGTAACTTCAGCCTAGGGACTACCTTGATCAACATATCTGAATTATTTTCTAAAGCATTTTGAAGGTATTTCTCAAGGAATCTCAAGATAGGATTCTTACTTGAATGGGGAAGTGGCAACTTTCAAATCTTTATGGAGTGTTACTAAAATTCACAGAAGGCCAACCCTTTTCTGTATATTTATTAACAACTTCAACAAAAAAACCTAAGATTTTAAGAATGACTGATCTAGATAAATTTTCTAGACTGTCATATATTCACATTTATATGTGTGTTTATGTATATGTTAAATACTATATATCTTGTTAAATGTTTCCAGTGGTATTTATAAGCCAGTTATTAGACATATAAAAGTAAAAATCCAACTTTTAAAACTATTCACTTTAATAATTAGGGTGACTATAAGAGGCTACAGCAATTGCACAGAACTGTTGTGTTTCAAAAAGGAGAAATTATAAGTGACAGTAACCCTTTATCAATTCATTCCAAGTCAGTTAATTAAACCTGGAATTATTTAAATAAGGTGACAGTCAAAGGAAAAGGTCAGTGTTCCCAACATTTCAGTAGGTCTTCCTCATCTCTGGAGTTTAATTAACTCATTTTGAACAGAATGGTCAAAAGTATGCTAAAACTCATAATTTCTTCCCAGTTTTTTAAATGCAAAATGCCTATTCTCCTTAGGTCTGCACAGGGCTTTTCAAATCACCAGGAAGTGAAGGAAATTCTGTCCTCTCTCTCTAAAACCATAGACTTATACACCTGGAATCCAAAATAGCCTCACTAGTACATGGCTAATACATACCACTGCTGCAGAGACCCTGTGGCATTGGATATGCCCACCTTAGGTCAGGAAAAAATCTGCACAAAATTTGAGTCAAGCACTGGGGCTAAAGGAGCTACTGGCCTCACCACTGAACTGCTCTTACTCCAGTATTCTGGAGTCATAAAGACACATCTTCCTTGAAAATAGCTGCTAGAGATAGATTCATGTCACTGATTATTTCCCTTTCTCTCTCTCCCACCTGTCCACACTCCATTTCACTAGGACAGCTGAAGAATTCAATGTCTTAATGTGTGAAATTGTGCTGGGATACACATGCTGAAACATACATGAAGGGGTTGATTTAGACACTGGAAGTAGCATGTTGAAACAGAACATGGGTCCAGGGAGAGTAGGGGGAAACCCCAGGAGAAAAAGTCTGTGTAAAAAAATTTTTGGAGGATGTTAACCAAAAGTAATTTAAAGACAGCTTTGGTTTGTTGTTTCTTCCCACATCAAAAATCAAATTATAGAATTGCGTAAAAGAAAAACAAGACTCTAGAATTAAATCACCTCCTTAGAAGAAGAACCTGAAAGATCCTTGATCTTTAGTTAGAGACTTTCAAAAGAGCAATGGCAGAGATGCCTCTAGTGTATGTGTGTACATGTATGCAAGTGCTTGTCAATGCACCAGATACTTCATGGTTACTTTTTGTATTTTTATCATTTCTCAACAGTAAGCACAGCTTACTGAGCTAAAACTATAGAACCTCACTGGTTATTTCTACAAATGAAAGAATGCAAATAAGCCATGCACCATGGAAAAGTGGAGGTGTCATAATCACTGTTATAATTTGCCTTTCTGTTCAGACTCTGAAAATTGTAGCAAAGGCAAAGTGAGAACAATAAATGCAAAAAAAAAAGGTGTACCTGAATCCTTCTGTCTGCTGCAGCTTTCTCTGAGGGAAATCTGTTGGTCTAGAGAAAGATGAACTTGAGAGTTCAGGTAAAACATCAAGGGCAGGCAGGAGGACATGATGAGGAATCAGTATTCCAGACACCTTATTCTCTCATTATTGCTGTAATTTTCAGTGAATAAGGACTTTTATGCCAACAAAGTGTTTTCCTTGATTTTCAGTCTATTGACAATAACAACAGATCTTAAGCATTTAATATAAGCTTGAAAGGAGTTGCAAAATATTTTGTCAAAACCCCAAAAAATCAGATACCTCATACTAGCAGCCCTTTTAATCATTCTGTTGGGAAATACAATGCAAAACTGTACAATTATGGTGACCACAGAATTTTGGAGTGATTTTTTTAACTGAAAAGCAAATTTATAGATGTGGGTCTTGTTTACTTATATTTGTGTAGCTTTACATAAGATCCTTGTTCCTGTTGCACCATGGAACCCAACAGTATCATGAGATGCAACCATCACATGGAGCAACCTATCTTTTGGTTTAAGGAAAATGTCTTCTGAGAAAAGTCTTGTGTCATGGTCTGATCTATAAAGAGTTTACTTGTTTGAAAAAGTAACCTGAGCCCTTTCTTCTCTTTTGTCTGATAACCTATACCTTATTTTTCTTTTGAATTTTTATGATTTTTGCATTGCTTTCTCTTTAAAACATGCTCTTACTCTTTTATTACTATTTTAATTAACCCAGGCACAGAGTCTGTCTTCAGACAGCTTTGCATTTCCTTCTGCTTCTTGCCTCTTTATGTCTTAGCAAACTGTGAGCAGTTTCATTAGTAAGCCAAACCTTATGCTTCACTGCAATTTACAATAAAAATTGCAGCTGCAGTTTTCTACAGCCTCTAAGAAAAATGCAGCCACATCTATGAAGCTATGATGCACTATCTGCCAGAGAGTAATTTAAGTGAACAAATGGAGGGTAAAAATCAGGCTAGTGAAAATAAACCACTTTTAATTTCTAGAAACAAGGAAGAAACGACTCAGTTGCTTATTCATTGCCTTTTTCATATTGTGAGCCTTACACCACTTTACCATGACCTGAGGGAAAACAAAACAAGTTGACTGATTCTTTTCCATCATAGAGTTAGAACAACAAAAATTGGCTATGATTTCTAGTAACAGTGTTAAAATTCATCAAGTGTCCTTTTGTGTTCAGTGTTGTAGCAAATGTAGTTTGAAAAAACAAATTGCCTTCACAGGATATATAAAGAAAAAGTTCTCAGTTTATTATCTCTTACCTTGTCTTATTTGGAAATTTCAAAAACCTTGATTGTTACTAAACACCTAATCCAGAATTATGATCACAGTGATCTTCTGGACACTCACACTGGTAAGTGATTACATGGAAACTATGAACAGTTGTAAGACTTAAGAACACCTGATTCACTTTCAGCTTATTTGGGAATCAAGCAGCATTCAAGTTTCCTATGTTGCACAGGATCAGCAGAAATGAACTATTAGAAGCAAAGTTCTACAAGCTGTATTCACCAGAGAAATCCTAATCACCATAAATTTCTATACATGGAATATAAGCTCCTTCTGTAATGTGTCAATTTTACTTATAGAAATGTTTTAATATCAGAGCCTCTTCAGCCACAGGTACAGTACAGATACCAAAGGACTAAAGGGGGTGAGTTACATAGATGTCCTTGTAGACTGACAATATGTGCCCACAGAAAAGGCACAGCTCAGTGAAGAGCTCTGAGCAAACAGACTCTCAGTTGATAACTTTATCTATCTCAGATGTTGCGTGCGAATTCATCTGTCCCCAATAGCTCAAAGAGAGCTGAAAAGGAGACCTGAAAACTTTATTCTTTTTTTCCATTTCTTAAATAAACAGAGCACATGACTTCACATTGATCTAGTTATGCTACAGAAAGAATAAAGTTAGTGATCACGGCTTCACTCTAGCTTTCCTCCACCCATTAGAGTGCCAAGAGCCCAGGTATGCATTACATAGCCTTGGACAAGACATTTATTAATGTGAGTAACAGGTGAATTGGGGAACAGATCTGAGTTTGGATCCAAGCTCAAAACATAAATTCTTGGCCTCATTGCCTGCTTCCCCTCAAAAAAAATTTCTGCTGTATTTTCTAGTAAATGAAGATTGCACTGTGAAAATATAGATATGAGAAAAGACAGCATGGGAGAAATGTAACATTTACTGGATACCAGCAAAATTCCTTCAAATCCAAAACCCTCATAAAATAAAAGCCAGCTTCTCCTGCTAGGTTTTGTATGAGCTGGCATGTCCTTGTCTTACTGTGTATTCTATCTCATAGGAGGCACTGTTTAGATCTGAGCAGAAATAAAAAGGCTGGATACAGCTGAGCTCTGGGTCACTTTGATGTGCACTATTCTAGTTTAATAGACTTACATTTGCAAGTAAGCGAAAGACTTGCTGCAGCAATAATATTTGTGTAATCATTTGATCATTTCCTTCATGTTACTCCTCTTCCCACCATTTGTTTGAGAGAGATTCAAAATTACTAAAGCAGAATCAATTGTTATAACAAAAAAATATTAGGTTTACATTAGGGAGGAATTTCTTCAAACAGTTTATTGCACTGAAAATGCAAGGTCTACCATTTCATAAAGGTTAAAAGGTAAACAGATTAAATGTTCAAATTCTATTACATTTGTTGTATTTTTTCATTTGTATAAAATTAATGTTAAACTAGATCCTCCTGAGACTCTCGCAAGAGTTGCCTCTGAGTACTTCTGCCGAAATCAATCTAAAAATATTTAGCATTGTGTAAATCCTGTAATAGGAGAATGTATCTTTGTTAAATCTTGCCAATACGAAAGAGATTTACAAAAATCCAATGTGTTTGGTATAGTATATTCCTCCCACTATTATGATGGCTATTAAATTATTTGCAGATCAGAAAATTAATCTATCCAAGCAAATAAAATGAGATTGTTTTTAGCAAATTTCTATGATTGCAGCTAGATTTCTATGGATGCATTAAAAAGTATCACTGTTTAAAAGACTGGGCACTTGTTTGTGTGTGTTTATATTGATATTTAAATGTATATAAATATATTTAAAACCTGAAACTAAACTGCTTCCTTCCCCTCAAAAAAAGCTCTCTTTTTAGATATTTCAGAAATGGTTGCTTTAACACATTTCCAATGCATTTTCATTAATATTTTATTCCACCATCTTATGAACCCACTTCAAGTCACAAACAATAACAAGCACAGTTAGAATGCCTACAAATGTAGCCTCTTTTCAGTGACTTCCAAATACATGGGGATTTAGTTCAATAAGGCAATGCACCTGAATGACAAAGGGACTCAAGTGAACCAAACTGAAAAGCACAACAGCTGTAGGCTTCTGAGCAGACAACATGCCTATGTGTTCTGGCATCGGGCTGTACTAGACCAAAAGCAACACTTTGCATTCAACTTTTCTTTTACAAAAGTAGGACGCTGAACTTTTCTTGGTTGCATATTTCATTTGAGATTTAAGAAGGATTAGTTCTAACTGGCCTGATGGTCTCTCTGACTCATTTTCACTCCTTACTATTTTATGGTGCATGCATCTCTTCATCTTTAGCATCTTTTTCTCTTACCAGTGCTACTCCCTAGCTAATTTGGGCTTCACATATGAGGGTAGTTCCAGGTCTTATTCAAGAATGTCAGGTATCTTTGGCTTCTAACAGAGGATCCTATCATTTTTCAAAGAGATAATTTTTCGGCAAAACACTTCATACTTGACTTTGGCTCCTGAATTGGTGAAAAGGGTGTCAAATACCCTGACTTGCAGTGAAGAAAGATCTAGGTGTTCTTTTGCCATCAAGCAGTTTTTCTCATTTTGGTCTATAGTTTTAGTCGAAGTTGTGGGTACTTACCAGATTTAAGGCAGTCATAAAAAAGAAACATGATAACATGAAAAAAAGTGTACCAGATGACTTTCCACATGCTTCTTGCTGTTTGTTGTGTTATCTAGTATCACAGTAAATAACAAGATATAGGAAGTGACAGAGAGACAAATGAAATCCCAAAGGATGAATCTGTTAATACTAGAGGTATAGACCACTCCCCAGCTGATAATCTCTTTATTCCCTTTGCAGATAGAGTTAGTACTTAGATTGCTAAATCCTTACGTCACTATTTATACATCCCACTTACTTGCTTATAGCAGTCAATGCTTTCAAGACAAAGTAGATAAAGGACTAAATTGTCAGGACAACTGATGTTACAGTAGCAAAAGTTTAATGTTAAGAGTAATTTTGTTTATATATAGTTCACTATGTGGACTTTTTCACTAACAGTGTGCTCTTATGTGTGAAAATACAAACTTTTGTTACAAACAATGTTTTCCCCAACATTTAGAAAAGTCTCCTCCCTCACCCATTTTTCAATACATGTCCATCTGATTTTACATGTCCATCTTAATTACCACGCTTAATTGAAATACTCTTCTCTACACCTATATGTATATATGTATAAGACCATAACAGAGCAAAATAGATTTTAATCAACTGCCTGGTTTTAAATTTCATTGTAAATCAGTTTGCAGTAGTAACTTAACTGTAGAAATAACAAAGCACCTCTGCACCTCATGTTTCATAAGAAAGGTAAGGGGGTATTTTCATTTCTTTATTCCATTATCCTTACCTTGATCCTGCACAGTAACAAAAATGCCATAGATGGATGTTGTTGTTACTTGCTATAAGCTAGAAGCACTTTTCGAGGAACCCTGCTGCTCTTGAGTTTTACAGCCATTGTACCTACAATTGCAAGGTGACATAAGGAAAGATTTATAGGAAGGAAGTAACTGCAGCCTGTGAAAAGTCCAAGGTGGAGCAGAGGAAAACTGTTGGAAGGAAGGATTGGCAGAGAGAAAATGCTACATACTCACCACAACCTACTTGCACTTCTCAGGCTGCTGCACTGTGCAGGGAGGTGGTTAGAGGAGTCAGGAGTGCAGCTGAGCCTGGGAAAGGGAAGGGCGAGGGTAGATGTTGTTCTAATGGTTGTCTCTCTTTTCCCACTACTTGAGCAGTTTATTTTGCAATACCTTAATTAACCCCAAGTTAAGACTGTTTTGCCCATAACAGTAACTGCGAAGCAATCTCCCATTTTTCAACTCAACCCACAGTGTTTCTCATCCTTTACTCTCCTCTGTCCCACAGAGAAGGCAGGGTGAGCTAGCAGCTGAGTGGGAGTTTGGCTCTTACCAAAGTTTGGCTCTAAACCACAAGAAAGACCTCTGAAAGAAAAGGCAGGTGGTTTCTGTAGAGCAGAGGGGATGCTAATAAGGAAGAAAATAGCCATCTCCTTTGTTCATAGGTGGCATTTAGCACTGAAGTCTTTCAGACCTGATAGAGAGCTTCTGTCATGAACAATTTTTTCCTGCTACTGCTGAGAAAACAGTAGTATTTGAATTATTTTGACTGAGTTATCCCAGTTTACCTTTTCCTATCTGCCACAGCATTAACTAACTCTAAGGCAAAGTATATTTCAAAGTGTATGTGCATAAGTATGCAAGTGTATATCAATCAAATGTAGATAGATAGATAGATAGATAGATAGATAGATAGATAGATAGATAGATAGATAGACACTAAGAGGCTATTTTTCTTTCTTTAACATTGTTAAAATTTAAGTTTGCACAGATAGCCATGAATATTTGTGCACTAATGTATATCTGGACACACTTCCTAGGATGGGGTTTGAAGCAGTAGGATTCATGATGACTGACATGCCAAGGAAAACCAATTTTACACCAGAGAAAAATATTACATTTCAAAATCTGTGTGGGCGATAGCTATGTTGGAGATTGAGTAAGGGATTTTTGGTTGTGAAACTGAGCTTCAAACCTCTTCTACACTGACAGCTAGACGGTCCTTTCTTGTAACTATCCTAAGTTTAAGCAGTCACCCAGAATGAGATTACCAAAGTCCTTCTACTTCTGGGTTCTTTAGTCCCATAAGTCAACTCCATTTCCAGAAATACACTCTAGACACAAGCCTAGAGGGGAGCAGAAGACAAGGTAAAGTGCAGTTCAGGAACATAATATTCATGGATCCAGAATGGAAGATAACAAGGAATTATGATGCAATATTTTCTTATTACAGCATCAATTGTTTGAGAGTCTGTGAAGGAGTGCAAATCTAAAAGAGAATGAACATGTGAGAAATAGGGAAGCATCAGTGTTTTTTTTTTCTATAATACACAACAACTTGAAAATGGACATTAACAAAATTAAGACATCACCAAACTGTTGACAATTGTTTTATTTCTGGTTTAGGCGAGTTCCAAGGTACTCTTGGAAGTAGTGACATGAGTCTCTTCTACTTTCAAGATATTGTTTCTTAATACTGAAGATCAAGAATTGTCATTCATTTCATTACCTAGAAGTGCAACTTGAATTACTAAGGTATGGTATGGCAGAGCAGTACTGAGCAGCTCTATACTTACCCCCTGATTGAGGAATTCATTAAAGAGGGTATCTACTGATCTCTCAAGGTAGATATGAGATATACTGTCTTATGGCCAAGGTAATTAACTTTTATTTTCCACATCGTAGCAGATGCAGTCTGAAAGAGTGGGGATCTAACCTGAAGTCAGCAGTTTTCAGTATAGGTAGAAGGTGCATGCAACCTATAACCTAGAACAAGGAAAAAGGAAACTTCATGAGTCTGCTTGTGCATTTCAAAGTTAGAACACACTTCTTTTCTGATTTATGGAAGATGAGACAAGGCAGTATAAGAGACTTAGTGAGTGAATCTAATGAGAAATACTTTTGCAGTCTGTAGGACTGCAAATAAATAGCAATAAAAAGCAGCAACTTTATGAATTGAAATATTTTTGAAGGTAGGAGGGATTTGCATTCATGCTGACAGCTTCTGTATCAAGTTTAGCCCAGTGGGAATTGAAACCGCTGAGATATTAAACCTTGAAAAGAGGGATTTATAATGGAAAAGCTGACAGAACTTTAATTATAGCCAGTAGCACTTTAAGCATACTTAAATGTACTATGTTTTTATAAGGACATTATAAAAACCAAAGGGATAGAGGTCACAGATTAGATTGTGCTGGAGTAACCATTGGAACATCTAAGCCTTTAGGCCACTTTTGGCTCGTGTTGACTGACTGAGAGATAAAAAGTCAAGTACCTAAGAATCTAGGCGATATTAGACAACCAGATCTCTTGTTTTTAAAATTATTTCACTAACAATATTCCCATATATGGGCGTTTTTCATTTCCTTGTGAATGTATAATTGATAGTCTTTTGCCTTATACAGATAGATGAAAAAAAATCAAAATAAGGATAAAGAATCTTTTTCTTATACAGACAGTTTTATGTCCGACCTACATAGTACATTGTAACACTAGCAGAAATATACGACTAAGAATTTGCTATACTGTACCTTTGTCATTTGTTCATTCTCATAGCTCACATATTTTGAGGTTCTGAGTGTTAAAACCCATGCTATATAAAAAACCCCTGTATATAAACATCTGTTTTTTAAAACAAAAATCTAACACTAGAGAAAGGAGTGAGAATGACATCCTGGTAAATGAGCATGAAAGGTTTTGTACAGAGCAGAACCATGGAAAACTTCTCAGTCATGGCAGTGAGTTTAGGACACAGACCTAAAATCTGAAGCCAACAATTTTTTCTCCTAAAGAAATCACAGTGATTAAAGACTCATTAGAAATTATTAATTTCAAATCTCAAATGTACTAAGTTACTTTCTGGTCATGAAGGAACTAACGGACTGTAGAAATTAGTTTCAATGAATCAGTATATGTCAACACATCGAAATTCCTGAAGTAAGCAACAACAAAGAGGCTTATAAATATACATTTTTATTATGTATTATATTAAAAAGTTTAAAATAAGGTAAAACCAGAAATGATTGTTGATATGTTCAGCTCTTCCACTTTACCAAAGAATACCACAGGACAGCTGTCATCTGTGCTCATGTAGCCTTCAAGCAATTAGTTTATGGGCAGCTACTGTGATACAAAAGAATATATTCAGGTTCCACGCGGGGCTTTCAGAAGTCCAGTTCGTAAAAAACATAATCGTCAATAGAACCAAGATTTAATATGCCTAGTTTAAGGCAACATGGCTCACCATAAAACACAGGACAGCTTCATTTCACAGGCTTGGCTTCATTTAATAAAAGAGAAGGTGTTCAGGCTGTCTGATACTCTAATCTCCAGTTATAAACATCTTCAATAAGTCAAAAGGCATATTAGAGAGAATGAAAATATTCTCCATCTTTTCACTGTGTCTATAATGTCTCTTTATTGAGACACTTTACAGATAAAGCTAACAGGAAAACACAGCATGAATTTTGTGAAGTATTTCTAGAATTAATTGTTTAAAAAATTGTGGTAGTTTAGTTTTCTTGGTTTTCGTCTGGGCCTTCCTTGGTAGCAAGGTCATAACTAAGGAAGTATTCCACACTGTTCCTTCATGTAATCAGGTGTATATAAAGACAGGAGGAAGATTTCCTCCCTCCTTTTTGCTTTTGCTCTCTTCTCTCTCCCGTTCGTGTGTTTGGAGGGCATCAGCTCTCTGTGCCGGCTCAGCCCTTATCTCTGTGAGCTGAGGCCTCTCGGAGCAGTTGCTGTCCCAGCCGTATGGAGGGGAAGGACCTGCTTTCTCTTAAGGGAAGTTTGGTGAGAATTGATTGTATTAGTTACTTATTGAGCTTTTCCCTGAATTTACGAGTGTGTGTGTATTTTTTTTTGGTTGGTTTTACCCATTTTTGTCCCATTTCCCTTTCCCTTTTCAGCTTTTCCCTTTGGGGGTTGCTCTGGGTTTTGTTCTGTAGATTCATAGTGTTTAATTGTATATAATTGTAATATATGTGAATATATATATATATACTTCTACTAAAATTGTCATTTTGGGTACATTTTTTCCCCTTCTCTCTTGGGAGGGGGGAATCTGTGTGGACGGCAGTTGGGTTTGGCAGGGAGCCAACCCAAACCTCCACAAAAAATTATACAGAATGAAAACTAGATCTGTTCACAAACATCTATGTAAAGCATATAAGACAGAATATTCTGTAATCCAAAGATGTTAAGCCAATACGTGCAAGGCCACCATGTACCTCCCTGTTTAGACAAATGCAGACTGAGAATCTCCTGTGATCTAGATAAACAATTTACCACTGTCATGAATAGTGATTGATAGTTAGTTGTGAGTTATAGCCCATATCATTAATATTAGCTAGCCTACAAGTGTTTAGCTACCTTATAGTCTCAAGCTCCACCTTCGTACCTTTCCAGCCAAAGTCGTGTAACAATCATTGTACCTAAGAATAGTTTTCACATAAAATCAGTACTGATAAATAAAAAATATTCCGTGCTAAGCAGCTTTAATGTCTCAGCTTCAAAAGGCAGAAATGTTAATTGACAACACCAAGGTATTTATCATTTCAATTTGTACTTAGGTTGTGCCTACTGTTTCTAACTATTTAGAGATGCCAACTAGACAACATAAAAAGTATAGAAATTGAGTCTGGAGACAAGGGATCTTATCAACGATGCATCAAGGACCAATTCTTTCTTCATTATTAGTTTGCTTATCCATTATTATTATATTGGGATGGTTAAAAGACAGTCATTTATCAACTCTCCTTATTGCCAGTCAAATTTGAGGTCTTCACAGTTTTTTCACTGATAGAACATGGGAAATAGAAAACAGATCTTTGCTTTGGACTGCAATAACGTTTCCAATACTACCTAACCTCTCTCTTTCTCTGAGCATTGTAAACCTGGCTGATAGGCCCTCCTGCTTTCTCTAGATCATACCAGGAAAATGCATACCTAGATTGACTGCATTTTGGACAAGGTGTGAGGTGAAATATGAAGGACTTTATGAAGGGCTGTGTTGCAGGGTTAGTTGAAATGCAAGTATGCTAATCATTTGTTAAAGACTGCAAAGTGAAAGAGGAGAAGGAGAGTCATTGACCAGCTCTATCCGTGGGACCAGAGATCAGTAGGAACATACCACATAAAAAAATTCAAAGGAAAATGTAGATGTGTCTTTTCAGGTATACCTAGAGGAATCACAGTTTAAACTTCACAGAGAGGTGAAGTTGGCCCTGTTCCTCAGGGTAGCAGCCAGTAATTGACCATATCTGTAGGACCATGATGGTGCAGAGATTTACTGTGTGCTCCTACTGAAGTGCTATAGCCAGTTCATGTTCTTCAACCAAATACCCTCTGGAAAGAGTACTGTATTTAAAATAGAAAAAAATAGTTTCTACCTTTTTTTTTTCCTTCTTTTTAAAATACCCATTGACTTCCTTTGCACATATCAAAAAACTACAGCACACTTATGCTGATGTAGATACAGGACAAACAGTAAGCTTTTTTAATTTTTTTTTTCCTAATGTATAGACCATGCAGAGTGATTTATTGAACTGGCTGTTTGGTGAAAAACTAAGCAAAGGGCTAATCTGATTTATGGTTCTAATTTTGTTTGGTCACAGTATTACTTGCCTTTTCCGTAGTATGAAAAGATTACTGTGAATGATAAACTTCAAAGAATCATTACCTCTGGCATTTGTAAGTGTGCTCAAATCACGTATTTAATTACAAAATCTCAAATGCATGTTTTCTACAACTTTTACCATATTAGGGAAGAGCTGTTTGAATATCTGCCTCATAGAAATGAGCACAATATTCCAAGGCAGCAAGCAAAAGTCCAAAAATCAACTTGTCCTTTAAAAAGTAATTAAAAGTATTTGCTAAGCACTTTTCAGCCTTGCAAAATGGTGATGCAATGTGACGATTCTAGAGTACAAACAAATGTTTATTCTACTCACAACAGATATAACTTATTGCGAGCTCACTTAAAGTAACAATTAATTTATTTTTCTGCAAAATTCAGTGACATCTGTCGATGCCATTAAAATCTATTCAGATTTTCTGGTTTCAAAACACGTATAATACCAGTACTCTGATGGAGAGACTGAGAAAAAAACCACAATACTAATGCAAACACAGATCTTGGAATTCAACTATTTGAATGACTGAAATTGCAAGGAAAAAGCAATGGATTTTATATTTCAATTGATACTCATTTTGTATTTAAAATATATTGGGTATATCTATGTCTGCATATGTAATTCTCATTAAACATGATCAGAACTGCTATACTTAATTTCCCACAGCAAGTAGAACCTAAGAAATCTTCTCTCTAAGTAATTCATTATAGGAGAATAAAAATCAACTGAATTTTTAATTTATTTTAATTTTTCATATATTTGTACCACAATTAACAGCATTACCTGCTATGAGATTAATATTTTTCACTCACAGATTTAAAATTACCTGTGTTTGCAATGAGCAACCAAACATTGCAGGGCTACTCCATTGCATCTGAAACTCTATTTTTACATAGAGCAGATAGAGCAAGTGAAGTAAAGGTTTGTCCTCTGCCATGTCTGATCCTACACCTATTAAAAGATTCCACCTTCCTCCAGCAGACTTAGAGCTAGGCACAGAGTGGTCTTCAGAGAAATTTAGTTCCTGCCCACAGACCTCTGGGGAACTCTGTCTGTCTTAAACCAGTGGGATATTTCACTGATTTGCACCCTTATAAATTGCTCTACTGATAGAAATAAATGTCACTATTAAAAAAAAATGTGCTATATGCAAGATATGAGAAGTGCTGTCAGCTGTCAAGGACCAGTATGCTGGTGGAAGAAGTTTCAGGCTCCTTTGTGAGTTCAGCCTTGCCTACATGAAAACATTTTGCTTGCTTTTTCCCTGTGACAGCCTTGCATAATTGGCCAAAGAGAAGGTCAGGGCCCAAAATGTTTCTACAGTTACTCCTAGAAAGTAGAGGACCTGAAACTCAAGGAGAGGCAGTACGTGTGTTAAAAAGAGATGAGAGGAAGGGCAGATAAGGGGGGAAGCTGAAGGATCAAATAATTGAATTAATGAGCTAGACACTTGCTGAGAAATCAGCTTTGGCATCTTCTCCCTTGTTTTTGAACAGCTTGTAAAATATGGCATCACTACAGTGACCAATTTTAGGTTATGACAACATGAGCAGCTGAACAATTACTGATGCACAGACAATAACTCATGGCAAGTGGGGAAGAGCAAATAGATTGGATCTGGAAACTCCATGCCTACCAGAGAAATAAGGAAGCAAAAGTGCACTCAGTGATTTCCTGGTAAGAAGTCAGAGATTTTTAGGAAATATATTGACTGAGAAGCAGAATTATCAATCTTATCTGCAAGTCAGCACATTGATTACACTGAAAATGTGGCAGAAGTCCTACTGCTACAGAAAAATGCTAGTGCTACTACTAGAGGGGAAAAGAGGTGAAATTGCCTTCTAGATGTTGCATTTCCAGTTCCCCAGGCTGATGCACTTCAAAACAACCTTTAATTTTTGCCACCCTACAGGGATAGCAGCTTGCCTTCAAACACAGCTTATATGGCCTTTGATCCAAAGTTCTCCTTGTTGCTGTCCACCCTGCAGAAAATTAGTGTGGAAGGACCATCTCCCACTTCTGGAAAGGAATTGGATCTTGCACACATCATTAAGTCTCCCTCCAATGCAGAACTAAGCAGTGAGTAATCCCATGTCTCAGGAATCATATGAAGAGTTCTCCATTCTCAATGTTGACAGGAAGCAAGCCAATATGCTGCAGGCCTATCCCACAGCATTTGTGTTTTTTCAGATGTGTCAGTGAGGAACTGACTTATCACAGAACCAAAGAATGTTTCAGGTTGGAAGGGACCACAGTGCTTCTCTGCCCCAACCTCCCTGCTCAAGCAGGGTCATCCTAGAGCGCATGGCACAGGATTATGTCCAGATGGTTCTTGAATATCTCCAGTGAGGGAGACTCCACAACCTCTCTTGGCAATCTGTTCCAGTGTGTGGTCACTTACACAGTAAAGAAGTTCTTTCTCATGTTCAGGTAGGGCTTCCTGTGCATCAGTTTCTGCCCATTGCCTCTTGTCCTATTGTTTGGCACCACTGAGAAGAGCTTTCATTCTCTTAACACCTTGCCTTTGAATATTCATATACATACTCAGTTGTCTCTTCCCGAGGCTGGACAGGCCCTATTTCTGCAGTCTTTCCTCATAAGAGAGATGCTTCAGTCTCTTGATCAACTTTGCTTGATCAACTTTGCAGCACTTTGCTGGACCTGCTCCAGGAGTTAATTCCATGTCTCTCTTATGCAGTCTCACAAAGCTGCAATATTAAAGGTTAAATACGAGTCTTGCAATAAATTATGTGAGTTATAGGTGTGTGTGATCATGCAACAGATAAAATCAAGCACAGCTTTTCATGTGCTATTGATCATCCTTCCTCAGTATTTTGAGGAAGATGAAAGCAATCTGTACAGTTGATCAAAACAGTTGGGCTGGTCTTTTTGTTTTCATTGAATTATAGACTCATTAAATTTAGAAAGGACCTTTAAGATCATAGAATCCAACACTGCCAGGTCCACCACTAAAACATGTCCCTAAGTGGCACGTTCAGACACCTTTTGAACACTTAGGAGAGATGTGACTCCACCACTTCTCTGGGCAGTCTGTTTCAATGCCTGATGACCCTTTCAGTGAGGAATTTCTTCTTAATATCCAATCTGAACATCCTCTGGTGCAACCTGAGGCCATTTCGTCTTGTCCTATCACTTGTTACCTGGGAGAAAAGTTCAATCCTCACCTCACTACAGCCTCCTCTCAGGTAGTTCTAGTTCTGAACTCTAGTTCTAGAGTTCCATGCCTCTTTGCCCACACTAAACAACCTCAGCTGCTCCTCATAAGACTTGTGCTCCATCTTAAGACTTCTGATCTGTTTTGGCCTAGGAAAAGATGTCTTCTCTTTTATCTGCCAGGAGAGGAAGCAATGAGTGGGAAGACAAACCATGAAGAGACGAAGGTTGAAGGGAACAAAAAAGCCAAAGGAGAAGAATGGTATGGAGGATCAACAGAGGCAAAGTAGATTGAGGACATCAAGAAAGGTGCCAGAATCCTTTCTGAAAAGAGGGTGCACAGTGACTGAAAAGGAAACTGAAAGATTCAGCAAACTTTGCTGATAAAAACAAAACTCATTATAATTCTTGCTCATGCCATCTGCAATCCTCCTGATGCTGCATGAACTAACATCCTCCTTTACAATTGCTCATTAAAATGGAAAGTACTTTCTCATTCTTCAAGACAGTGTACTGCAATAAATGGTAAGTATTTCAACAGATATTTTACTCATGTGCTTTAAGTCACCCAGGAAAAAAAAACCCTTACCTAATAAATAGTGCTTTCCCTCCCTCCCTGGGCATCAGCATATTGTTTGAACTGGGAGATTGCCCTCTGGAAAGTTGTGAGCAAGTAGGCTATATTCAGAGCTAGTGTCCTTCCCCTTTAGAAGTCTTCTGTGGAGCTCAAATGCTAAAGGCTTCTTTAACATGATGTACATTTTCTCATTTTTTAAAAATTTAAATATGCAATTTAAAATTCTGTTTTTATGTTCCAATATATATCATAAAATTAATTATTCCACAATCCTTTTTGAATTCTTCTAGTTTGCATATCAAGTGTTTCTCTCATTGAAAAAAAAATCCTTGAATTTTATTCCAATAAAAACAAAGGAATCCTTAATATTGACTGCTCATACCTTTGCACATTTCAAAGTACCACCTTCCTTTGCAGTGCCTGAAGAGCCTTCCTTTAGGATTTTGTTTTTTAAAATGTTAATGATTTCCTCCTCCTAGGAGATGACTGTTTCTGGGCAAGTTTGTCAATCAGCATTATATTTGTATAGATACAGTATTAAACATTATACATTTACATGGCAAATACAAACCATATCAATCAGTCAGTCCAGAGATTTCTCAGTAATCTGTCTCTGTACTTTTCATGGCCCAAGGGAATAATATGAAAGAGATCTGCGAATATTCATTCAAATGCAAATCTGAATTCCATATCACCCTTACTCATGACCCATTTGTTTTTGCTTTCCTTGAACGTTAAAGCACTCAAGCAAATACATGAGAAATTGTACCCTCCAAACAATGAGGCAGAGTCATCTGACCCAATCCAGCATTGACCTCAAGCAGGAAGTTGGCCAAGGTGATCTTCCAACCAACATTTTTACGATTTCATGATTCTGTGGTTCTGAAGCTGATTTCCATGCAAACGGGCATGGAGTTCCACATCAACAAAACCCAACACTGATCTCTATGTTACATTCTAGTCAGTAATCAAAGAAAACAGCAAGGGAATGCGAATAACTAAACTAGAGTTTCTCAGAACTACACACTCAATTTGACCACTGACAAGTCACGTTGAGCTGACAAGCTACCTAAATAAGCTGTGCCATCAAAACAATATTTTTCATGAATTTGTCAAATTAAGAAGTTGCTGTACTTGAGAGAAGAGCAAAACAAATCCCTACATCTTAGGGGGGGAAAATATTGTTGAGTAGCTATTGATTTTTGTATTGCGTTCATTACTAGGGGGAAAAAATTGATGAAAGAATACATTTTCACAGACAACAAAAAATTATGTATTCGATAAAATGCAGAAACCTCAAGGATTATGTTACAAGGACTTTTATTGGAATAGAAGGAGCTTCTTACTAGGATTTACCAAAAGTATGAGACCAAACTTTTTTAACATTTTAATGTCTGAATTAGGCAAAAAATATAGCTGTGTTGAAAAGACATTTGCTAGTGACATGAAGTTGCATTACACATCAATAAAAATAATTGTTGCAATATTATATAGAAACAGGTAAATTACTCTGGAGACTGTAATAAAGAAAATTATTTAGTAATTAATTGTACAAAGTGCAAAGTAACGCCCTGAGAGATGAATACCAAGAACTGCTCTAACACCTATAAGTTTGCTAGCTAGAAATGGCAGGAGAGACACCTGTATTTAGCAATAGCACACATTGTGATTAGGTCACTGCTACTTGCAAATATCAAATTGAGTATTTCTAATTCATCTCAGTTTGGGGTTTTTTAATGATGTTTTAGAATGTCAGTTCACATGACAAAGAAATTACTGTATCAGATTAGGCAAACAGCTAAAATTATAATACAGAAACTGCAGATATTTATAATAAAATGCTTTCTTCTGACAATAAGTGTATTTATCATAAACTGCAATATCCTCCCATGAAAAATTATTAAAATAAAAATTAAAATTAAATAAACAGATGAATATACACTGTATTGGAAAAGTTCTAACATAAATCTGTAGTTTTAATCTCCTTGAGAAGGTGATCTCATCTCCCTGAAGAAACAATATGCCCAAACTCTGGACAAAATATGACCAGAAGAGGATATTCATATTCTAGACTATGGAGTATGTGATGTGCCTAGCTTTCCTTCACACAGAGAAGTTCTAAAGTTACACAATACTGAGCAAAATATTTTTTGTTAACATGCATTTGGATCTTCATGGGAAACTCATCTGCTGAAAAATGCACAGAAAGAGAAGTACCTAAAAGCAGAAGTTTGATATTTAATTGTGAATATTTTCCCCAAAACACTTCACTTTCACACTATTTCCACCTGGCAATGCATATTCACTACCTTTCCTGAAGATAAGGAAAAATTTGGATGATGTGGAGAAGGGAAGTGACAGAACAAACGACAAAATGTATTATCCTTGTTTCTACAGTGTGCTGCTCTACCTGAGGCCACTACTAAACACAGGCATCTTGACTTATTTCAGGTCCTTTGGGGTATCTCACCTTGGTGTACAGCTTCCAGCCCAGTGCAGATGTTTTTCTATCTTGAGGTATTTCCTAGAGCACCACATATCTATGTCTAAGCAACCAAACTCTGTCATACATCTACTTTCAGGTGAACTGAATGGCTCTCTAGGCTTCACTGACTGTATTGACTCAAGATGAGATTCAGCATCTTCAGGGATTTTATGCTATGTGTGACATTTACACCATACTAACTGATAGGACAGGTGGCCTGGAGGCCAGGTAAGTGCCTGTGGCATCTAAAAATGGCATGATATTTAGGTTATCTGTTTCCATTGATTTTAATGGAATATAAACTACAAGCTTATATACAGATGTCTATTTTTATATCTGGAGAT
Organism: Campylorhamphus procurvoides; assembly: GCA_013396655.1. Lineage (NCBI taxonomy): Eukaryota > Metazoa > Chordata > Aves > Passeriformes > Dendrocolaptidae > Campylorhamphus > Campylorhamphus procurvoides. The sequence continues at coordinate 2,510,979 of WBMV01006966.1, forward strand.
TGGGTGTCTACAATCTGCAGATGAACTCACAGACAGTGACCAGGACTGTAGTGCCTAAACACAAACACTCCCTATCCTTTCAGGCACTCTGGAGTTTCTCACTTGGTCTTCACCATACCACGCAGAGTAGATTTTCTTTAAGCCCTAGGTCCAATCTCTGAAGTCAGTGCCAGTGGACCTCCAAAGCCACAGGGAAAGTCAAACTGCAGTACTGTCTGCATGGTTATGAATCACACCAGAAGTGCTCTGTAGAGTGACACATGCTGTATGTGTAACAGCAAGTAGTGAAGCCTGAAAAGAAGAGGTAGATAGAGCAAAACACTGATGATATCCCAGCATTATTATTAAAACTTTTTATTTTGGACTAGTTCTAGACTGGTTTTGGGCCTAGATGCTCACTCGCAACTGGAGCAAACAAGGTGAATGCCATGTTGTTTCAGACATGTTTCTGTCTGAAAAGAAAACTAATTCATGCACACTCCTTTCTGTGACCACATTTCCTTTAATGTGATGGAAACAAAAGTATGGAAAGTGGGAGACTCTAGCAAGCTTTGTTTTGGTAGAATGCCCCTGTTCTCAGCTAAAATGCTGTTGTAGACACTCATATGATCAAGCTCAAGTTCTAAAAAAGATGTAGCCAAAGGCTTTATGTCTGCTAATTTGTCCCTTTTCTCCAGCAGAAAAAAGGGTGAAAATGAAAAGAAAGAGCTTGTCCTTAGTGTGTTGAATTAATAAAAATGAGGGTTTTCATTAAAAGAATGTGTTGTCAGTGCAACCTTTTTTTCTAGGGGAAAAAATGCATCTACAACTAGTTTTAGCTATTTGCTATATCGCCCTTCTCTGCAGCATTGGAACTGAATTGTTCCCGGTAGCACAGCACTGAACTTCCATAGGGCAATAGTCTAATCCTCTCTGATAAATGCTGTTCTCTACTGTGGTATATAGCTAAATTCTCCCTGCTCTTAATTAGCTGCACATATCTCATTAATGAGCTTTAAATCAAAGCCAGTCAGAAAGTGGCTACTATCTCCACTTGCAGGAGGGAACATTTCCTCCCTGTTACCCTTAGAGAATCACTAAACAATCAGCAAAGGAGATTTCAGAATAATGTGTCTCCTTGTCCCCTAAAGCTATGCAAATGATCTTTTTTATAACACTTTTCAATCTAATTGACACTTGTAATAAAATTCTGCCTGTACTGATCAATCTTACCTTAGAGTCATCCCACACCATCCCTTTAAGTAGTGCCCTTCAATTAAAACTTCCACAAGGCCATGAAGACTGTAATAATCCACTTGTAGGGAGTGGGAGTTACTTGTTGCTCTGAGGATTTCATTAAAGATGTTTAAGACTTCCCATTTTAAAGCAATGGCTTTGTGAAGGGAGCTTTGTGAGCTTATGAATTCCATATGTTGTTTAATTATATCCAGGAGTCCATTGCATGAACTTAATGAAAACCATCCCATGGTTTCAAAGAGAATATAGCTCTTTTTTTCTGCTGTCTGTAACAGGCAGATTTAGCTATATTTATTTGGAGCATTCTGCCACTACGAATAAAAATAATGACAGAAATGACACACTGTCAATAACTGAAATACTGTTTCAAGCAAATAATTTCAATCACATCACTCTAGATTGATCATCACTTGGAAATGCCAATTAATTATTTTGTGCAAGATGAATCACCATCAGACATGTACATTTTCAAGAAAACTGATGACGTACTCGATGGAACATTAGTAAGCCTTTCAGATTGACAAAATAAACTATGCAATAGAGATACATCTTTTTTTAAGCAAAAATCTACAGCATTTCTCCAGAATGTGGCACAGATGTCTATATCATAAAACACTTTATATATCAAATGAGCAGTCCTACATACTGCCAACCTCGATCTATGTGGTCTCTTCCTACAGGGAAACCAGGGGAGCTTAAAACTATTGCCATTTTTATAGCACTGATGGCAGAACTGAAAGAAAAATAAACAATGTTTTTCACCTTATGTTTAAGATAATTTTAATACTCTTTACACATTGTTGGAAAAGTTTGTTTTGCATGCTCAGTAATGTCTGCAGTTAGGGACAGTGGAACTTCAACTTAGAGAAAGGTTTGATTAATTCAGTGAAATCAGTTTCTCTGTTAATTAGTGAAATAGCACTATGGTGATTTCAGAAAGCATAATCAATGGAATTGTGCACTTTTTATTCCTATTCAGGGGATTTTTTTCAGATCTATTTTTAAACCTTGTCTCTGCATACCAGGAACATACCTCACTCACCAGATTGCACATGCAGGACAAGAAGAATGTCAGCTAATACAGATGTATATCTATTGTTCCCCTTGATTCTGACGTGTAGAAAGGCATGTAGGATTTACAAAGGTAGATGGGGATACCAAAACCAGAAAGATGGTGGCTTGACAAAGCTTTTCCAATGAGTACTGAGTTGGTCGTATCTTCTATAATCAACAGCTGAAGGAGACACAAACCTATTTCCTGGGAATAAATTTTGTGTGGAGAAAAGAACTTCTCTCCATGTTGAGAGGCATCTTCCCTCAGCTTTCTGCATCCCAGATGGTGAGAATGCCCCTGTGAGATGCATTCATGCTGTCCTTGGATCTGTTCATGCCTGAAAGGTACATCCAGGTTGTTCCAGACACAGTCTCCTGATTCATTGAGTCCCTCTACAGAGGTGCTTTGTGAACAATGCAGATGAATAGTGTTTTGTAGTCCCTTAGCTGGTTTTCAGAATCATTAGCATCCTCTTTTAACTATGTGAGCTATCTAGACTTTCAGTTCTGGAGTTCTTAATCGCTACAAAGACCAGAAATCTACTCTTAATATTTGTAACATGGTGGATATGTTTCTACGTAGAGCACTGAAGATGTGCCTCCACCTGTAACCCAAGGACTTGTTTGACCTCTTTTTAAACTTTGGTACTAACTAACTCAATTGATATGAATAGTCAACTAATTAGAATGATCACAGTTTGCTGCTATTTTACAGATAACAGAAGGCAATAGAAAATGGAGCTCCAAATTTGTATATTTCTATAGACATGAGCTTTGGTAAGTCTGTGTGGTTTAAACCAAAATTTGCATATGGGAGTAAACACCACCACCACCCCTTCCCCTTCCCTCCAGAAACTACTGTTCTTCAATTCCTAATGAGAAGACAGCATAGTAAGAAATTTCAGAGGTTCAGTGGCTGAATATCCCAGAGAAGACACTGAATATTGCACTCAATTTTTTCAGCCTAAGTTCGGCTCAGAACTAGCTGAGATGTTGCAGTCCTGAACAGTTCCTTGCCATTTTTGCCACTTACATTAGTGAAATTTCTTAAAAGCATCTCCTTGCTAGCTAACACCAGTTCAGGTCCCCTGGGGCTAGCAGTAATTTAAAATATATTTATTTGCTTAGGAAGAGACAGATCAAAGAGCAGCTGGGTTAGAGGTGAGAGAAAACAACAGCCAGGACTTGAGTGGATGCTTAAGTTTCAAAATGGAAAAGGTTACTTTTATATCTTTTTTGTTTTTATATTATATATTCTTCTAGCATCTCCACAAATATGCTGATAGAAAAAATGAATGAATTCTGCATGGAAAAAAAAATAAATCTGTGACAGTTTGAAGGGCACAGGATTCTTCTGTTCCAAGATCTCTCTGTGGACACTGCCCAGAAGTGATGGGAATTCCTAGACTCCAAGTGCATACCACTTACATTAATTATTGAAATAAACTTCATAACAGGTTCAGCATTTTAAAATATATTTATTTGCACAGAAGAAGAAAGAAGTAGGATGCTTCTGATGCTTCTGCCATCTGCTCCTTTGAAAAGAAAAATTGTCCCCTTGTCTCTTGGCATAGATAATTTCTTATTTACAGAGCTTAAAAAGCAGGTCCTGTGTTAAGCTGAGGACTTGGGTATTGCAAAACAACATCTCTCCGTCTTAATTTGCATTTTACAGTTCAGAAGTCCTCATCAGGTATGTTCATTCTTGACGATCAGGGTCACAAACAACTTAAGGTAAAACTGATGTAGAAAACACACCCTCCTGGTTTCCTTCTCTGCTCATCTAATATTCCATCGAAGGCAGATGATATCTAAAAGTGCTGTATTTAAAGCATAGCTATTAAATTAAAATCTAGCTAAGAGTTAAAACACACTCATTCTGATGTTCTGGCTTCCTTGCATCCACAACACAAAGCTTTCAAATTCCTTATTTTTTCAGTGTTCTTTAGCAGGTAGGTGTGATACGAGTTCACCTCTAAAAATAGTTTTTATATATCTGGGATTCTGGTGTCATTCCTACAAGTAGAAAATTGATTCATTCTCCACCTAGAGATTTTTCTACCATGTTTAAATCACAGACGGACATCTTGAAAACCAAAAGGAATCAAGGTCGAAAATTATACTCTTCCCATATGCTTGTGCTCAAAAATAATTTGAAAGAATGTATTGGGAATTTCAGTCAGTGTTCTGCATGAAATCACTGTCAGAGAGCTGCACACCCATGCAGCCTCAAAACCAGAACACAGTAGCAGCTGGCCTTTCTCTCAGTAGCTTATTGATTTTCCTTCAAAAACTCTCAGATATGAGAGATATCCCACCACCAGAAGTATTTTCACAGTGGAGCTCCCAGCAACCTTCCCAGAATCAAAAAGGAAGAATGAAGTTTGCACAATGAAGGTTTGAAGGAGGTGCCAGGAACTCTGTAAGGACCCTCACCATCAATGCAAATGCCTACAAGTATGCCCTTTGTATACACAACAGACTATTTTTGTTTGTCCTTTGATTGCTAAGGTTCAGCCTTTTTAGGGTCTTCCGCAAAGTTGCCCATCCTTTTAAAACAGATTTGAGACTTACATACTAAAGGCTATGATCATATTCATCCTTGATGTTAAAATCCCTTTTGATTTCCTTTTTTCTCACAGACCATCCAAATTAATTTCCTTGCGCCCTGCTGCTAAGTCCACACGGGATCACAGAGGTATCAGTGAAGCAGGACCTTCCCCCTTCTGCAATTGAATCAGTGTCATTTGTTCCACCTGTTCTTGCTCTCTTTCCTCATTATGTGATTAGTATTTTGCCTCAACATTTACAGCACCCTGGCAATAACTTAGGTCCATTCAAAATACTGTAGTTTCCCTATTTCTTGTGTACTTCTTACCTAAAAACATCAGCAATGTTTGTGAGGAACATGAATTGATTGTAAATCAACTTAGAAGTAACTGAACTAATTAGCACAGGGTATTTTAACATAAATTGGATGGATGAAAAAACCTATTCAATTAAACACCTGTTTGTTGAATGAGGTTTGTCCTGCTTGATTAATGAGCCTGCAAAGTTAAATAACCACCCAGGTAAATGCTCTTTTATCAGCTGAATTCTTCATCGCTGTCTATTGAGTCTCAAACCAGATGTAGAAATTCATACGTTTTAAGAAGTGGTTTTGCAGTAAATAGAGAAAATATCCATATGCTAAATATTTGGTAACACCTTTCGCTGGTCACTTTCATTTGCGACTGAGTAATGGACAGAGAGCTGAGAAAAAGATATGGTCTGGGCCCACCTGCTGGCGTGGAGTGCACTGCTGGAGTTCTGGTGAAACTGGGGCAAGATCATCTTGAGAGTAAAGACTGAAAGATCCTTTTTTGCCACTTAAAATGAAACTGCACCCCTTTAAAACCGAAAAAGACTATTATAATCATGTAATGGGATCTGGATTAATACAGGTTTAAGTGATTTCTTTACTCATTAAACTCTACATAGAGTTCATGACTCCTATGGGAGACAGCAAATCCCTTATGAAGACATCCAAGCTCTGATTTTTAAAAGAGGGAGAAAGGTACTAGAAGAAAATTCTCTGTATTGCTGCTGAGCTCTGTTTAGAAAGTGATCTTTTAAAATCTAGACTAATAGTGCATTTAATCAGGAGAAGGCAGATAAAAAAAGGACCTCGAGAGTTCCTTGTGACAGGTATTTTTGAACCAAACTAAGGGAAAAGACAATTGAAATCACATACTATTGTCAGTGCAAGAGCAATACTGATAAAAAGAAACTGAACATTTAGTTTGAAATCAATTCTGCTGCGCCAAAACTAACAATGAGTTTTAAGACTTGCATATATTATATTTGTTGATTTGATTTCTGAGGAATCCAAAGGTTATCTTCTAAAGACACCTGGATACTGTTGATATATTGTTCCCAAAAATAGCCTAAGGTGTTGTGATTCTCTTCCTCAGCAAAACAGTACTCTGAAAGACACTTGATCAACAAAATATTTCTAGGATATAGTAATAACAAATTCTGAAATAATTCTGCCTTGTTTATTGCAGTGAGATCTCTCATGCTAGGGTAAAATTATGACCACGGGTGACACACTTCACAGACAGAAAAAATGGAGGAAAGAATGTAAAACTCTGTGAAGAGTTTCTTTAAGAATTTAAAGATAAATAGACAAGAAGTCTGTAGGGAATCACTCTGAAATAAAAATCACAGTGGGTTTAATCTGCTTGTTAAGCAGCTATTTCTGTTGTTATGTAATATGATTATATAGTAGTTTGGTAGCTTTTTATTTTTAAAATCATAATTTGTTTAGCTGTCTTTTGTTTCCAATCTTGAGTATTGTAAATTGAGGACAGAATTTTTTTAAACATTCTAAAATTATTGCTGTACATAGAGGCCATATTTTAATCTTTTTCATACTTAAACTCAATTCACTTGTACAGATGAAAATGCAGAAAAAAAATTTGCAAGAGATTTCCTGTAACATCCAGAGTTTTCTAAATTTTCCCAAAAATTAGGGCCTGGTCTAAAAATGTGCTAGCATGATCAATACCTCTTCTGAATGAAGCCACACAAAAGTCCTCTCCAGTACTGAAACAGCAGCAAAGCAAATTACTTTGTCTTCCATTTAATCTAATTAAGAAGTAGCATGAGAAACGATCAATGAAATTGTGCTGGCAGTCCAACTATTTCAGGCAAGCAAATAAAACTGTAACACAGGCATACAGATCGTGGAGGTTTTCTTACAAAAAAAAAAAAAAGGTCTTTTTCTTTCCTTTATGTTTTTTTAGCCTCCTGCTGTAGTTTTTCAAGCTTTTCTTTTCAAGCATAAACAGTTAATTAACTTTCAAATCTATTTTAAAGAAAAAATAATGATCTCTTCTACTGGGACTTCTTAAGAAAAAAGCAAGGCTTACTAAAGAATGGGGCAGTATGTTTGAAATATTTTGTTAAATATAACCCCAATTGAAGGTCTTCTCACTGTTAAGTGTTCAGGACATCCCTCCTGTGTGTGGGGCCTTGGGTATTCAGTAAGTCGTAAGGTCAAGTTTGACTCTCCCTCTCCAGCTTACTTTGGTTTGGGGAACTTTTGCTATGTACAAAGGAAAACTGAGTTTGTCCTTGTGGAATAAAGCTATAAAGCCAATAGTTACTCAGTGCATGTGATACAACTAAGCAGTACAAGTGATGGGAGTGGGCATGAAGATGGTAAATATTGACAGCTGTGGTGTTGGAAGCTCTAGGGTCTAATCAAGGTTATGTCACTGTCTCTTTGAGACATTTTATACAACTGATCCATCTGCTCTTTCACAAATCACCTGACACAAGGAATGATGATTAGTTGCCTCAAAAGAATAACATGATACTTAAGTGGTGTTTGAATAGTGTTTTAATTGGCTTGGAAAGGGAAGAAAGGGAAAGAAATTTAATTTAGTTAGAATGCTAGACTGGGATTTCTGATTAACTGGAGAAACAGGCCTTGGAAGACTGTCCTCAAATCAGAAGGAGAATCAGCAGGTTGCCAGGACAGGTGACATTTGGGTTGACTGAGGTGGAACAGTCAGTCATGTTAAGGTTCTTTGCTTTTTAGTGCACCTGGCAATGACAGGTCTCAAACTGTTATGTACATAACGCAAGAGGCAAAAAATGAGACCTGGTCTCCCTGGATGGACTGGAAAGCCTGATTTGCATCTCAGTTGTCCATGCCCCGAGAAGCAGGACTTCAGAGATGCAGAAGCTCCCTATTTTGTTCATGCAAAAAATGCAGGTGAAAGCCCCACATGGAGAACTTGCATTTTAGTACTCAAGCTAAATGCATATTTATCTAGAAGGCCACAAATCACCTGTTATTCTTTAATGGTTGTTTTAGATCTGAGATACTCTCTTTTGGAGGACAGCAGCACTGTGCATCTAGCAGCACCTCATGTACAGATCATAGAATCATAGAATGGTTTGTGTTGGAAGGGACGTTAAAGATCATCTAGTTCCAATCCCCCCATCATGGGCAGGCAGAGACACCTTCCACTAGACCAGGTTACTCGGAGCTCCATCCAGCTTGGCCTTAAACACCTCCAGAAATGGGGCATCCACAACGTGTACGAGTGCTTCACCACGCTCACAGGAAAGACCTTCCTCCTAATATCTAATATACACCTAGTCTCTTTTAGTTTGAATCGATTCCCCTTGTCACTACACTATCTTGTAAAAAGTCCCTCTGTCACTCTTGTAGCCTCCCTTCAGGTACTGGAAGGCCTCAATTAGGTCATCCTGAAATCTTCTCTTTTCCAGACTGAACAAATCCAGTCCTCTCAGCCTTACAAAAAGTGCTCCATCCCTCTAATAATCTTGATGGCCCTGCTCTCGACTTGCTCAAAAAGGTCCATGTCTTTCTTGTTCTGGAGACCCCAGAAGTGGAAACAGTACATCCTGTTTAGGGGGCCATTACTTCCATGTAGTAATGAGGAAAATCTTTCTACATCTGTCCCCTCAGTCTAACAGGCAGTACTTGCTATTTCCTTCTGTAGGGAGACTGACTCTAAACAATCTTATCATATGCCTGCACATTTAAAGCTCTAAACTTGTCCCTTTTGAGAACCTACAGCCTGCTAAAAGATGATTTGAACTTCTCAGGATGAAAGAAGGTGTCTACTGTGTAACATTTCAAACATTATTTCCTTTTGTGATTGCATTTGTAAATAATTTGTAATATTGTAATACTGTATTTGTAATTTGTAAATTTGTATTTGTAAATACAAGTATGTTGTCATGTTTTCATTCTGTGCAAAGTTTGGGGCAGAAATGCATTTCTGAACAATTCCTTCATTTCAAAGAGGCCAAACTTGTTTTGGGGATACACAGTTTCAGTTTTAATGAAAACAGTAGCATTTAATCTATTGAGGCTATGGGCAAAGTGGGATTAGATGGTGGTGTGATATGCTTCCTTTTGCTCCACACCCTTTAAGAAGCGATACAAAGAAGACTTGGGTTGGTCAGACCCTGTCAGAGAACCGCTGTGCAAAGCTGGTTGCTTACAGACAACTCTACCTTTTTTTCCTGCGTAAATCAATCATCTTGTCACAGACCATTTTAAACAAATAATAAAATCCCTTTGTAATAGCACATCAGTCACTGCACAGCACCTTCAATTGCATGAACTTTTATTAACCAAATTAAACACTACATATTAACTCTGACTGCAATAACCCCCCCACTATGTGCCACAAGCAGTTTTACATCTGGTAGTATCTGTATTGAAAGCACCATACAAAGTCTGTACTTACTGAAATGGCTTTCTTTGCTTCAGAGAGAGATATGTTTCTTTTTCTTTTAAAAAGACCCACAACTGTTCAAAATTAAATATTGGGCTTCAACAAACATTAACTCTTACAGAAAGCACCTTGTAGTGTCAGTTTTAAATGATGGAGATATACTTATTTTTCTTGATTCTTTTTCCTAAAATTTTTCAGGATAAGTTTATATAAAACCTGTCAGATTTAATATGGTGTAGTTTAATTGGCCACCACCAAAACTTCACAGGGAGTACTACTGAATTCTCATCTTTTGCTGCCCACTGACCTAAATACCACACATGTATTTCTGTACTTCTCTTGCATGTCCCATTGAAAGGCATTGAAAAAATTCCATCAGCATTTTCGGTTACACCACCTCAAACTTCTGGAGTTTCTTTCCGTGTTCCCTGCAGAGAAAGGCCTGTTTGTTGCTATGAGTGTGTGGCAAGCTCTAGTTTTGTTATCATTCCTCTGTGTAGCTTTCTGTCTCACACATCTGTTGCATTGCCATTAGTCTGAACAGTAAATTTTTTATAGCACCAATTGTTTTCTGTGGGACTTTGCAGAGGATTTGATAGATATTGACATCACAACAGGTCCTGTAACCGACTTGAAGACTTCTGAGCCACAGAATGTGGAGTAGGGGACCTCACCTGGGAATGAGGTACTTGCTATTCTAGCACATGCTTCTCACACGAACCCTCAGCCTAAATCCTGACTCTCACCCACAAGGTCTGCTAGAGGATGAAAAGCCACAGGCTATTGCTGCAGCACAGGACAGAGTGGAGAAGTCCTTAAAGTCAACACATACTTGAGTTTTGCTGCTTGGAGTGAAACACGGGCTTTCAGAGCCTGCTCTGGCAATAATGGACCCGTGCTGAGAGAGAGCACCCTCTCTGGCACAGCGCCTACAGTTTGTGGTTTTAGTTTCTCCCGTCTATTCAGCCAGGGACCCTGCATTTTCTCCAGCAGCAAGCTGAAAGCTATTACATACAGGCTCATTTTTAAAATATGAGCCAAGCAAAATCATCTCTGTATCATCTTCTTGTTGCTCAGACTGTGCAATGCTGCCTTGCGTGAGAGTCGCAGTCCCTGTTATTGAAATCCAACCAAGAAAAGTCTTTCTCTGACACTTTGCCATGCTAGAAATATGTCAAGACCTGATGTGACTCTGCTTTAATCTCTGCTGCCTACCCCAGGCCTGAAAATGCTGGACCTTCTGCTACAGTGAGAATGGGGGGAGAGTTCAAAGACTTTCATTCCCCATTGCAAATAAAAGTGTGTTTACAGAAAGAACTTGGAAATAACTCATACTTCAGCTTTTTGCTGCACTAGTCATGTGAATCACCCAGAAAGGAAAAACCTTGGGAAAGTATATGATTCTATAAGCAGAAAAGCAAAAAGGTGTTATGGTCTTCCCAAGTGATCCTCTGGTCTGTGCAGAATATTACACTAAACCAAGAATAATACAGCTCTCCACACTCTGCAGTGATGAGACTCCTCCTTCCTTCAAACCATGTGTTTGTGCTGCCTTTTCCTCTATGCCTGTGTCATCCAAAAAAAGACCCCAGTATTAGTGGAAAGGAAGACATAAGCGAAAGAACTCTGGAAACTTAGGAGTTAGCAAACTGTTTTCATGGAGTTACAGGACAGTATGTCGCAATAGCTCTATGTAGGAAAAGTTCAAGACCGTGAAAGCAGTGGCACCCTACTTTTCTGCAGACACTGAGGAATTTCTTCACAGATTTCAGTTAAGGGTGGGGAAGTGGCACAGGCCTTTCTCTTTCAAGAAAAGTGTTTGGTGCCCAGTAGTTCAAATGAAAGGCTTTGGGTGCAAACTCCAACAGCCTGAAAGCATCACTCAGCATGAAACAGTCCTATAATCTTGGGATGAAAATGATCCTTTCATTGCCTCCAGCCATTAATCTTAAATTTGGAAATTTTGCTTCGTACACATCTCTGTTCCAAGAGCAAAATTAACTTACACCTCTTTCTTACAGAGACAAAACCATAGAAAAAGTAAAATGCAAGTGATGCTGTACTAGGGGAATATGGCAAAGGAAATGTTAAAAACTGATAGCTTATTCCCAAAGAAACAATATGAACTCAGCCAAGCAAAAAAATGTGCAAATACTTCTCTTAATTCACTCTAGACAACTTATCATTTATAATATTTTTTTAGAGTTTGTGAAATCACAGACTCGGTGGGTAAACTGCTGCTATTTCTCTTGTTTAGCTGTTTACCTAGGGAGAAGAATGGGAACATGGGCAGGGGGTTGTAGAGAGGTATTTAAAAATGATCTGGCACCCTAGAAGTTTACACTGAGGTGCTTGTGGTAGCAGTTTCCTCTCATTTATGTATTTAATTCCATTTAAAGCTCAGATATATGATAGGTAAAGTGCACAATTTCCTTTCCTTTTTTTCTTTTCATAATGCTGCTTTAATATTAATTAATTTATAATAAATTCAGTATAGAGAAATCTGTACACACATGTATGTGTAGGAGTAGGAGGTTGGAGGGCAATTTACTAAAATGATGAAGTGACATAGACTCTTAAGTTTTATTGACTTTCAGGGGAGCTATATTTAAAGCTATTTTTTCAAGGGAAATTGATGGATAAAGTTTTTTTTTGTGAGGTAGTGAAAGCTGTGAACAATAGTGTTAACACATGCCTGTCCAGAAATTTAAGACTAGGTTACCCTAATTGTGGCTTTGCAAGAAACCAACAAAAAATGTAGTTCAATAGACAGCATAGCTCCTTGTGAATTTGAGAAATAGCTGTAATGCAAGTAAATAGAAAAATGAGGCAGTAAGTAAATAAATTATCGACTGAGAAGTTTTTGTTTCAGTGCTTTTAGTATGAAATATTTCAGTTTCCTAATTTGAATCTTTTGGGTGAAAAATCTTTTGGGTGAAAAGTCTACCTGAAAGGAAATATCTGAAAAAAATAAAAGGTCCGGTATTCCATTCAATCTCTTTTTGTTCCCCTCCTTATTAATTTGGCAGACTAAAAATCTGTCATTCACACTGATCTCATTAATTTTGTTATGATTTTTTTTAAATCCCTTCTCTTTCTCCCAATAGTTACACATCCAGTGTTGAAACTATAATCACTGCAGCAACACAGATATTCCAAGTAATTACACGTGTCTGTTTCCTCATGAAAAATGACGCCTCAGGGATGTAAAAGTTAACTGCGGGCCCTTAAGTTTCATTATGTACTTCTTGTCTTACTGTCAGTTTGGAGGAAAATTAAGAACTGAAGCAGATCTCCTATATCCTAAATACCATGCCAAATTTCTTTCTGTGGGCACAACACCTGACCACTCCTCTGAGTCTTAATCAAGTAGATATAAAGTATGGCCTGATTAGCTAGTAAGAGGCAGAGACTATTTTTTTAAATTATTGCTTCACTACATTAGAAGATGAGATGGCTCCTAAATCACATTGGTATATTGGCAAAATGGTCCAATTATTACAAAATAATCTAAAATGTTTTTGTGGTTAATTTTTAATAGAAGAAAAAAGTCCATAAGAAAAAACTATAGTTCCAAATCAGACTTTTAATGAAATTATTTCAAATGAAAGCTCTGATGTTTGTTTATTTCAGTGTTTTCAGTCTTCTACTGTGTTATTAGCTGTCAAAAAGGAATTGTCTCTTAGGGAATTCCAAGAAGTTAATTAGTTAGAATTTTAGAGTTCTTTCAAGATGTTCTCCTGTCTTATATTTTCGTTCTTTTGTATTGCCAATATATTGCAGTTGTCACAGAGATCAACATGAGTTATGCATCTCTTATCCATACCTACTCAATGCACGGTTATAGCCTTAGTAATTCTGGATAGAGTTGTTTCTTTCCTTTGTGTCTAGGTCTGGAAGACATCTGCGCATGGACTTCAGCAGAAGCCAATCAGCTGTGCGGGGATGGGCATCTGCCAGAAGAGCACTTTACCAGAACAGTGCTTTTAGTCTCTTTGTTGCTTCAAGCTACCTGTATGTTGCATTCAAAGCTTTCTTCTTTTCATCTGAAAAAATGGAGGCCTTTGCTACCTATCTGCGCTCCAGTGCATGTGTTACCTAATGTCTTACAATTCCAATGCATGGAAAAAACCTTTTTTCTTAGGGATTTTTTTTTTTATAATGGTTTTACCCATTAGAGGCCAAGACATAATCTGATTGCATTTTAAAACAAAGTGCAAAAGAATCTTATGCAAAAGAAAGTTATAAGCTTTCTGTCAGTAGACTTTTCTCAGTCACTTTTGATCTGTTCATGCAGCCACTGGAAGAGGCACAATGTAATATTAAAGCCTAACACCCAGTTTTCACAGTCTGTCTCATGGAGTGGTGTTATGATAATAAAAAGTAGATAGGAAAAGGTTGCAGAGACTTTATCTTGTCCATTACACTGTTGCAGTACAGTATCAGTTCTGTTCACATCACTCCTGATCACTTTTTCTCTAATAAGCTCTTCAATGTGAAATAACCCATAACTGGTGCACACAGATTATCCCAGTGCCTCAAAATCCCTTACCATTAAAAGCTTCTCCCTGTTATGAATTAATCCATTTTTCCTAATTTCAGTACATTCCTTCTTTTCCTGGTCACATGAATGTGAAAAAAGGTTTTTCTATTCCTATTTAAAAATAAATTTATGAGAATAAAATTTATGTTCTCAGAAATTCATGCTCCCACTTGTATTACTGTCCTTTAGACTAAAAAATCTCAATTGTAAAATACCAAAAGCTTTCTAAATCTCTTATCATTCTTGTTACTCACTGGACTTCTTGCTTTAACGCGTATCTGCCTTGAAATACCTTTGTCACCCAGAGGTGACAAAGTTTACAATAAAGTCCTTGTCAAGGCTGTCAAGACCAGCAGGACACATTGATCTGCCTTGAAAGCTGTGCTCCTATTCATATATCCCATTGTGAAATTTGATTCTCTGAAAGAGTGATATTTTCAGTCATATTTAGTTGTTATCCATCGCAAATATGAGTTTATAACTGGTTTTCTAGATCTTATATAGAGTGTTGTTTTTGTACATCAAAATAATTCTGACTCCTTACTCTTTCCTGAATGACCTTTCCTCCAACAGAGTTGCACATAGAGTCTCATACACCAAGATACAATTTTTAATGTCCCTTGACAAGTGCAATTGCAGCATGGGGAGTCCATGCAGTTATGTTAAGCCTTCACAACATTGTCTTCTTGCTGTTCTAACATCTCCCTTTGATGTTAGCTGAGAAGCTCAGCTTGATGGCACATCACTCTCTGTTTTCAAACCTATTTTCAAAGGGCCTGTTTTTGCTGTAGCATCCTGGAGGAGAGACACTTCAGAGCTGTTGCAAAGGCTTCTTGTAAGTATGGTCATTGTGAGAAAAGTCAGACTATTGCCTTATATTAGTTGTGTTGAAAGGGAATGCTGGATGAGCTAGGCTGCTGCTGAGCTTGTCCCTGTTCTCTCCATCTTTGATCTGATTAAGAAGCATCAACTAAACCTCACTGGTAATCTGGAAAATAGTGAACATAGTTCACCAGCTTCAGAGAGCAGTAAACAAGGAATGGCAGAGCCTGCCTGTGCTGCACTTCATACCAGCTGGAACAGTTATTGTAGGTTTGGGAAAGCAACTCCAGCCTAGAAAATATATTAATTTCCTCATTGCTTTCTTTCAGTTTCATCTCTGCAGAGAGGTGAAAAGTGGCTTCTGCTAATACCAGGGAGAGAAAAAGGAAATAAATCTGGATGAATGCAGATTTGGGGTTTGCCATAGTTTTAAAAACTACAATGAAGAACTTGCTTTAAGTAAAGAGAGAAGTTTTATATTCCCAGATAATCAAAAAGTGGAGAAAAATGTAAATTTTAGTTAAAAACCCCAATGTTTCAATTTGAACATTTTATGCATTTTAATGTTAAGATAAAAGTCAAAGTTGTTTCAAGTGCATAGAACTGAATGATTTTAAACTTTTAGAAACCAAGGAGGATTCCTCTCAAATTAAATCATTTGTTGAAAGTAAGACACATTGCAAACAATTGTCCTTCACCTCCTTCACCCAAATTGCCCAACATAAAACTTCACTCAACTTCACTTACGTCTTACAGACAAGAAGACAGCAAAGTATAAGGAGTTAAACACAATAAGAAACAAAAATCTTTAGCAAATGGAAAGGAGACTGATGTTTCAACTTTAACTCCCCAAATAAGGAAGAATGTAGAGTCCTTTGGGAAAATGACTAATGTAGAAGGAGCAAAAGACTCTCTTTCCTGGAATAACAAAAATACACATATATTTTAATCTCTGTTCTGGCTTTCATAATGCAACTACATGCTTTTGGCTCTGTGGTGTTGTCAGAAAAAATTAATTTTAAAAGTAGTACACATGAGTGACTTCAGCCTCTGCCTTAATTTAGTTTTTCACTAAGAGCCAAGATAAGACATAACAGCTCTGTAGCAGGATAGACGGCTGTACACTATATTGTAGGAGACGACAGTGCTAAATTAATCATGTTCTATCTGGAATTTGCAATTCTTTCAGAGATGCTCAAGACAATATAAAAAATTCAGTGGTAACAGTGAAAGTAGGCAGGAGGTTGTGAAGCAGAAAGCTTCAGAGGGCACTTTAAATGTGAAAGATGCATTACAGTTTCTCACACATGAACAAGATAGTATGCCTTACTAAAAATATAATAAATACGGAGTGTATTCTGCCAGATGCAGCTGTGAAGGGAGTGCTCTCCCAGTCAGATGTACCGAGTGTGATTGACACTCCCTTAACTTTGCTGTGATATGACTAAATACGAAAACGAACAGCCTCGGAATGATGTTTGCATTAGGGACAACATACCATTCTGTTACTCTCAGAAGCCTAGTAAATATAAAAGAAGTTTTGGTACACATTCTAGAGGAGTCAATCTGTTCCTCAGTCAGCATTTCACTTTTCATTTGCTTTCCTCTTTCTCCTCTACTTTTCTTATTTTCTTTTCATTTTCATTGTGTTGTCTCAAGGCTTGTCTCTGCTACAAACATCAGGGGAATGAAGGGAGATGTAAATTTCCCCATTAGTGGCTCACTGATTGTCTGCTGTAATTTGAATAAATCAGTGTATGGCTGGCTGCAGCAGCAACAGGCGGGAGAGACAAGCGTGCAGGTTCCCTCTGTTCCAGTGTCACTCCATCCTTGCAAGGCTTTCCAACCCAAACACAAGCATGCACAGCTGACTATTACAAGGATCTTCTCCTTTGTAGAAAGTAAAATGTAGAAGAAAAATTCCCCTTTCAAGTTGGAAATAAATAAATAGTGAACTTTTTTTTCCTTGTAAACCTACCTGCTGTGGTCAGTGGATCACAATCAGGTGTTGCAAACTGCTCTGGGAGTTTCCACAGCAGTCCAAAGCTCTGCATGGCAGCCCCAAAGTCACTCCATTTCTGAGGAAAGACAAGATTGTTACTGACTTGATCAAGACTCACAAAAAAAAGGGTAAATAATATATATTATTTATATTTTCCCATCTGAACACACTATTGATGCTTTTGAGCCAAGGTCTCTGTTGAGGATCTGTATGGGCCTCTGATGCAAGGAAAGACCTTTCTCTCACTACACTAGTGTCTTTGCATTTGGGGATGCAGGGAAGTGGGGAAAATGACCTTTCGTCAGATAGACCCTGTACGTAACCTTTGATCTTGACAATAAAGTAGACTGGTTATATAGGTGAGTGTAAGGCTATGAGAACTGTGGGAAAGGCAGACAAAAATATATATGAGGAAAATTTCTAGAGTACTTTTCCCAAATGCGGAGAATGAGCATATAGTTAACACAGAGGAACACAGTGAGATAGTGATAGTGACAGTGCAAGTGAGACATACCCTTCAGTGCAAGAAAGCAGTTTTTGAAATAATTGCTTCATGATTTCAATTATACTTGCATGTCCAGCTGCATCTTCTGGAGTATATCAGCCAGTTAAAAAGGGCCGGTGACACTGCACTGATGCAAATCAGCCAAAATCTGCTACTCTAGGCTTCATTTTTCACTCTACTGTTTGTTCTGTGAGAAAATGTTTCAAAACTAGCACTGTTAGAAATGAATGGTCTGAAAAAATTCTATTTTTTTCATATCAACCCCTTTTGGCTCTTTCTCTTTTCACCTCCCCATGCTGTTTCCTGAGAACCAGTAACGTGAGAGCCTACAGCCTACAGGGGAGTCTTTAATATGTCAATAGCCCTGTAAGCAGATCATTTAAAGAGCTTCAGCAGATCATTTAAAGAGCATAAGCAGGTGGGCAAATGAAACTACTGGACAAACAAGGTAAATCTGTGGTGACTGAGTCTAGTAAAATACTTCCATCCAGGTTAGTTACAAGAGATGACAATATTTTATTGTGTTACTCTTTATATCTTGAAAGATTCACTTTTGAGTTACCTGAATTTGGTGATTGTAACCACTTAATACAGTGGCTATTAATAACTTTCAATACAATTGAATCCTGATTTCTCAAATTCCATTTATGTACAAAATTTCATTTAACTAATGGAATTCATTTAATTATACATCATGATGCATGCTATTCTAAAAAGAATATAATTTGTAACATAGATTGATAAAACCTACAAAACATCTCATTGGATGTATTTTCATTACAATGCTCACAAAGTAACTAATAAATCATAAAAAGTCTTTAAAATTCTTTCTTTTCCCAGAGTACACACATTGTTAAGTGTTGTATAGACAATCTTGCCTATAAGTTTCTTACCCATTCCAAAAAGGACCCATTTCTGTGCAAAATCAAACTCAGCTTCTAAGCTGTTCTTTGTGTCTTAATAGCTTTGAACTCCTTTCGTTATTTGAAAATATTAATCTGGGTTGGAATATATCAGTATTACTTTTAAGTTTTTGGTTTGTAATAGACATAGTGGATCTCAACCTAACCAATTCATGATGTAGAACAGATGGTGGCAGATTGGTCAAGCAAGTTTTATACCCTGTTTTAGCCTTAATTTAAGTGTCCTTAAATTAAGGACATTATTATTTCCTAATTTCATGCTATTATTACTAATTATATAACATTGGGGGGTTTATTTCTTTTTCTTTTTTTTCTTTAGTAATTCACCTCGACACATGAACTAATGGCTTTGACTATTGTGAACTGCAGAAGCAATTTTTTAAGCTAGACTCTTTAAGTCTCTTCATGCACAGTAAGTGAAGGTGTAATTGTAGCATGAATATGCAGTCACTGTGCATGCTGGCTTTACTCTGGTCAGCAGGAGTAGCAGGAGTACAGAAGCCATGACTGACTCCACTTAACATGACCTGTACAAACACACCTGAGACTGTGGGTTGTTCCTTCTGCACTGAAGTCTCTGCTACCCTCATGTTGTTATGGTTCTTAAAGACAGTGGTATAACACTGTAAGACCATTGTGAATGCTAATTAAACCAATGATAACTTGGACTTACCTCTGTTTTCTATGTGAACATTTTAAAAGTAGGAAACAAGGCTCTGTGCAAATTGTACTGTTATAAAGTGACAAAAAAGGGTGACACTAACTCTGAAGTCAAGCAGTTATGATGGGTTGTTCTTGAAAATGCTCCATTCTAAAATAACCTTGCAATATTGTCAATGCTTATAAAAAACAGAGGAAAAGTTATCTACTGGCATGGCTGGGAAGGAAGAAGTATTAGGTCTTACAAAGTAGGCAATAATTCTGTGTTTTAGTGTGATAGCTGATTTGTGCATTTGTATCTGAGATAGAGATATTTCATGTTAAAATAATTTTAGAGCAAAAAATATTCTGGTGCAGTGTCAAATCTTTTAGAGGACCATTTTAAAATGAAACTGTCCTGACTCATCAATATTTCAATATTTCTTTGTAAGTTGCCAGAATTGTTTTTCACATAGGTAAATATCATTTTACAAGTGGTCCAAACTTTTTTTCTAACCAATATTTTGATGTTACTTCAATAGCAATCAGTAGCTGGATCCCTTTTTTAACTGAACAGTGAAGCACCTCCTGTATTCTAACAATGAAGAAGATCCTTCTCTAAATTAAGGTCTTCTTCCCACCATTAGAATAAAATAATATTTTAAATTAAATACTGCAAAGCATGTACTTATCATCTGGGCTACAAAAATGCAACAGGTGAGCATATATAGCATAAAACGGGATTTGCTGTGGATGGAAATGAGTACATTTATGAAAATGTAGACTAATCATTCCCAGTTATTGCTTTTAATACAAACTCGTTTACTAGGTGGTACTAGCTCTCTTCTGTGACTAGGACAGAAAGTGTTCCAAGAGGGGAAATTAATAACACTCTGCAAATCCATCATGGGTTAACACAAGTTAAATTCTTTTCACTTCTAGGAGAATATATATTTTTGTTTTGTGTTATATAAAATGCAATTTCTTTTGGATAATATCTTACCTTCTCTGGTCTTTGAGAACGCTGAGATAGCCATATCCACAAAAGGTTTTATCTTCTAGACTGTGAAAACAGCATGCTCTCCTTCTTGTCTCTAGCAGGGTTTTACATCATTCCAATTGCAATACGGAAATAAACTACTAAGTGGAAGTAAAAACCATGTCTTTGTGTGGCTGCACATTAAAACTCAGATTTTCCTCTTTCCTTGCATGAGAGAAGATGTAAGCATTCATACAGACCCACTACATTTTTTGTCTTCCCAGTGAAACACCTTTCTGAACAAATAGTCCATACGTATATGTCCTTAAAAATTGTATTCAGCAAAAATATTTTCAGTTTTGCTGTTGTTCATGTACTATATCAACTTACATTGCAAATTAAATTTTATATAATTTGGAAGAATCCACCAGTAGCCGAAATGTCTCCGGTCAAGGGCAAAAGCATTAAGCCTTCAAAACCTAGGCTAGGGCAGAAAAAATGTACCAAACACCTTTCTTGCTGATTTCTGTAATTGAGTGATACAGGATTTCTAATACTGTATTGGACTGTGTGGCTACTGGGGACAGACTGAATGAGGAAGAAGCCACTCAGTTTTTAAAGGCATTGAACAGAGTTTTACCCAGAATGCAGAAAGGATTTCTGCTGGGGCTGATGTAGTTAAATCTGAAAGAGTCTGCAAATCCTGTTTCCTCTCCTTCAAAAACACATCCAGGAAACAGTTAGTTGAGCCAATTCTCATCCATTTAAAGAAGATATGAAACAGCACAGTTCCTCCTCTCCATCATCCCTGAAAAAACTTCTGCCATTACATGCCCAGGATTCTCCCTCTTGCTGTGATCCCCAAATTGTACTGTTCTTCCTGTTTTGTTTCCTGTTTTTAATGTTACTCTGCTATTTCTTCTCTTCCTTTCTTTTACTCATTCCTGCTTTTGCTTCTTGCTTCCAACACATTGCATGTTTTTTCCAATCCTATTCCTCTGCTGGTTGCACCATCCCACATGATTTCTTCTTCCCTAGAAACATCTCCTACATCTTTATTTCCATCTTTACTTTCTGTTTATGGTCAGTTACTCTCAGCATCCCAGGTGTAGTGCTGCTGGCTCAATGCATTCTCCACAAAAGCAGTTTCTTAACCTTCACATTGTTTTATCTTCTTCTCTGTCTTCTTTTTCTCCTAAACAAAGCATGCCACTAAGATAGTTCACAAAGTGATATTTACTCCCTGTGAGTTTGTGGGGAAAGAACTTTGAAAATTTGCTGGAGTATCCTCCTCTCAACAGCTTACATTTCAAAGAGCTAAGTGGAGACAATTCAATTTCTCTAATGGTGATTGTACAAGTAAGAGTGATTTCTATTAAAGACGTCTTCTTGTTGCCTTTCACCTGCTTTGGACAATTTCAGATTTCCTATGAGACTAGGATTCTGTAGTCAATATTGTAGTTATCACTATGTCTTTTCAGTCTTTTTTTTTTTTTTTGCTGGGGGGAAGGGGAGGAGTAGAGGGAATTTGCAGAGATTCACATCAAGTGAAGATGGGTGATATGCCCAAGGGTATATCTTGTGGAAAAATTCTCCAGGTGAATGCATCCCACAGGCGAGAGGTGGAAGAGCAGATAAAGAAAGGACCCAAAGAAGATCACTAATCT
Organism: Campylorhamphus procurvoides; assembly: GCA_013396655.1. Taxonomy (NCBI): domain Eukaryota; kingdom Metazoa; phylum Chordata; class Aves; order Passeriformes; family Dendrocolaptidae; genus Campylorhamphus; species Campylorhamphus procurvoides. The sequence goes on from WBMV01006966.1 coordinate 2,532,613, forward strand.
AACAGTTATATATGCATATACAAAATTCAACATGACAATAACAAAGGTAGTTTGGTGTAAGTTCTGGCTCTTTCTTTTACTGTTGCCCAGGTCTCTATCCATGAGTCTGACTTTTGATAGATACTACTTGTGCTGGATTTTGGCCTAGAGAATAAATGGGGTTTTTTTGAAAGTTAGAGTAAAAGTGGAACAGCCATATTGACATAGGGATATATTCCAGCCTGTTTCACCTGGGAACAGAGTTTACTTGAGAAGAATATTCAGCTGAGGCTGTTTGTAGAGCTCATCAAAGGATATCTTGCTCTTGTGACAGCAATAGCAATCCCTTCTCCTGTCAGTTCCCATTAAGTCAACGACAGTGTAACATTTCTCTTACTATGAGTGGCACAGATGATAGAAACTGTACTTTTTAATTAGGAAATATCATATATGCAGACAATAATCTGGGCAGGAGCTCTGTTCAAGGCTTTTTCATTTATGCTGCTGCCCCTCATTTGTCATTCTGTTTGCATCTACTCTCTAGTCTTGAGCTGGCCCTGATTTGAGATATGGGGGAAGGTGAGGTTCTTTGTGGTGTCAGGAATAAAAGTTTAGATTTAACTAAGCTTGAAGTTTAATTTAAGTTTTCCATTAAAGAAAAGTGTAAGAACTCAATTTTTTGCTGAATGCAATAAAATATCTTGATTTTAGGAGCACAGTAGAAAAATAAGGGCATGAAAAGGTAGATTTGCAGAGAAAAAGCCTTTGTCCTTTTTTATGGTAACCTATTGATTAGGGCATGCATCCAGAGTGTAAGAGATCTGGACACCAGCTCCTTCTCACATTAATATTTAATACTTATACTAAAGGAAAAATCATCTAAAGAGAAACTAAAACCTGGTACAATTCCACTGGCAATACAGACCCCAGGGCAATGGGAGGTTGAGAGTCAAATATTGCCACACAGAAGAGTGAGTCGAACCTAGGGCTCTTATACCCTGGCATGTCCTAAATGTCAGGTTACTAGGTAAAGCAAGAACATCTTTTCTGCTGATATATCCTACTCAGGTTTACCAGCTCTTCTTTCTTTCTTCACCCTTGTTAACTGCAGGGTAACAGGTCAGGAGAACGCTTGAAGAATGAGGCCTACATGTCTGAGAAATATTAATGAAAAATAATATACAAAGTTTTAAAACATTGACTCTACCCCCTCTCAGTACTGCTGGGAAGCGGTTTCAGAGGTGTGTGGACATATTATAGCAAAAATAACACCACTGTGATGCAAATTAATGCAGTATGTTTCATGGAAAATGAAATCATGAAACTCAATGGAAAAATTCTCTGCTAAACTTAAAAAAATCACTTTAAGAAAACAACTAAAGAAAACACATGCAAAATAACTAAAGAAAACACATGCAAAATAACTAAAGGCAGTATTAATTCAGAGTTTAGGAATGATAAGCCATTACCCATTCTTTTATATAAAGATGTGCACGTATATATATATATTTCTATGTAGTTTATGACATATGCTTTCAGCTATGCTTCTTTTCCATTTTCTGTTAAGTTTTTCACCAGTAGAAAATAGTCTTACTTAGAAAGTCTTCCTCTTATATATAGTATATCCTATTTTGTATTTTCAAGCAGAATTGCTACTGAACAAAAAACTAATGTACATATTTTGACTTGCAAACAAGCAGATGTGATCAATCAGTTTGAGTGTGTCCACAGCAATCCTTTTCCTCTTTTCTACCTCCCTAAACAAAAATTGACCCCTTGGTCAGCACCAGGCATAGATACTTCAAAAACAAACAGGAGCAGACAGCTCAGCTCCTAACTCAGATCCTGAGGCAGAATTAACCTAGACTTGACTTCATTAGGTGCAGAGAAAGCAGGCATCTTAAGTTAGGTAGCTGTTTCCAGTCTGCTGGAGCAGTTAGGTCAACTGATTCCTCACTAGAAAGCAGCAGATACCATTCAAGATTTCAGAAAACAGGAAAGTATGTCCAAATTTAGATAAATTTAAGGTTCTTCTTTTCCCTGGGATCCTATGAAAGCATCTCCACCCTTCTACTGACATTACTGGGAAATGTAGCCTCTGTGGCTGTAGGATTAAGTCACTGATACTGAAGTTTCAGGCAAATTTAAGTGTCTATGTTAAACAGACTGATTTTAATACTTTGTTTCAACAAGTTCAACAGTTAGAGTCTGGGATTCTAATACACACAATTTGACCCCGTAATTACTCTTGAGTTTATGGGCTGATAGCTGGAGTCATAGCCATCTACATTTTGCTATCAAAATACTCTTTCAGAGGAGACCACAAATATGCATGAAGATGGAATGAAAATAATCTTCTTTGGGTCAAATTATCTGAATTACTTGATATTTGAAAAGTTTTGTAAGAAACCCACCATGTTAATTCTCTTGTTATATGTACATCTAAGGATGTCTGTGCAAAAGAAATTATGTGTCCTCTGTATTTACACTGTAGGATTGTTCTGCACCTCTTTACGGGACCTTACAGTGAGGTATTCACAAACTGGCAGCCTTCCCTACCTCATCAATGGGCAGATATTTAAAGAGAGCTCAGACAAACAGCAATGTAAGAGAAATTCTTCAGGAAGCTTTACCTGCAAGTACTGCTTAAACTGCAGCAAACCAATATACATGGAGAGCTTTCTGATATCTGCAGTTTGCATTTTGCCCAAACATGGGCCAAGAGGAAGGGGACTGCAAAGCATCCCAAAAATTGGGAGCATGGAGTACAGGACATTACTCTTTCAGAAATACATTATTTACTTGGAACAACAATTCAGAGGAATGGACCCCTCTCTTATGCTGGTTGAACTTCATGAATCTGTTGAAATTTGGATGCTGCAAATACTCAGTTTGTTCAAATACTCAAAATGTTCATGCCCGCTTAATTTTAAGCACTAGCAGCACAGCTGAAATCAGACTACCAACATGCCTAGAGCTCAAATTACAAAACCTCTTTACAGAGCTCTGCACACTTGCTCACTACGCCTTTTAAGTGAGCCAGTATATAATGGTGGTGTCAACGGGGAGGACGTGGGGCACGGGCAGCAGCAAAGGCTGCAAGTAATAAAAAGTGCTTTTCTAATTGGCTGCAATAATGTTTAAATTTTCTAATAAATAACATTCACACATGCCACAAATAAGCCCTAGGTGAATGTTCCAGTAGAGGTATTTATTTGGTATACTGAACAGATTACATTTACAGAGTTATACTGCACAGCAGGGAAATCACTCTCCATGGAGTGACAGGGCAACGGCCTTATAGCCATCCAGTCCCCTTTATGGCAAAGCACTTAGGCACGTGAGTATCGATTTCAGTGGAGCAGCTCGAGCCTAGCATTACAGATGTCTATTGCTGAATTGGGTTGTGGAGCAGTGCAGAAACCAAACAACCTTTAGGAAAATATTTATAGGATCCAGGTGGGGTGTGATAAGCCTAAGTTCAAATGAAAGAGGAAACCTGATTGCATACTTCATGTTTCTTAATATTATCCCTTTATGTTACAGGTATAACTGTCAAAGGATTTATTTTTTGAATGTGTTAACAATTGTGTTCTGCAGAATTGAAAATGTGCTCTGTCAAGAGAAACACACTCGCAACAATTAATTCATTTTTTAATTAAGAGATTTTATACTATTTGGTACCTTAAGCCATGCAGCTGCTAGTGTTTACTACATCTCCCCGCATATGTGTGTTTGGCCCTTACTTCCCTCAAAATGTTCTCCTCTGGGTATTTCTTTTTTCCTGTTCTGTGCTGGGATGCATGAGGGAAGAAGATGAAACCTGACTAATATTGTTTGGTAATATGGTTGTTTGCAGTTTATATGTTCTCTGGTGGATTTTATTATAGCTTCTGAATTTTTACTCATTAGTTTAATGGTGGTTATTTTGCAGATTTCTTATATTCTGTATTTTTTATTGAAACCTTATTCACAATACCACAGTGACTTGGATATGCTCTTCATGATGCAAAATTTAATTAGATACTAACTAAGTAAGTGGTCCATTAAAATATTATTCAGATTGTTCAGGGAAATATTTTGGTAAACATTTTCTTTGGAAGTTGACTTTTTGGTAAGGGAAATTGAAACAGACAAATGAATGCTGCAGTTTATTTTGTCTCTCAGCATGCAAAGGGTGAGATAGTGTGCATCTGAATTACATCTCCATTTGCAGTGGGAGAAAGGACCTTGCCATTAGAGGAATCATAGCATCCATTTATTATGCAGTTCAGGTCTAGACTGCCTATACTGTAGTCCATCAAAAAGTGTTTTAGGGGAAAGATGCTTATAATGAAGCGGGGAGCTCCACTGTTTGAATGATTATGATGATGATGCACTGCAGTTGCCAAAGCCACATAATACACATTGCTGGAAAATGTCCTCCCCAAAAAAACTGAGGAGGAAATAAAGATATACATTGTGTGTGTTTAAGTATGGCTCCATTCACTAACAAGAGAGGCTTTAATTATACATGGGTTTTCACAAACAAGTTAGTTCAGAGAGTGTTCAATTCACAAAGGTCTCTTTCTCTATACTCTGGGCTCTCTGTTCTAAGCAGTTTTGCAGCTATTGAAACAGCTGCACAATTTTTGATTTGGTCATGGATACTTTTAATGTGCACATAAAATGAAAAGGAGAGGGAGGGAACATTTCTTTGCCAGCTCCATGCAGAAGAGTGAGCCAGCTTGGTATCTGAAGAATATTGAATAGGTCTGTGCTGACCTAATGGATCTGGAAATCAGAACTCCCTAAGCCACATGTGCAGTCTAATGTCAAGCAGTTTGCCAAGTGGCACTACATCCTTTGATGGCAAAAGGAAAGCAGAGACTTGTTAAGTAGAGAGGTGAATGGGAAGAAGAAAGGTCAACTGTCAGAAGGTAAGTATGCAAAGTAAAGGGATGTGCAGAAACTTCAGAAATACAAGGGAAGAAAATTTCTCTCAAGACAGTATGCTGAAACCTTTAGACAGGCATCTATGGTCAACGGTGTCCATTACACTCTAACGAAATTATTTCAGTGCCACAAGGCTCCTTTCTTCACTCAAGGACTCCTTGGCAGGAAGCATTAGCTGCTTTCTGTCGAGGTGTGGCCATAGGAAAATATAGTCAAAGTTTTAGTTGTGTTCATGCACACACAGAACAAGGAAACCTTGCTGTCAAGGAAGTATGTTTAAATCAATGCTACAGATAAAGGGGAAATTGTAACAGGAGTCAGAGCTGCAAACTAGAAGAACTCAACAGGAACTATTATTCTTTGATGCCACTATTTGACAGATTAGTAACCCTGCTGTGGTAGAAGTTCATCTGGAGTTGAACCGGAGTACAGTTCAGGGTCTTAGGAGGATATGGAAGAAACGAGCCCTTCAGCATTGCTAATGGGATTTTTTTTTTCTGTATTAAAGGACATCTTAACTCGAAAAGGAAGCCAAACCCAAGTGACATTCAGGGTGTTCTGGATGAGAAATTTGGTCATGCGCAGGAAAGACAAAATGGTCTCAAGATACTTGAAACTGTTTTCTCAAAGAACTAATCAATTGGTTTTCTAGTAGGTGCAAAATCTGGTAGATTTTCCATCAGTAAAGTAGATGATACCTCATTTATTAAGAATTTCTATCTTCAGGCTCACCTCCTGTGTGAGTTGCCTGTAGTGTCAGTGCTTGTATTGCAACCTTTCTGTCCTCTGGGGCAGGAATAGGAACTCCTGCCTATTTCTACAACTACTTAGTTCTATAACACTTGCAAAAATGTAACAACTTATCAAATGGAGTTAAAATTGGGCAATGTGTTTGTAATTATTCTGATGAGGAGGACAGATACATAGGCATATGTGTGTGACGCATACACAGATGATCACAGAGAACTATCATATGAGTTTCATACTCTTGGGAAATCAGATAAATTATAACATTTCATTCCAAAGAAAATAGTTATCTATGTCTTTTGTTGGATGACAGTTTGAGCTGCTTGAAAAGTATCAATAAGATTATAATAAAGAAAAAAATTTCAGAAATTATTTAGATATTTTAAAATTTTCAAGCCTTTTTTGCCCAAAAATATTTTCATGACTTCCCTAGTATTGCCAAATTTGTGGTTCTCAGCCCATTCCAAAACTTCAGGGAAAAAATTAAATGTAAATCTGAAAAAAAAACCACATTCCAAACTCTCTCCTCTCTACAATAAAGAAATTAAAAAACAAACAAAGCAAAACAAAAAAAAAAAGAAGAAAATCATTCATCTGTGTATGTATGTTTCTAGACAGTTTTTCCTCTCTCCCTTCCCAAGCTGTAACAGTTGGAATCCTGGAGTATCAGGATGCCTTTCTGACATAGAGATGCTGCATGCTGCAGTCTCCCTATGTCCCCTAAGATAAATGGACAAGATAGCATCATTTCTGGAAAAGGATTTTCCCCATTTCCCTTCCTTATCTTCCCCGAAGTGAGTGTGGAGACAAACAGTGCCTGTGGGAGTTTGTGCCTGATAGCTGTGAGGGCCATTGAAACTGTTAGATCCTAGAAGGCATTCTTACTGTGAAAGCCAGGCTGGACAGGAAAAGACAAGAAGACATTGCAGGAAATGGAGCTGGAAGATGTGACTGTTAAGCCGCTGCTATCCATCTCAGGGTCAGTCCCTCCTTCTCTATCTCCTCCATGCAAACATGTTTAGCCAACTGGCACTTTCACTTGAAAAGAGAGAGCAACAGTTTTTTCTCATGTGCACTGTTTCAGGTTTCAGCAGTGCTTGACTTGTGCTGCTTTTAAATGTGCATATTTTATTCAGAAAGCTTAATTGCTAGTTTTCCTATCCTACTGAAGCAATGGATAGGCAAAGTTAAAAAAAAAATGCTAGCAAATTGCCACTATCAAGTAACTCTTAAAGCATGAGGAGCCACAAATTCTCTTCCGAGCACCAGCAGTCAAGGACTATGGTGAATGGGCAGTGAAACTGTATTTTCGTTGCACTCATCAGTGTCAGAGAAAGGGGATTCCTAATGTTATCTCACTTTCTTTCTTTGGTGTTTAATTAGGTAAGATCAATCTTTTTATATTTTTGTTTGTTTGTTTTTTTGTTTTAAGAGTAATGGAGTAACTGATGACACTAGAGACAATGTCCATTGCAATGTGTTTTGGACAGGTGTCCCCCAACAGGGTTCTTTGTAAAGCACTTGTGATGCTGCAGGTGACATGCCTGAGATTCCTATTCATGATTCATCAGTGGCTCAGATACAGCTGTGGGATCTTTCTTCCTTCCTTCCCCTTTCTGCTTCCCTCTTCCTCCCTGCCTGGAAAAATTCATCATTGAAGACCCTGTATCCACTCTTTCTGGTACCTAGTGCTGCAGATGGTCATTATTCCGTCAAACTTGCTTACAACTGGACAGTATAAAAAAGTGCTTCTTCCTTCCTCAAACCAAAGGGGTTTCAAGAAAGGAGCTAGAGATCAAATGAGAAACCGCAGAGAACTCAAGGACATCTCAATTACAACTGGGCTCCTTCATTAAGGGCTCTGGTCAGGGGCCTTTCCGGGAAAATAAAAACAAATAAAAACAAAACAAAACAAAGCAACAAAAAAAACCACCAAACCACCAAATTCATCATAAGCTTGTACTTATTCCTAGACACTTTACCAGCAAAAATATGGCTGTGTGCCAAAGACGTGTTTTCATCTGAGTCTAGAGCAGACTGTTTCTAATGCAGGTTGGCATAAGACTCTTCTGCAGAAGCCAACGCTGCACAGATTATGTAGGTTCCTGTTGAGTCTCATCCTACCTGAGTAGTTTGGGATCCTATCATAAAATACTCTCTCTATGAGGTCAATAGATTATTTCAAAGTCAACAGTTATTTCAAAGAATTTCAATGCTTCTACCCTGTTAACACCTCTTCCAGAATTTCTTGTGAGAGATCAGGCTGTTACAGGAACATGGAAACCAAGGTGCTGATCTGGATACTCTTTCAAAACACAGGGTTTTGTGTTAAAAGTTAGACTGAGTTATAGGGAAGGTCTTGAAGGGAAAGAAAGAAGCACGAATCCTTTTGCAAAGTCACCGTGCTTCATACCCAGTTTCTTCTAACTACTTTTGAACTCAAAAGACGGAGGTGTGGGAAACTTTTTCTTACACCAATAGCTCAGTATTCTTCTGTGGAGTTAGGGAAAGACATGACATTGGCATGCAGCCATTTTAGGCTATGGGAAAGACGAAAGGGCTTTGCAAGCACTTACTTTTGGTGCTGCCTGTGTATATACTTTAACATACTGCCACTTAGTGATAGGAATGCAGCATGGCAAAGCGAAATGAGCTTGGTTTCCATGAAGGGGTAGACATCGGCCGTAAATCAGCTCATTTATTTTCACTCTGCTGGGGGTGGGGAGGCAGGGATTTGATCTGGGTTCAACTGGATTTGGTTTGGTTTTTACACAAATAGTTCAGAAATAATCTTTTACTTCCTGTCATCAGAGTTTATAAGGCTGTTAGTGGTTGAAGTCAATGTACTTCATATGTTAAAGACTTTTACTTGTATATTTACACATCCTCTTCATTGTTTCAGACATATCTCTCTCATGCTTTGCCTGAAACCTATTTTGTATTTAAAGATGTCTTTGGACCTGATGTGTAGCTTCCCTAAGCCTTATTGAATATAATGAAAATTAGCCTCAGAACCAGGGCACAAGAACTGAGCTCCTAAATTTTGTCTTGATTGTATCTTGAGTTCCAAGGTATGTCCTCTGGATTTTACACTATGTGAGCTTTCCAAGAGCAAGAATATCCCTTTTAGGAGGCACTGCCAGTGATGTAAGGTTTCCCACTAGTTGTTAGCATCCTGAGAAGGAGATAAATTACTCATCTTGGTTCAGTCACAAAACAACAGCAACAACAAGAAAAAAACAAAAAAACAAGTGAACAAAAAAAGTCCATACAAACAAAGGAAAATTTAGGACTATTAGGGTCTTCCTGATCTTTCAATCCAATGCAATATTGCTAAGGATGACTGGGTAGAACACATTGTCACGAATTTGAGAAACTTTACATTAAAACTGTTCCTTCATGGGCTCTGCCCTCATTTTTTTCATGTGGGAAACCTTTTTTCCTGTTGCTGTAATCAATAGAGGAAATTATTATAATGTCTCCTATACACTTATTATGAGCAAAACTTATTTGATGACATGGCTGAAGCTCTTTTATTTCAACCAGTAGTACCCTGATAGCCTTCTAGAAGGTAGCCTTATCATATTTTGGTCCTTGCTTTAGTCTCTTAATTTCCTTTCTAAATGTAGGCTTAGACACTGTCTTGTTGTCTCTTATGTTAGAAAAATTATATTATCACTTAGAAGAAGATTAATTTAGGAAGAGAGATTGCTACTACTGCAATGCTGTCTCACTGGTGAATAAAATGAGAATGGGTATCAAGTTTTTGGGTAAGTTCTATCTCTTAATAGTTATAGAAATTATAGTGGTTGAAAGATCTCTTTTACTGGTGATTGCTTTGTACTTTCCCACCATTTGCAGTAATAATTGCAAAAGCAAGTGGTGGAATGTGAGGTTTTAACCCATATTTTATGAGTCACAAATGGGCTCTAAAAACACTGCAGTCTTGCAATTTCATCTAGAGATAATTATTAGATAATGCCCGTAGTAAATTATTTGCTGCTCATATACTTCCTAATATTCACTACCCACAGGTAATTATTCCACCATTTTAAAAAGAAAGTACCTTAGAAACTATTAGCTATCACTTTTAGGAATTGTACACACAATGAGCAAGCCACTGTCCCCACATTGCAACCCAGGAGAGTCATCAGCTGTATGGTATTGCTTCTTCCTCCCTGACACATCTCAGAAGAATTGCCCTGGGCTCACACAGATGATCAGCGACAGGACCTGAGGGAATGGCCTGAATTTGTGTCAAGGGAGATTTAGGCTGGATATTAGGAAAAGGTTCTTCATCCAGAGGGTGGATGGACTCTAGAACAGACTCCCCAGGGAAGTGGTCACAGCACCAAGCCTGACAGAGTTCAAGAAGTGTTTGGACAACACTCCCAGTCACATGGTTGTGACTATTAGAGTGGTCATTTGCAGGACCAGGAGTTGGACCTGATGACCCTGGAAGGTCCCTTTCAACTCAGGATATCCTATGATTCAGACTCCTTTTCTAGGCAAACTTTTCTAAGTAAATACATCTACTGCATGATGCATCTTATGTTTTTGTATTAGGATCTGGAAATCCCCAAAAATAAAATAAAACAAAACATCATTTTAAAAAATCTATGACATAGTGTAAAGTCCCAAAAGATAAAAAAAAACCAAAACAAACAAAAAAAAATCCAAACAAACAAACAAAAAAAAACCCAACACGAAACACCTGCTTCAATTCTGATTACCAATAGCAATGGCTGAGTCACATTAATGAAACTACACTCACTCCTCAAAACTGAGGCTTAAGAAGTTCCCCTCTACTGAAACCACCCAAACTAGATCCCTATTAAGTGTGTTGAGAGTGCACTTTCCATTAGTGGATACCTGAAGAAAGTAAGTCCCAACCAAATCCAGGGAAATACTGTATCATCCTTTTTTGTTTGAATTCCCCCTTATTCAACAAGATTCACTGCTCAAGCAGATACCCCATACTAAAACTCCTGCTGGCAGATGGAGGGGACTTGTCAGAGCTCTGCCTGGAAGCTCACAAGGCATGCTGGCATGGTATCTGTGTTAGCATCTCTTTAATGAGTACTTAAGTCATTCCAAATTTTTTAAAAGACTTGTCATTGTTTCTCAAGTAGATAAAAGCATCATTACATTTCAGACTACCAATGCTGCCTTCTTCATGAGTTAGGTGATGTTAAACACCACTAAAAATTGATAAAGAATCAAATCGCTGCCTAATTTACAAAATAACAGTCAACTGACACCACATTAAAAGGCTGATCGGCCTTCAAAATTATTGCAGTGTGTTTATTTTTTAGATCATTTTCAGTCTTTGAAATGTCAAGTGCAGTGATCCTTCTGAGCTGCAAATGTGGATGAACACACACAGCATTGTCATCCGCTTGGAGAAGAGTTAAAAGCAATTGCACATGGATTCATTACAGAACTTATGCCTGTTCTGCATAAAATTCATGAAGAACAATGTAACCAGCCAGCCTCAGTTCTGTAAGTTCTACTGACTTTTGAGAAGAATACCTACCTTTTGGCTAACATTTATTCGGGCATGTCGTTAAGCCCCTTTCTGACCCTTTTGTTGCTGAAACTCTTGAGCATACAGCCCCCAATACACATTTAGAATCACAGAATCATAAAAAGATTTGGGTTGGAAGGGACCTAAAAGATAATATAGTTCCAACCCTCCTGACGTGGGCAGGGACACCTTCCACCAGACCAGGTTGCTCAAAGCCCCATCCAACCTGGCCTTGAACATTTCCAGGGAAGGGGCAATCATAGATTCTCTGGGCTATCTGCTCCTGTGCCTCATCACCCTCACAGTAAAGAATTCCTTCCCAATTTGTAATCTAAACCCACTCTCAGTTTAAAGCCATCCACCCTTGTCCTATCACTACATGCCCTTCTGAAAAGTGTCTCTCCATCTCTCTTGTAAGTCACCTTCAGGCACTGGAAGGTGGCTCTAAGGCCTCCCTGGAGTCTTCTCCAGCACTCTGGTCAACTTCATGGCCCTCCTCTGGACTCTCTCCAACGGATTAATGTCTTGTGTTGTGTTTCTGATGCAACTCTGAAGCTATGTATGGCAATACACTTTTAAAGCAAAAGGCTAAACTGAGTTGCTCATAGCCATGTTTGAGTTCCACAAAAGAGCTGAGATTCTGCAGCCAAATGTCTTTACAAATGAGGCATGCACGCTCACCAATTCTTTGTACAGACGTAGCTGGGAAACTAATGAACTCTGGGAATATGCAGCCCAGAGCTCTGTAGAATATGGGCTCTGTAGAAACCTACTTTTTGGGAATTGTGATGGCTTTACATGAACATTTCCACTGACTATACAATTTCTTTCTTTCTTTCACTTTCAGTGAAGAAATTTTTCTTAATACCTGATCTGAACCTCCCCTGGTGCAACTTGAGGGCATTTCCTCTTGTTCTATTGCTAGTTGCCAGGGAGAAGATGCTGATGCCCACCATATTTGACTTCATCTCAATTGTAAGGATAGAGTGGAAATTTTTTCCATGGTTGAATGGTGCACTGTGGTTTCCCTGAATAAAGTGGAGCAGAAATAATTCATAACAATGTCAACGATTTTATGGTATGGAAAATTCTATTTTTTTTTAAGTCTGGTATCCCATTTAAACAGCCTGCTATTATAGACAGGTTAGGAAATTTTAAAATTATGATATGCATAATACAAGATACAACTTGTTTCCTTTAATCCAAAGAACTGTATTTTTGATCAGTCACAGAGAGAACAGATAGAGAATTCATTTTAATAAACATTTCCTAAAAACTGTGCTATCAAGACTAGAAAGAAGCATACAGAATGAAGGATAGAGAATTCTGCGTTGTCAGATCTGAAAACATCACAAAACCTTGTTATTAAATGCGGTTAATAGATTGAAAATACAACATTTGTAACACTGCTGGTGCTAGACAGGAAGCTTATGTTCAGGCTTTTACTAGCAAAGCACTCAAGAATCTGTTTAGATCTTGATTAAATCAAGAGGTTAAAATCCATGTATAATGTTAAAGATGTGCCTGCCTTCTTTGTATGGACTTGAATATATGACTTTCTGAACACGGATATCAATGTGAATGCAATTTCAATTATTTTTTTCAGGAGTCATAATTACATTACAAAACAACAGACTCAGTGGATGTGTAGTTTTGGTCCCAATGTGCTATCATCAATAAAAGTTTACCAGAAGCAATTGTCTCAAGAGACCATAAAAAGAAATATTTTTGGAGGCATCTCCAAATAAAACCATAATTAGTAAGCATTAAGTCAAGTGTCTGGAATAAAAGATTCATAATCACTACATTTAAATCAAACAAAAAACCACCAACAGCTTTCTTTCTAAAGTGAAGGATTAAATTTATGACAATTTTACCCTTCGTTTCGAGCTGTTGTCACTTCTTGTGCTTTTAATCTTAAGCATTTGTGCTTCAACCCACTAGCAAATATTTACATCATTTTGTTCTGGGAATCCTTGATACCAGCAATTTCTCCAGCATGGATTGGAGAGCCAGTTTTTTGTAAGATCTGGCATATAAACAGACAGACAGGTGTTGAGCTGCCTCAGAGTAATTACTCTAACAGCATTCAGGGGCGGAGACATCACAACCAAAGACACTTTACTGGCTGCCACATCACATCCTATAAGATATGATAAGGTGCCCGTGGTTGAACATATGTCCCATGTGCATGTGACAGATTTGCATGTTTCAATGTGTCTGAAACATTGCACTGAGAACTTCCAATCAGTACATTGTATAATTTAACTCTTAAAAACTTCCACCGTTGTCATATTTAACAGATGCATCCTCTCTTGCAAGTTCCATGCATTTTCTCCATGCAGACCCACAGTTCAGAGCTGCGAGAAGGAAGCCAGTTTGGCTGGAACAGCCATGGCCAGGGTACTGCACAAGTATGCTTGAGGCAGTGGTTCTTGGGACTTTGGGTACCCAGCTCTTCCTGAGAAGCCTTTTCTTTCTGTGGCTGCCCCAACTAAACTTGCTTCCTTCTTGCAACTCTGAGACATGTCAGGAGCAGTAGAGACAAAATGTTTAATGTTGTTAAACTAGAAATTGGATGTTTTCTGGAATTAGGGAAACAGAGAAGGGACTACGCAGAAGCATCCTCATAGCTCAGTTAAAAGTCAATCAACCATGTGAACACATTTCTATTGGAAACTAAGCTTCATTAGTTCTGGTGCTCATGGTATTACTTGTTTTTAATTAAATTACTAAATGAGGGATTACATCCAGAGACTGCACAGATACTGTAATTGCTTCCAGTGATGAAATTCAGATTTCAAGCAGTGAGCTTCTGTAATACAAATGGATCCTTTATCTAGCCAGAATGTAAAGCTGCAGTCAGTTTACAGTAAGGCAATAATTTTATTCACAGTAAAAGGGCTGTACTGGCATTAGTGTCATGACCTTTCCAAATAAACATGCATTTAAACAAGCACTCATATCAATGCATGAGTCACACAGAAACCAGAGCTAAACTTGTATAATAATAACAGCCATCAGTTTTCTTCAATTATAATCTGGGTTTGAGACATAAGTGTCTGTTTTTACAGAGTCAGAGTTTGCAAAGGTAGTAAGAAGTGGTATGAGCACATTTATTCTGACCTCTTTATTAAGACCGGTGCTAGAACTTTAGTCAGTAGTTTTTACATCATGTATCATAATTTATGGTTGAATTACAGCACAGTACTTAGGAAAGAGTTGCAGGAAGAAGATGCATCCTGTCCCTTTTTTTGTCCTCAATGTAAAACAGGCAGTGAGGCAGGTTATTCCAAGGTTATTCAGGTTATTCAGGCTCAGAAGCTAAAAATGCCAGTGTGCAAGAGTGAAGCATGGATGTAGACATTCATTTGAGAAAGAACTGGCTGAGCATTGTTTTTGAGAACACATCAAATCTTCATTTAAGAGTTTCATATAACAGTGAATTATTGTCTAAAATACCCTTGTTAAAATGTACCCACAGTTTGAAGAGCTTTCTATTTATGTAGAATGTGTCCAGTCAGTACTTCACCTTTAGGACATATTCTTCAATTTTATTTTTGTTTTGGCAGCATATTACTATACCTATTATGGTGCAACTAAGCATCCACCAGCTGCTCACTCACTTCCCTGTAGTGGGACTGGGGAGAGAACTGGGAAAGCAAAAACTAGAGAAAATCATGTGTTGAGATAAAGACAGTTTAATAAGTGAATGAAAAAAAATCCCCAATCAAGTGATACAAAGGCAGTCATGCATTCATCACTTTCTAAAAGCAGATACCCACGCTCAGCCAATCTCTGAGCAACTCCCCCAGTCTTATTGCTAAACATGACACCATATAGTCCTTCAAATACCTCTCGGGTTTGTTGGGGTCAGTTATTCTGTCTGTATCCCTTTCTAAACTCTTGCCCACTCCCAGCCTCCTCACTGGTGAACGGGACAGTGAGAAACAGAGAAAGCCTTTGAAGCTGTGCAGGCACCATTCAGCAACCTCTAAAATATCAGTGAGTTATATACACCGTTTTGGTCACCAGTCTAAACACAGGCTGCTATGAAGAAAATTAACTCCTTCCTTTGATGAAGAAGAGGGATCTGGGATTTGATTCCTGTGGTTCACAGAGCACTGATATCCTGACTCATTTATCTGTGGAGTAAGGCTACAGTTTGAAGTACCTACAGTAATAATTCAACTTAAATTGCAATGGATGGTGCTAAAGCTGAAGAAGCACCTGCCTTTAAGCTTGACAATTATATTTCAGATAATAAAAAAAATTAAAAAAAAAAGAAATTAAATACCACAAGTATTGGAGGAAGTAAATGGAGTTAAAAAAATATCCATTCCATCACAAATCTGTAAAGCAAAAATAGATGTAAATTACTTTTCTGTTTGCAACGACATTTTAAGTTGCAGCTGCTTAGACAGTTTTGATTCCACCTCTTTTTTTTTCTCCCCAGACACCATTTCCCCCTACAAATCTTGGCTCTCTCTCTGCTTGATTCCTTAAAGATAGCTATTCAAATTCATGAGGTATATAGCTTATCAAGGCACTATTCTGTGTTAGGTTATGTGATAAGAATTTCATCTCCACAGGACAAAGGTGCACAGATGAACAATGGTAAGTGGGGCAACCCAACTAAAACCCTGCCTAGTGACATCCAGCCCCATCCCAGGAGAGATGTCAGCCCTGGAAGGGAAGCCCATCACCACCAGTCAAAAGGACCAGGTCTCCAGAGCACCTTTAGAGCTAAGGGAGATCCCTTCCTACTGGCATGGAGCATGTTATGGGATGCAAGGGAAAAGTGGTTTGGCATTTCACAGGGCTTGTCAGGGGAGGAACCAGCTGGTGAGTAGGCAAACTGACCCAGAAGCTAGGGATGTCTAAGGAGAAGACCAGTGAAATAACTGACTACTGGAAGTACCACGAGAGTCCTATCTAACAGCTGGACAGATCTTGTGGTTTGGCTGAGAGACTGGTGTGTGGGTGAAGCTCCAGGGGCACTTCACTGAACAGACTGCATGTCCAAGCTCAGCTACTGGAGAGATTCACATTGTATATATATCTACATTTTTCCCACAAGCAACCCTCCATCTTGGTCAGCCAGAGACCAGGATGAAGCCACGAGTGCTATCTATGTTTATGTGAGTCTGCCTGTGTTGATCTCTGTGGTTGGACAGGTATGCTTTTTATACACATGTATTGTATATGTGCATTTGTGCACATGCCTACTGGGAATACATCCCAACTTGCCACTCGTTGGAGCTGGGCAGCACCTGGAGCTGTGGCAGCCTTGTCCCTTTGGGGACATAATATTTGGCACTCTATGAACCTGTACTGATATTTTGACACGTTTTACAAATATTGAAGACTTCTGGATTCACTTTAAGACACTACACATACAGAAGCATAGCAGCAGTGACCTTTGTTTTGTTCATGCCAAAATGTTGCTTTTTTTATTCCTTTACTAATGCATTCCTTTACTGATTCTGACATGTCTACGTATTTTAGTTTGAAAAGGTATCTGGCAACTTACTTTATTAGAATATAAGGACTTCTTTCTCTGCACTGGTGAAGTTCATCCAAGTTCAGAGGTATCTTCTGCCAGACAAGTAAGAACTTTTGCTATCACTTCAGCAGCATGGTGGTAGCGCTGCACCGGCACTGCATGTGGACGGAAAGCTGTTGAAATCAACTGCAGGGCATACGCAGATCCCACCTATTTTATTATTCGTATTAACCTCAACTCATTTTCATTTTGTGTGAGCATTTTGATTCAGGTATAAGGCAGTTTTTTATCATATAATATGTTTTATTATTATTCTTCCACCTTACACCTCAAAAGGTCCCAGAGGCTTCCATTTTTACTATGGACTATTTGCAGTGTTTCAAAGTAACCATGGGGTGCCTGTCCTTTTTAGCATCTAATTACACTTTGCAAGGGCTTGATTACCAAAATGCATTAAACAATAATTAGATAAGGATAATTTACATCCAAACAATAAAGTCGAAAAGAACAATATAACTGGTAATTGGCCTTGACCAAGGTAAATAATGTCCTCTTTTTTATTTACATTTGGTTTTCCCCATAAACTGCCTACTGGGTTGTACAGAAGTAAGAGGCTAGCAAAAATCTGAATCCCCATCCATCAGTATTAATCTCACACTTTACTGAGGCCCCATCCATTTATCTTTCCGACACAAATTAGAAATTCAAGAGTTTTAACAAATGAGCCTGCAAATGTAAACTTATTAGGCCATATATTTTTTACTACACACTGTGCAGTGCCCTCCACAAAGCTGTCCCTTCAGAGAGTGTTTTCCTATTTTGTGTTATTGATGGCAGCTAACTAATCACATTTTTAATGTTGTCTTTGGGGAGGGCTGTTTGAGTGAATGTGCAAACTAAACTACCCAGAATAAATCTACCTTATTAAATGCTTGAAATTATGTGTCTTTTACGATAAAGAAACTCTCGAGCATTGTTACATTTGCTAACCTTCTTTTTTGCAGAAATCAAAAGACCAGGATTAATTAAAATAATACATCAAAACAGAGGTTTGTACAGAATGTGTCTGCGCGTGAGAGAAAGGCCAAGAAAAATTGGTTAATTGGTCTCTTCATTCCTCCTCTCTTTTTCCCTATTGAAATGTCTTTAAAAATTGCTTTTAAACTAGCCTTTTTTAGCTAAATGTTGTAATTATCCATGTATTTGGAGAATTTACTAGTGAAGAAATCAAAATGAAAACCTTGGGACACAGCTCTCCTCCTGTACTTGTCAGAAGAGATTTTCAAAGCTCCTTCATAGCAGGGAGACCCTCTGAACAAAGCATTTCAGATTTTAAGAAATCTGGTTATTTTACTGAATTCCTGAAGTTTTCTGTTAAGCGATACATTTACTAGTCTATCTGCTTTCTTTAAGGCATACTTGTTCATATGTCTTTAAATTGGTAACTTTAAAGAAGGCTGGGGGACTAATCCAAATGGCATAGGCTTTTTTATAAGAACATGTTTAAAACCTTTTAATACACACAGATAAACATCTTTGACCAATGACATCCATGCTGTTTTATCTCATCCTTCTTAGCATTTAACAAAATGATGTAATTACTTTGAGGACCGTTATTACTTTGCTAAAAGACTGGTTAAATCATTTTAACTAATGAACAGTAGAAATCCTAATTGCCCTTTTATAGCTCCCTTTCCAGGAGCAAATACAAATGCGGGTGATATCTGGATTCTTATCTTTAAAAAGCAGGCATATTATCTATTTCCAAGATTTGAGCAAGGAAGGTGATTTGGTTTGATGGGGACCTTTAGGACTGCTCGGTGTAGAACATTTCATAAGTGACTTCTATAGAAAAGGCAGATGACATTTTCTGGTGTTTCAGATAGGCAGGAAATTAAACTTAAGGGCTAATAGTGATAGTTTTACAAAGCAAGGCAGGGAATGAGGTTCAGTTTAAGCTTCATGTGTGTAACAGTGCAGATGCCTCCTCTACCCTAGTCATCATTTAAAATCAGTTTCCATTTGTAGCAGACATTTTATAGAAATGCTACCATGAAAATGAAAATTAAGCACCACTGATAAACAGCCTAAAGAAAAAAGAGATTCAGCCCAGGAGAAGAAGCAGCCTTGGGAAAAGTACACAGATTTGGGTTGTTTTCTCTATTCGTACTAAAATACTCCAGTTGTTGCAATGGAGCAGTCGGTCCACTTCTTTTTTTTTTCATTAGACTTCAGATTCTACAGTATTTAGTAATTTTTAAAAATTCTTTTATATCAACTGTGTTTTTACATTAAATATGTGTTTTTGCAGCTGTTGTCCAAACCAATCTGCTTATTAGATGAAGTCACATCTTTAGCAAATTACTTGAATATTTTTCGTTATTCATATGTACTGAGAACCCTGTAGATAACAATACAGTCATAAAATTATCCAGCAGAATTTCAGAGCAATGAATATTCTGCCATTTCAATACAATATATATCCTATAAATAGCACTCTAATGGATATGAAATTACAAATACTGTTATGTTGTCGAAACCCTATGGCTTGTGCTATAGAGGAGGTCAGGCAAGATGATCATAATGGTCCCATTTGGCCTTACAATCTATGAATTTCCAAGAGTTATAGATATAGTTTAAGTGCACCCTCAGCATGAGTTGCCTTATTATTTAGCAGAAACAGGGAAAAAGTAACTTTGTTCATGCTTATACTGTAATGCAGTAGGTCAACACACATTTTACCCATAGGGTAAATAAGTTTTCTTTTTTTATATAAAAAGAACAGGCAATTTAACATGTCTTTCTTTGTATATATCTGCAGACCAGGGAAATGTGTATGTGTAATCTGTTAATCATTTCTCTGTGTGCTTATTCTTTTGCATTTAGCTATAGTCAAGAGCTAAGCTCATTGGAAGTGGGTCATCTTTGTATAATAAAATATATAGGGAAAGATGGAGCAGTTGTCTCTCTTAAATGCTGCTGAACTTACTTGCATTCAAAAACAAAACAAAAAGCAAGTTAATGGGAGTTTGTTTATTCCAACACTCAACCTAAGAGACTGAACTGAGAAGAAAGCTTTATTTACCCAAGCAGACCCAGGAAAATGAGAAAATCCCCATGAATTACATGAAGGTACTTAGAGAAGCAGGGAGATTGTTTTTAATCAAACAGCAATAGATATCTAGTTGAAGGATAAATGGAAAGTGCACATTTTATTAGAGCTGAGGGAATATGGCAAAACACTTTTCACTTGTACTTGTCCAAGATTTTAAACATATTTCTTGCCCTTGCTCTGTCATGTTTATCTGACTTGCCTAGCAAAACATTTCATCGAAGATATTGAAGGATATAGAATTTAAAGAAATTCTGCAAAGTTGTTTCTGAAATTATAAATCAGACATTTTCATCAAGAACCCAGTTCTGAGATCTGAATATTCACATTTATTTAGGAGACAGATTAACTCAATGAAGACAGTTTAGAACAAAACATCCTTCCAGAAGCTGCCTTTAAGTCCTACTGTCACTGGTATTCTGACTGCAAAACTTCCCTGAGAGCAAATATTTCATTTTCTGGCTGTTGTATTTGATCCCTTCCATTCTCCTTTTCTCACACTACTTCAGAATAAATCTAGCAATACATGCAACTAAGTTTAGAGAGAAGCAAAGGAGGTAAAACAAGGGATGATGATTATTTTTTTAATGAATGCAAAAATTCCAGGATTTAACAGTAAAATTTCCAGGTTTTATTAATGTAAATGAGAAATAAAGCAAGACATTATTTTGTATTGCTTTCTTGTTAAAATCTGAGAAAGTTATCTTACCTGAAAGCATAGCTCTTTCCAAGACCAATATGTTGTACACATTCAAATACTTAATTCAGTTCTGCCAGTTTTAACACACCTATGAGATTTCCAGATCAAATCATTGCATGGTAAGATAACAGTTTATCAATAAACATTAGCCCCACTGTTGAAGCACATGGTAACTGAGGAAATTTTATTCTTCTCTTTTTATGAAGAAAATGGATTTTGAAAACAGTATCTATTTTCTTGAGTAGATAAATCTTCTGCATCTTTGGTCACAAAGATATCTCATGACATTTCAGCTATTGGGATGTATTTTGCAAATGGGAGAAGCTGGGAGGTAATATAAGATTCACTCTGGAATATCTTGTTCAGGGTTACTCAGAATGACTTCAAAGATGCAATAACATTTTGGAAATCTGCAAGCAATCTTTTTGGTCTGGTAGACCAAGAGCTGCTACTTCATTGATTTTCATTACCAAACCTGTTGGCAGTGTAGTTGCAATTTGTCAAGTATAAAATAACGTTTTTTGTTAAGTAACTAATTTCTTGAATTTTTCTGATCCTCAGTTTGATGCTGTGGGCCTGATATGCTAATGAATAGTCTCGTCCAAACACGTCTGTATCCCGCTTTTCCAAAAATTTTATTTTCAAAAAATGATTTGGGTATTTTGGCAAACTTGAGAAAGAGGGAAGGAAACAAGGTTAACTTTGGAAGGCTGTTAATGAGGAAGGAGATAAAGTAGTATGACACAAAGGAAGGATATGGAAAAGGAAACTGTTAGTATTCTAGTGTTTACAAGTCAAATGTAGAATAGAGTACAGAACACTTCTCCAGGTGCATTTTAATGACAGTAGAATTCAGTCTTAAAAATGAGGAAAAGAGCAAAATTTAATGGAGAAGGACAGTGTACTCCATGCATTGCTCTGATATTGCTGCAATTAAATACATCAAGCTTTGTCAAATGCCTTTAAAAGTTCAGCCCATTTAGCCTAGTGAGGTGAAGGCTGCAACATCACAACAGCTGTTAATGAACATACCAAGGAAGTAAACATCCTGAAGGGGAGAGACATTTAAAACAAAGAACAGCTAACCACAATAACCTGGATGTAAGTCAGTTTAGGCTATAAATTATATAATTCTTAATAATCAGAAAAAAATACTTTTTTTGTTTGGTTGGCTGGGGTATTTTTACACCCATACCAGAGAAACAGTTGGAAATATGTTACAGTTTTAAAATACCTTTTGATCAGTTTATGAAAGATATTACGCCATACTACTATCTCTGTTTTCAATAAACTCCGCTTGACATGAAAGTCACTTTAGGGACTTTTTTCCCCCTTCACAAATTAAATTAAATAAAATTAAAAAGCATTTTAAGCAAAACAACTTTTTTCAACAATATTTCATCCGTAGATGCTGACAAATTATTTTTTCATTTGAAAACAATTATTTCGATATTTTAAAACTGCTAGAAAATTATAAATTGGCATACATCTAAATATCAGCGCTTTTTTTTGGTTGTTTTTAGAAGCCTTCAATGGTCTTTACAGATTTATATTGGCCATGTCCATGTTATCATGCAGCTGCTTAAATGATGACACTTATGGGCATGCAGAGCATAACCAAATAATGCCAATACCAAAAGAATGGATGATTTGAATATGTAGATGATCTTATTTTTTTACAGATAATTGTCTGAACATTCTCTCCTATCGCAAAAAAGCAACATGACATTCAACTCTTTTAATTGGGGACTTTTCAGTATAAATCATAAGAAATGATGTGTAAATTATACAGCTAAGTTAAGATGTTCTGAAATAGAAATATGAGAGTAGTTATAAGTACATTTGGAAAGCAAAGTCAAAACTCAGAATTTTGAAGATCACAATAATTTAAACAATACTTCATCCATGATCTTCCAATGCCAATTCAAAAATGGGTCTTAATTTCAAATGAATACAGCAACTCTGTAATAAGCTGTCACAAAATACCAAGGAACAAGAATGTGTTTTTATTTATTATTCCCATTTCAGTAGAAAATATTAGTCTTCGTTCTGAAATAATATATCTCTTCCTATATACAATCAAAAGCAAAAACCTTTTCAGGGTTTACAGGAGCACAAGATGAAAATGGCAAAATGCAAAGGCATATACCAGTAATAGACTGCAAAATCAATTTAAGAAGTGCAACTGCAGTTGTCTTTCCCAGGTTTTTAATTATGTGTTTGTTTGCCATGGTGGCCTAATTTAGTCAAGTAGATGAGCCAACATTAAAAGCTGGTAGGAGAGGTAAGTAATCCCCAGGGTGGGTTGCTTGTGTAGAGAGTTTAAAAGCTACATGTACAGAAGCAGAAGCCAAGGCAAATTTGAGAAGGGGGTCTACATGATAAACAGTGAAAAGCCAGCAAATCAAATTTTTCACAATTAGTTGAACAACAACTGTGACAGGTTCAGCGCTTAGCATTTTCATTTGTGTGCTCAAATTTGGTTATCTGTCCTCTTTTATGCAAATGTGATGTGACAGGAGAAGCTGGGAGCACTCAAGCAGGCCGATCACTCACAACAGGAGCTAGGTCTGTACAGCTGAGAGGTCTGGATTAAATGGACTGAGTGCTGATGTATAAATGACATAACCCAGGCTGAAAGCCTCATGAAGTGATTTAGAACTTCCACACGATGATGCCCAGAACATAAATTGGACTTTACTCTCAAATGTAAAAACAGAGGGGACAAAAACATCAGCTTCTGCTAGTAAATAACCATGCTTATAATCTAACTAAATCCAGCATGCTTCTTGATTACTAAAACACAAAACTTGAGAAAACTACCTCTAATAATTGCTCATGCACCACCTTGTAAGTATACAACTCACTGTGGTGTTCTGTGCCTGCATGGGAGACCCAGAAAGCTGATTAGGCAATTAAAGCATTCACTCTACTTTGACAGATGGGAGCATGGCTGATGAAATACATGTACAGACACAGAAAATATTTTCGCAATGTACTTACAAGTAATTTGGCATCATAAATTATCAGGTCAGAGAATTCTATTCTGCTGAAGACGGTATAATAATTAAGGTGATGCACTGTGCTAAAAACATACTTACACACGAAGGGCTAAAGGAGGAATTATCTGCATAGAGCTCCCCCTTTGTCAGTTTATAGGAAACCTAAATTCCTATAGGTAGGTGTGCCAAAAAAGTATCGCAGCTTGCCCCTTCAATTACACCACTGCCTTATTACTAGCTTAATTTTTAAGACAACTAGTAATACTCAGGAATAGTTCAAGAGACCTCCACATCCTACAGATGATAGAAAAGTTTGAATAAAATTGCCTATGTGCATTTCAGCTTGAAGATTGTTATTCATTTTCTTTAAAACCTTTAAAAAGGTTTTTTCTAACTCTGTATCTCACAAGACCATCATGTATTTTTACACTTCTCATTGAATCGAATAGTTACTGTGGTCTATAAATTTTTGATTGGTAAGTGCCATTAATTTGCCCATTAGCAAAAGTACTAGGATTTTTTTTTTTAAAGTACCCATTCCCTCTTTTAGCTTTACAAGACATTTATCACTAGAGAGGATGGATTATGGATTCCTTGCAGACCATTGCTCTCAATTGTCACTCCTTCTCCAAAGAACAGATTTTCCTTGAGGCCCCTGTTACCAGTGGAAACAGATCATATTACCTACTTCTACTGGACAAAGCTTGGCAACTCAGACACATCTGAATTAGTGAAATGAACAGGTACAGCATGTATCAGAGGCACTGGAACTCTATTGTGGGCACTCTCACATTGTTAGGCCTTAGCACCACAGAGACCCAGATCTGCTATCACAAGACAGACCATTTCCAATGGAGAATGTGGATGTGGTTATGCTGTTTTGAATCCTGTGTATGAGAGCTGTTCCATGCCAGTTGGCCTTAGAGTCAGAAAACAGTCCCAGCCATGTTTAATTTACTAGTATTTCTGTAGACTAGGAGGCTGAGTACCAACATTTCAACAGGGAACAAGACACTGAAATAACCTATGTCTCCGGTGAGTTTCTGCTAAAAGCAAAAGCTACAGAGACATGCTGAAAGGTGATAGTGCTGGATAGGTGGCAGATTAAACCACAGCTCAATGGCATGACATGAAGACATTTCGAAGCCACTCCACTCTACAACCTTGCTAAATCTTTAGGCAAGTTACTACAGGCAGAAACAGCTGGTGTTGCAAGAACACTGATGGGCTTTTCTCACAATTCATTTGGTTGTTGGGGTAGAGGAAAAATTCAGACGGGCCTGAAATATCCACATCAATTTAAAATTTCAATGTCTTTGCAAACAAAAATGTGGAATTCATGCTGAGGGTTCCTAAAGCATTGTCCCCATAAATACTAAACAGTACTAAACAGAGTGGCTAGAGAAGCATACTCATTCTTTGTTCAGACATTTGGAAGAAAAATGAACTGCTGAGTTCTTCAAAAGCCAATATGTATTTTTGTAAGAAACGCTATATTTGGTATTTGGGGATATTTTAGAGATTTGCCTATGTATTGCTATCAACTTTGAGAACTCTTTAAATTGACCAGTGGATCCTTGGAGATAAAAGTAGATTACTTTTCGTTGTGATTTTTGGACTCCAGCAAAGGCTTAAGATTACAGTCTACCTTTCCTTTCACATAAATATTTTATTTTTGAGTGATTTTGATTACCTGACTTTAGAAAGCAGTCATCAAAGCATACACAACCCCTCTCAGGTAAGACAGTACTAGGGATGGCTCCTTACACTTTAAATGATCAGAACAGTTCCAAATCTGTTTAAAGAAGAAAGAAGGGCAAGACAGGACCATTGAGTCTTTGTACAGCTGGACAGATATCTGAAAAGAATTAAGCACTGAAATGTTTTGCACTGTAAAAGTGTCCACTTCTAAAGGCTCAATTAATGTAACTGTAAGAATTTAGACCAATATCCTTCATCTTGTTCTGTAGCCATAATGGCCAAAGAGGATCCTCTACTCCTGTATCATGACAATAACTCATCAGCATGAGATTTCCCAACTGAAATTATGATCTACCCACTAAGTTGGTCACGTAACTGCTTCCTAACTTGTTCACTCAGGCAACAGGTTAAACAACTTAAAAAACAGGAAAGATCCATTACTTCACTTGTTGAAGCTAATCTACCTAACATGGGCAAACAGGTTTGAACACACAAACACTGGTTTGACCGGAAAAGTAGTCTTTCAAAACAGCAACTGACTGTTAACACAACATACTCCATAGGGATTCATAGCAAGAACACTGAATTCTGTGATCACTAAACCATGCAGAAGCAATCACTAAAGCGAGGTTTCTCTAAACTTTTAGGTATCTTGGATGCAACTTTAAAGTTCCAGACAGAAGCCTCTGTGAAAGCACTAGGCAGAGAACCAGTATTTCCTGGCCCTATTCTGTGGATTTAGCAAATCTTTTATAGCACGTCTCGCCTGAAACAAAATAAGATACCCACGTTTGGCAGGGAGTGGGTAGATCGCAGGAAAGGAAACATGCACATCACTAATTGTTTGGCTAAGAACTTGAAACCTCAGCTTCCATTTGACTCAGTGCCTCCTAGAATTTTATATCAGTAGTTTATTTCACCAACACCCCAAAAAAACTAAATAAAACCAGCCTTTCTGCTGTCTTCCCTAATCATAAGTCCTATAATGCATGGTACATCCCTACACTTCTCCTGCTTTTATCCCACCTACTTGGTTTTGACTGGCTAAGGTCCCTAAATGCTGTCAGAATTGTCTGTGTTGCCTGATAGTGGTTCAGCTTGTCTACGCAGAACCATTAGAGAAAATGGTCTCCTCCTGCTGCAGCCTAGCCTCAGGGCTGTTTTGCCCAGCTGGCAAACCTGAGTTCTCCTAGGCAGTGAAAGTGCAAGCACTGTGGCTCTGCTGCACGATGGTGAGGAGAGGAGGAAGCATTTCCTCAGTAGCTTGCTGCTACTGCATTACCAATGGCACTAACACGAGTCACACAGCCTTTGACACAAAGCTACTATACTCACAAAAAACTAAATGAAGATCCGAAAGGACCGACAAAATTCTTTCAAGGCTTCTTATACCTCCTTTGGAGGGGAACCTTTACTGATCTGACACTGCCTTCTCCCCATCAGATATACTGAGGAATTTGCCAAAAAGAGCCAGAGCTCCCACAGCAAAGTCCCTGTTTGTAAGGCTGTTAAGAATACAAATGGGTACAGAGTCAGCTCAAATGCAGGGCCATGTAGCTCTCAATTTAGTGAGTCACTGTAGAAGCACAGCACACCTTGTGTTTCTGAGGAGCCCAGTGCAAGTGCAGTGTTTCTGTTCTCAACTGTTCTTCTGACCTTTTGCGGAAACATTTCAGCTTCCACATTCTGCTTACTAAATGTTTTGTTAAATATTTTGTCCTGTCTCCTGTAAATCAGGGGAAAAGAAAAACCAAGAGTTGAAACTACACATACAAGTACAGCATAGTGACAGCAAGGTGACAGTTTTTTCAATGAAAGCAGCATGGGTTGAACCAGAACCATGGAATGAAGAAATTACTGATTCCAACTCCTCATTCCTGCCCCAGTATCCCCCACCAGTAATGTCTTTTTGTCCATCTGGTGAAGTAGATCAGGAAGGTAATTCAGTTGCACTATCCCATTTTTAAAAGCATAGCCCAGCTCCTCAAATACTATATTATCACACAAATATCTGCTGTGCCAAGCACAGAGGTTGGGCAGGACTAACTAGCCACAGTCTTGTCTGATGCTAGCATAAAACAAGACTATTTATGAGAACATTTTTCACAACTTAGTCCTAGACATCAAAGAGTTAATACTGCTTTATCTAGAAAATGAGTTCCTGAAAAGCACTATAAAGTTCAATAGTTGGCAGAAATTATTTCACAAAGATTCAAAAGCTAAAAGATAGCTCAGTATTTGTTAATTCAGGGTGACTCCAGAGAGTAATTCATAAGCTTCTAAATTAATATTTTTAAGGAGGTCATAAAATGTGAACTTTAGTAACTGCTACAGCCAATCAAGCTGTCATCAATCTCACCCTAGACTAGTAACACACTAGTAATTACCTACTCAAATTACTTTAAAAGTTTAAAAAAGCTTATCTACAGATAGCATTGTAGCATAATATACTGCTGTCTTAAAAATGGCAGTGTAGTGAATGCACCTGGTTAATCCCTTTATTATTTCAGATTCCAATTTCTATAATTTGTTCTCTATTTCTTCTGTGTTTCCTGGAAAGCTGTCTTCAAAAAATTCAATACATAGTATATTTGCAGAGTAGGGCCAGTAAAAAGCAAACACATCAGTATTTTTAATAGAGAAAAGATTACAGCAAATAAGGATGGAAAAGAAATAGGACTTACTTTAAAGCCACTTGAAAGGATATTTAGAGATAATTCAACACAGAAACCAAAAAAAAACCAAATATATTTTAAATTATTTTAATATTAAAGTCATCAGAACATAAATTTAGTGAAGACATGCAAATATTGTGGGAAGTTCACCAATACAAAATTGCAAATACAGACAGAATTAACCTGTTAAAAGTTAGCAAGGTCTAATGATGGCTTACGTTTCTTAATTTTTGACCATATAGCGACAGTAGAAAGTGCTCTGTTTCATTCTGCTATACTGTCAATATCCTTACATAACTTCCAATAGAAAACTTACTTTGTAATTCAGGTCATGCAGTAAAAGCCTGCTGACCAGCACTTTGCTTCTGCCACCATAAAGGCTAGCGCTATTGCTCTTTACTCTTCAGTCTCACATTTTTCAGTAACAGAATACTCTCACAGATAAATTTGGCTACATCACAGTAATACATCTAAATACACAATACACAGGACGTTGCTTCTAGGAATAAAGAATTCCAAATTAAAAAACCAGAAAACACCTTTTTCAGATTCCAAAAGGTAGTTTTGCAAACTAACTGCTGAAATTTTACCACAGAAAAAACCAAACCAAACATCCCAAAAAACAAAACCCATAACCAAAAAACCCCAAGCAAACAAACAAAAAACCCACACCAAACAAACAAAACCCCAACCATCCAATCAAACAAATAGCTTGCAGGACCCCCACAGTTCAAATTTCTCAATATTAGAAACAAATATTCCCCAATTATTGACTTAGTATTTTAAAAGTAGACAGATTTCCCTCCCAAAGACACTGAATACTGTACTCGTAGATACAGCAGCAAAAGCAGATTTCTGTTCTCTCTGTAGAAGGACTAACCCATTTAAAATATGTTCCAGTAGATAAGCAGTTGCTGCTTCCAAATCGAGGCCCATTGATTTACTAGAACAATGTATGAACGCCAAGTTTTCAAATATGGCCAGGTAACATTTCCCTTTCATGTAAGAACTTGTTTGAAAGTTGGTCAAGATTGCAATTATTCAGATATACAAAGTTCACTTTTCTTAACATCCGTACTGCAAAATTCTATACTGTAGCAAGGCTTTCTAAACCTGCTCACTTGCTGCTTACTGGATATTTCTATTTTTCTGTTCTTGACAAAACTTCTAATTCCACTTAACCTTACACAACTTTTTTTTGCCTAATACATGAAGGATAGTACAACCTATTGGGGAGTTTTGAAAACAGCAGCAACGAGAAAGGTTAAGACTGTAGAACTGTGCAAATAAATAAATAGGATCTTTACACTTTTCTCTGTTTTCAAAGGTAAAGTATTACAACAAAACCAACACAGAATAAGCTATATATGCATCCTGCACAGTGCTGGCCTAAATGTGCTTTGTGTGATGGGCATTGGTGGGATACAACAGTAATTATTTGATGTATTTAACATGAGCCTACCATAAAGCAAAGAGAACTGGCTACAGCGGTAAAATTTGTTTGCACCATGTTAGGCCAGTGATTTCCTTTGTAGTTTGTATAAAAACACAAAATTGTGGGCCATTCTGCCCCCTCCACTTTCCAGCAACAAGTTTTAGCTTCCCATTCACTGCATATGCCCTATTCCAGAGCACAAATATAAAAGATTAATTCTTATGAAAAGCTTTGACAAACAGGATGTAGCTGCCTGAAGTTTTCTATAAATTCAACTGCAACCTATCAAAAACTAATTCAACTCCCAGAGCAGAAGAGAAGATGGATACATGCCTCTTGCAATACAGAAACATTCTTCTGGTTTTTATTCAGATTTAAACACCTGGAGTCATGTTTTATCCTTGGTACCTAAATCCAAAGAGAGATACTTTGTTTCAGTGCACACAAACAGAATTTCTGCTGACATAGTAGAGATGTATACAGGTTTTTGCAAGAAATGCAAATATTAGCATGAGAACTGAAACAGGAAAAATATCGCAGAAGTGTTGAAATGGGAACAAATTCTCTCTAGTTTTTGTTTCACTTATGTAGCCATAGTGCCCTCTAGCAGCTGAAAGAGAAAATACAAGGCTTTCTCTATAGGAAAAAAAAATCAGAACTAGGATGGTTTGTTGCCTTTTTTTTTTTTTTTTTAAACCCAGAAAGAACATTTTGCAAATGTGAGGAAGAATATTCCTTCATGTTGAAACAAGATACTTTAATGGAAAGGACACCTCTTTTGGCTTTTATGCAGCAGAGCTCTGCAAAATTGGGAAGCTCTATAAAATTGAGAGGTTTTGTACCCTAAAGGCATTTCTGTGATTCTGTAGATCTCAACTACACCATACATGCATTAGCAATATGCACACAATTTTGGCAAAAGGATACAAATTTCTACATGTATAGATCAACATACATTTTTGTGAACTCTTTCATTCAAATATCTTTATTGCACTAAATTTTGTGCGAGATGGAGAATAAATTATGACCTTTAAAACCTAAGAAACTTTTCTCATTTCCCTAGAGAACACATCATTGGTTAGAGAGAAGAGTTTGCATGCCTTAGAGCTTGGGAATATTCTGTCTAGCTGCAGATCATTACAAAAACATTTTTGAGAAGTTAGTGTTTCTTTTCCCTTTGCATTTAAAAGAACACTTATCTTAAGAAACAAGTCATTCTTCAGCAACTGGAAAATGGGCAAGTGCACTGAAGTCTTGAGGCCTGTAAACAATATTTCTGACTTCAAATAATCTCCATAATTTGTCAGAAGGAATTGTAAATACATTTGCATTTTCCCCTCCCCTTTCTTTTAAAAGTATGTGCTACATGATACAAAAAGACCTGATTTTTTGAAGAAAATTTTTATCCATCAAATTACTATCAAAAAAATTTACGTGAATCGGCTACAGAAATAAAAGGTAAAATACTGTAGAAGAGTAAAAGGATGATTTTACTCTCTCTGAATACAAAAAGTCAAAATGAAACAAGTCTACTGCAGATGTTTTTCAGAAAAGTTAATTTTGAAGAGTACATGCCTCAGATTCTTTTCTCCCATTTGCTGATAGGGAAATACTAAAATCCAGTTCAACTAAAGCAGACATATGTGCTGAATGTGGTCTTCCAGTCTTTGGCAGAAAAAGGAGAGAAACTGAATTGGTCTGTACTGCTAACAAAGCAGGAAAGATCTCATAATTCAAGAATTCAAACTGTAACATCAAAATCACTACAAAATACCACAGAGTCAGATGAGATGATTTTCAAAGACATCAACGGCTCCATCAATGGCTCTCAGGATTACAAACTCACTGCAAGGAGAAGAAAAAAAGTTAATCTTCACTCATACAGACGAAAAACAAAGTACCATCATTCAGGTAAGTTTTACCATTAACAGATATAGAAGGATTTTACAAATAGTGATCTAAGAGAGAAAATTCTTGTGTGGTATGTTCTTGAAGTCCCTCTCATTAATGTTCCCATTAGATCCCAAAAGAATTAAAAAAGACTGAAAACAAGTCACTGAAGTCCATTTTTGTTGCAAGTACTTTTGATATCTACAGATTTAAAACATGGTTCAAAATAAAACATACAAAGGCATATTTAAATAATTATTATATAAAACTACAGTATTTAGGCAACTGTATGACAAGAACACTAGTGTGTTTAGAAAGGCCTGCACTTTCTGTGAGTCCACAAAACCTAGGGCTCATTTTCCCCAAGGATCAGTTTACAGCTCTATTGGCTCAATTGAAAAAGATAATCTTTGTCTTTAATCTTGATCAAGCACTTTTACTTTGTCTGACTTAAGTTCATTTGAAAGTAATCAAGTGCTATGACATCAATGCAGTAAGAAACAGCTTCACTCAGAAAAGCATGAACAAAACATTGTTTCTATATCCACACTTGTTTTTCCAGAAATCCCTCACAACACACAAAATAAACACATTTCTGCTGTTTATTCCAGTTGTTACAACCTTAATTTGTTAACTGTAACTTACTTTGCTAATTGCAATAAAAAACTAATATAGGATTATATTTTACTATGTCTTCCTTAGTTGCAACATAAAACAATAATGTTGAATTAGAGCAAATGAGGTGCTTCACTGAAGGTCTCCACCCCTTCATGTTACTTTGTGTATTTGTACAACTGTAGTGTATGACTGATGGAAGAATAAACCTTCCTCCCTCCCATCTATTTCTGGTGAGACCTACTAGTTCACAGGTTAGTTAAAAAAACACAGGGAACATCCAAAATTACTTCCATGAGTCAAAACCAGATCTTACACATCTTGTTCTTTTTTATGCTCGTGCAACAACCGACAATTACAAATTTTCTGTTCTGCATGCAAATCCTCAAATAAATGGAGAGTTCTTAAAAGTCACTCAAGGGCTGACAAGAACAGTAAAGCTTAGACAGTTTGGGGTCCTCTTCATAGTTTGGTCAATAATGAAGTCAGATGTTACTTAAGCACAATTATGCTACACTGTCCTCAGATACCTAAGTTACCCGGATAGTATTTTTTGACTTTTCTAGTTAAGGAATAGACTGTTTACAGTGTAGTTTAGAACAGAAATCAATTTTAAGTGTCTGAAGTCACATGCCTACTTTTCAATGTGTGCTTTTTCTATGTAATACACATGCCCAGATTTCATTGCAAAATAGGTCCCACACCTTTGTGTTTTGGTAATAAATACTTTGTATTTCTCTTATGGATATTCTGAGTTGAAATAAGTGAGTTTTAAGAGAAGAAAAAGTATATATAGTATTGGCCCTAAGTGATGTTTCACAGAAGTATTCTTGTTGATTTCCTGTTTTGTAGAGATTTTAATATATTCTGAATTACTGACTTCCGTAGTTCATTGAAGTGTTATTTAAAATAATATTGCCACTGAACTGCATATTGTCACTTCACATCTTATTCAAGCCCTTTAGTATCCAAGTGAAAAAGAAAATACCTTCTTGAATGTTTACCTTTTCTTCCATGGAAATTTTGAAAAGCTGTCTGAGGAAAACCAAGCCAGCAGGATGATCGGTTTGTTGATTCAAGCAAGGAAGGATGCTGCCCCAGCTGACAACAGATTTCACTGAAGGTTATGTTAATAAGGATCTGACTGAACTGAAATGACAACAGTTGGCTAAGGTAGTAGCAAAAAAATGGAGGGGAGAGCAGAGCTAGACAGGGAATATGAAGATAGAGCAAGCCAAAAAGAAATCAAACTAAGAAAGTAATTTGGTAATGACAGAAATGTGTACAGAATCCGTTCAGATTGCAATGGATCTGAATCCATTTATGCTCAAGGACATACAACCACAGATTGGTTTTGACTGAAACAATCATTTGGGGCTGTTTTTAAAAGTGAGAATAAACCAACCCATTCTGATCCAGGTGTTCTTTAACCATTCAGCATGTCACAAGGTAACAGCACAGGGACAAAATACACACCCAGAGAAAGTTATTGGGAGGAAGGTGGTAAAAAGAATTTTAAAAGGTTTTATCCCCTTACCAGTAGATCAAGGTGGAAAGTTACTACGAAATGAATCCTGCATGGACACATTACGAGGCTGAATTCAAAATAAGCAGGCAAACATGCAATACTAATTTTAAAGGGATGTAATACCACAATTTCAGATAATTTGTAAGAAGCATCCACGTAAAAAACATACTGACAGTTGTCATTAACTTGTGTTTTGACTGACTGCAATGAAAAGGTAGGTTTGAGCACCAGACAAAGCATGCCATCGCATCACCTTAAGACAGCATGGACAGTCTTTTCCTGTGCTGCACCTGTTCTCTAAGACAACACACAAAAAACTTCCATGTCCTGGACTGTCAATTTGGCACCCTTCAAATGTACTAAATTATTAAAATGGAAAAGTAGGAAAGCTTGTATTTAATTCAGTGAACTAGAACAGCTCATTTTGAGCATTGGATAAAAAGGTTCTTAAAATATTTTATTTTGCCTGAAATTCAGTGTAAAAGGAAATCAATTTCCCAAATACAACTCCTTACGGCAAAATTTAGAACTTACTGTAACAAGCATGGCAGTCAATTGTGACATTTCAATGTGAAACTAAGACTATACAAAAATCTTAAGTGCATATTTTTTGCAACAAGATAGGCATACATACACACAGGGACAGAGGAAAAAAAACAACAAATCAAACAAAAACCCCAAAACAAAAAAAACCCCAAACCAGGATCCAGGTCTCAAAATCCCTTCAAATAATTGAAAAAGCACGAACAAAAATTCTACACCTGGAGCTCTTTTTTCTGGAATGCTACTATTTCTACTTTCTTTCCTTCCTGTTTTGGAATTGACAAAAAAAGGGCAGGGACATAGCTTATACTAGTTCTCCCCCTCTCCCCAGTAGAAGAGAAAAACATGAACTAAAGAAAATACTCTGTTAAACTGAAGAACTATCACAGAGTATTCTGCATTAGAAGGGATCCACCAGGATCACCACATCCAGCTCTTAACTTAATGACCATATGGACTCACATCCATCTATTTGATAAGTAAGACAGTGGTTTTATGACGCACTCATTAATGAATTGATGGGGGGCTCAAAAAAAATTAAAAACAAAACAACCCCTCATCCCCTCCAGAACAAAAATAAATCCCATGACTCTAATAGTTAATAAATGCATTTTCTTTTGAAAACACTCCAGCAAAATGCCACTTAACAAAAATAAAACCAAGTCTTTCTGAGACATCCTTTACTGCAAAGGACTAGGCAGTTCCCTTTCCTAAGGAGCAGAGAAACTTCAGACCTCACATTACAGAACAACCTGTCAGAAAAAGCCAATGAAGTAGTTCTGTGGAGTACACTAAAATTTCACGTAGGTACATTTTTGAATTGTGAATATATGCTATAGTGGGAACTTAGTATCTGCCAAGTGTTACTTTTGAAATGGAAAAACATAATCATAGAAACACAGGAATGTAAAAAATGCATTGGCATGTGCAGTCAAATTTTTCAGAATATTACGTACCAAATATTCCACTTCTCCTCACATATTTTTCTAAATTATATTTCAATACTGCATGTTATTTTTGTGGGACCAAATTTCCTTTTAAAGTTGCACAGTGAAGCATTATAGAAAAAATTCCTTATTGTTGGAATATTAGTCTAGTTACCATCTGACTTGCATCACTTTCAAATTCAGAACATCCAGAAGTTTTTATATAGAGTATACCTGTGTGTTAATGAAGATGAAACATGATTGAGATTTCTTTTTATGTTATTTTAGTGTAAGTGATAGTGATTCAAGCTCCTTTTGTGAACATGGGGGTGGGGGTTGCCATTTGGAATGGTCTTTTTTCTTTTTTTTTTTTTTTTTTTTTTTTCATGAAGGACCATTGCCTTAGCTTTTTTGGTTATTGCTTTTTTTCTTTTTTTTTTCATGAAGGACCTTTGCTTTTGTTTTTTTGGTTTTTGCTTTTTTTTTTTTTTTTTCTTTTTTTTTTTTTTTAAGACCATTCCATTTCTTTATTTTTTAACATCTTAAAGTCATAAGGACTTATATGCAAAGCAGTCATACACTTTATCATTAAAACCCATAGGTAAAATACGTACACAAATCCAACAAAAGGCTAGTACATAGTAAAGCCTAAGCATACTACTATGCAATATTATGAATACATAACTTTAGAGACTTCGGTTTAGTACTGTTATCTATTCATCTCTGAAAACATTCACAAAGATTTTAAACGCAAATTTTCATTCCGTATCTGGAATAGAACAAAAATTATCTATGTTATAACAACTTTTGGTCATTTGTGTTTGACCAATTCAGTAAATTACAAAGAACCCAAAGAATTCTGTAACTTTCTGTAGAACTATGTAATAAAAACATTGCATATGTTCCTAGTATGATGTCTTTAGCAATCATTTACTGAAATGTAACTCAAACATCAATCTCTCAAAACGTATAACTGACCAGCTGCTTTTTTAATCTATATCTGACTCCAACTTCATCACAAAACCCCTTTTAATACAAAGATGCAGAAGTACATTAGGTAATACTAATGCAACACAGGTGCAGTTCTAGCATTGTCACTGATCAGTTGAATCATCTTCTCCATGAACGCGATTCATTCTCCTCCTCCTCCTCATCATCATCCTGAAGCAGCGAGTCATCCACCAAAGATTCTTCCTGAAACTTCATGAGATAAACATGATACCGTTACATCAGAAAATATTAAAAATCAAAAGGCAAAATACAAATCTCCGCTGCTTGTAATTTGATAATAAAAATATTTCAGTTTTAATAGGTAAACAATGCTTTTCCAAAAAGTATACCATATGTATATGTACTATATACATATATCAGTAAATGGCAAATGAAACTTTTCTTTTCAATAGACTTCAAAATGACCAGGACATATGCACTCAGCCCTAAACAGCTTTTCTGATTCTTCAGCATATTATTCATGCCCAAACTGCTATATTCTCATGAAACTTAAGATTCTATACTGAAAACTAATGGGTTTTTTGCACATTCACAGTAACTATGCCTGTTTTCATCCAAGAGCTTAATCCACCTGTGCCACAGTAACAAAAAAGTTTAATCTGAGACCTTTTGATTTTGACAGCTTAATCAAGCTTAAAATCAATATAAAAATTTAAAAGTTTGAAGAAGGGAGACAGACAAGCTATATTACTGTATTTTCAATTCCTTTCAGTAACAACATAGTAACCTGACAGACTTCAAAACCCTTAATATTTCAGGTCAACAGTGACAGGCTGCAGAGAGCCAAAGTTAAGGGGAAGAGAAAGGAATATAAGTTGTTTCAATTTTTATCTACATTTAGACAGTGGGGTATATATAAACTATTACATCTTGGAACTGCTTTGATGGTCACACTTAGAGCAAACTATGAACTAGCTAAAGAAAGGACTAAACCACAAGGATGTCTTTCCTAAGCAAAATCTCTCAGTTGTTAAGATAACAGTTGTGGTCTTTCCTGCTTAGTCTTCTTGTCCCAGTAATTGCAGGGGTGTTTCTACAGACCTTTCAAATTCAGCAAGAGATGTGCAGGTTGATTTGTGAAGTTAGGAAGTCTTCTGGAGTGGTAAGAGGCTCTAGGCTGAAGCAAGCCAAGACCTAAGCCTTCTGTCCAGTAAGTTCTTTTACAAGAGGGAGAAACTACTATATTCAGTATTTTGCATATGGACAGTACATTTTAAAAAGGTCTGTAGACACCTTACCAGTCTGTCAGTATAAGCCTGTGTAATCTGACTCCGACTAAACCAGAGAAGCCTTTTGAGAGCTGAGATTCTTCCCCTGGTATCTAGATGTGCAGTGGGCTAAAATCCAACAGTGCAACAATCCAAAAGGAGGTGTCTCGCGCAGCACACAGTGCAGAACTCTGCGGTGCACTAGGCTCACGGACAGTGGAGATGATCAAAAAGACCCAAACAACTCCCATATAGGGGGACAACTATGGGGAGAGAAAATAACTGAGGGAAAGTATGACATTATCGCTCTATCTTTAAGTATCCTAGAGAATGTGAAGAGAAAATGATGGTTGTCTTTTTGCTGCAAGAGCAGGGAAACATCAAAATTAAACATGCAGGTGGCAGACCCAACAGAAAGATATGTATTCTGGGCAGACACAGTTGAACAGCAGCAATCCCTTTTACAGGACATGACAGATGCTATTCAGATTCCAAAGAAACCAGAAATTCATACAGTAAACACGTATCGTGGGCTTTCAACTACGAAGACACATTTCTGACTCAACAGCTTACTGAACTGCCAATCACTGATAATTAAAAAGAAGTTTATCTCTACTTATATGTTTTATACTCTTCCTAGGCATCAGCTGTTGACCCAGTAGTCAACTATTTTGTTAGGTACCCAGGCGTAGTTGGCTATTCACAAGGGATTTTCTAAAAAGCTCAAATCCAAAAGGCTTTCTTCTTATTTTCATAAATGGACTAGGAAACCTGTTTTGTTATTAATCTCACTCTGTTGAATGATCTAGCTTCCTTTTTTCTTTTTTGAAACATCAAGGTACTGTTTCACTCAAATCCTATGCCTGCTATTCCTCTTTAGCATAGTAGTCCTCAGCAAAATTATTTAGTGGAAATACCTCATGAAAAGAAATTTGGTGAAGGTTAGGAGGACTAATTCAGTTGTAAAAAATCCAATAATAAATAATAACCAATAATAAATTCCAACCTTATCACAGGAAGAAGACAGGAGAGCTACATATATTTGGCTTGTTTTGAAAAACACAAAACACATCAATCATGGAAAACAGAGTATCTGTAAACACAGGGCCAAATATGATTCCAGCAATGCTACTAACAAAAATACAGGCAAACTGGTATTTTTATACTACAGATTTGTTATTGCAAAGATTTCAGCAAGCAGACAAAACCAATGAACAGCTAAGGGTTTTGATCTAAGATCAACTCCTAGATATTTGTCACAAGAATAACTAGCTGAGGAATGGCTGCAAAAACAGTCCAGAAACAGGAGTTACACTGCATCATGAAATGTTGCCCCACTATTCCTCAATTAACCAATCATGGTTACTCGGACAAGGCTTTAGTATCTTTCATGCACCATGATGAAGACTAAGACTCAGCAGAGGTACTTCAGATGTCTGAATGAAATCAGTAAATGGTCTGAATTACTCCACCTGTATCCTGCAGGCCATATCTTTCTATAAAGGAAAAATAGAGTCTGAAATTTGATTCTCTAAGAAATTAATTTCCAAAGTAGCTGGCATAAACCCATGTTTCGGTCAAAATCCCCAATCTTTCTCATCCAAGTACATACCCAACCCTTTAATTTTCCAGATATATCGTCAAGTTTTTTATTGCCTAAGGAATGAAACATTTCAGCAAGGAAAAGTAAAGTATCTAGAGCCTAAGCCACAAAAAATTTATTTATAGACAAATCTACTTTCTGATACCAAAATATGAGTTAGATTCAAAAATAGAAGTGTAAATCAACTTTTTTTTGAAACAGCTATTTTATCTTAGAAAGGAAGAATGAAAATAAAAAATAAAGAAAAAGTAAGCTTACTTCTTCTTCATCAGGTTCAGCTTCTTCTGTTTCAACAGCTGACATACTAGCAACAGGCTTGTTCCATGCCAGCTTTAGCTCCTGTCCTTTAAAACGAGATCCATGAATTGCAGCCTAAAACAAGTTTAAACATCTTAGTTATACATGAATTAACAAAAGGAAGTCTAAAGCAGCAATATATTCATACTGAATTAGTGTTGTTAATAGGTTAAACAAAACAACTTCATTCACTGCATGAGGAATTCATATATCCTTTGAGGAAAATGATCAAAATATATTCAGAAGAAAATAAGCTTGGAAAACCATAAAACAGTTGATGATGTGGGCAATATATGAACTAGCACTTTCCTATTTTTTAATATTAACTTGATGGGTTCCTCACCTTGCAAAGGTGGCCACAAAACTGTTCACGCATAACTTAGTGGAAGAAGTAAGATGTCCCACAAATGATTTAATATATTTTAAAAAACCCAGCAACCAAACAACTCAAAAAAAAAAAGCCCCTTTATGATTACAATTTAATCTACTGGAAAACGTTCCACTTCCTGTAAAGCTATTGTAATTGAAATGTAAAAATTTTTAACTTATGGGATATTCATGCCTTTCTAAGTACCAGCTGCATTAAGTGGCTGCTTTGGAAATAGTATGTTCAAATTAAAGTAACATGAATGAGCATAAATCAGCGTTACCAACATTCCGAAATAACTGTCATGGTCACAAAAGATTTATAGTACAGTCTGAAAGCACAGTATAATGTGAAATGTAGAAACAATTACATGTCCAATGACATCTGAACATGAATTGTGTGATATTGAAGTCCCCAGGTATAAATTTTAAATCTGTACATATAAATTTATGATAAATTTAAAAGATTCTACGCTTATTAAAATGCAGCTCAGGAGCTTTTTGTCCATGGTCTCATCACAATGTCACACAACTAGAATTTGTAAAAGTACTTATACGTGACATTTAGGTCCAGAAACAACTTGTAATCTTTGGAAGAAATTACTGCAACATAAAAATGCAACATTTTACAATAGGGAATCTTCCTCTTCCTTCCAGGCTAGAACATATATGAAAATAAAGCCTAGGTCTGTTTTCATTTAAGAAGGTAAAATATTCACTGTATTTACTTCACAATTTGCCTCTGTAGAAGTTTTTAATTATTATGCTCTACAATTTCTCCAATTGCCAGCCTTAAATTTTTCTTTAGTCATAAACTCAGAAATTCCAGTGGAAGTATATTTAAGAATATCTTAAGGAAAATACAGATTTTTACCAGATTTGACTGAACTCAGTTTCATAACATTTTCACTTAAAAATGAAGGTGCAATTAGACACAAAGTCATTTGACAATTTTAAAAAAAAAAGTCAGAGGTACGTAATGTTGACTTCAACCTTTCCACCAAGCATATGATCCTTCTCCCCTTGTCCATAACTTTTTTTATTCTGTGCTACCTTCCTTTTCAGGTGCTTCTTGTCTCTACACTTCTATGTTTGGTTCCAAAATACTACCATTCCCTGCTTTTTACAAGTAGAAATTTAGCTAAGGCAGAGAAGATGTTCAATACCAATTTTCAGGCGAAACATGTTCTAAACATGTTTTAGCATATGTTTTACTGGTAAACAAATACCTTTAGCATGATACTGACAAGATCCTTGTAGGGAATCATACTCCCTCTGAAAAAAGTAAAGACTTTATTTGGATAGCCCATAAAAACAGATTATTGTTCAAGGTGACCTATTTTTGTTTTCAGGGAAGCAAATTTTAATCTGAATACCTAGACCTTCTTATATAAACTACATCAGAGAATATGAAATTACAAAATGAAGTATCCAATGTCAGGAAGCACCAACCTTACTTCAGTTCACTTGTGAATATACTAATTACAACAGCCTTTATCCGCTAATAAGTAGTTCTTATTCTCCACCAAATTTTTATTTACTATTGAACTGTGTTCCTTCGATACAATACTGGTTTTCCCTATCAGTCAGTATCCATTACACACCATTAATTACTCTTCCTTCTTTAAAGAATAGTAACAGTAGCCATACAGTTAATGCTCATCACTGCTATACTTAAGAATTTCACAAAAAAAAAACTTCTATGTTTTTGTAAAATATCTTTGGTACATGGATGAAATTATTTCTCAAAATATGTAACTATAAATGACACTCTAAGTGCCCAAAACTATTGTCTCCATTTGCTTAATTTGCATGGTAAATACCAGTATTTCTGTCAATCAGGTCACTGGTGTCTCAAGAAGAAAAAGAAAAACAATTTGGTCAGGTATAAAAATTGTGTTCAGGTAAACTCCACAAGATAAAGTTTGTGCAAAATATAAACATAAAATGAAACCTTTTCATACAACCATACCATAAATATGAATACATTCTTTCCAGAGTCCCTGTTATTTTCAGGATACTTCTTTCCAACAGTGACACAATGATTTTAAAGGAAACAAAATACCTTGCAGAACAACTATGTTCATTATTTTGTGGAGGTTCACATAATGCTTCTACATCATGGACCAAATAAGGCAAGACTCCCACTGAGCTAAATGTATAAAGACTTAATGATCCATATGTAAGGATGCTGAATTACAACATTCAACTCTGGATTTTAGTCTCTAAAAGTTACTTCTATAATTCTGTGCTTCTGTAATTTCATACATTTCTAAAAAAGGGGAAAAAAATAAAAAAAAAATCCTATCACATCAAATCACATTTACACTATCACAGGTTTTCAGGCAAAGGTAAATTGAATCAATCCCAAACAAAATATATAGGCTCACTCTGCAGGATGTCAGTGATATTTCAAAGACTGGGGGAGTATCAAGTCTTCATGCGAAAAAACTGGCAACTAAATCAAGATAAACCAAGACATCTAACTATCGATTCCTAAGTGTTTCTCTTAATTTCTCTCTTACATCCTGTACTTCACTTTAAACATCCTAATTTCATAAATATTTCAGTAATATGCTGTTCTGACAATTCTGTTTAATTTAAACTTTTGTGTCAATAGTTTGAAAATAACTAGCAGTATTACATTTAACCAGATGAAGTATAACATAACCAGAAACTAGTTGAAGGTTGCAGAATATTTTCAAGAAAGAGTATACTTACAGCTTCAGCCTCTGCTCTTGTTTTAAAAGTAATCACCGCATGGAGAGAAGAGTCGTCTATCTGGCAATCTTCAATTTCACCATATTGCTTTTGATAAATAAAAAATAAAAGTTTAGTAAAATAGTCTTCCACCTCTAAAAATGCAGTTCTAAATCAAATGCCCTAAAAAACCCTAGAAAATTAGAATTGTGTGTATTTCAGTCAATGCCAAACACAGCATTTGTCTCAGCCAAGTTACTTTTACTTGTGTTTCTAAAATACCAAAGCGCTCTAGTCTGTGGACTTCCTAATTCCTACAGGTACGAAGTAAAATTGTGAAAGAGGTTGTTCTGCTTCTGTCTTTCTCTTCAGAAGAAATCTTGAGATTATCCCATTAACCTATTAGGAAACCATTCCACAAAAAGGTTTGTTAGAGGAAGGGACTGCAGAAAAAGTTTTACAACTTATCTGTATTTCAGCATCTTCAGACCCTGACCCATCTATACCAGTAATAGTCGCTACAGTGTTGCTACCTTTAATGCTGCCATCACTGTAAACTGCAAAGCCCAACAAACACATCTATGCACGTGGATCGCACTGCTGATGTGCACAGAATTGTGGCATCATATCATGGAAACAGAAATACAGCTGATTTCCATGGAATTTGGAGAAAGTTTAAAACTTCAAGCAAACCTGTGACCTGCAAAATTAAGTAATTAATTCCTTTTCTCAGTGTTATCCTACTAACTCTATGAATAGAAGTGTATTTGCTGATGTTACTAAGTTTCTTCATGATTAACATTTTCGCTTGTAAAGAAGTTTTCTATTCCTTGCAGTAAAACCAATTTATAGGAAAATGAAGTTTTCAGTAAGAGAAGTACATAATGAACTGAAAACTATGAAAGGTGACCAGCAATATTTCATTTAGCAATATTCATAAGACAGACTACATCACAATGCTGTAGATTAAAAATATCTTTTTTTTAATAAACATAATTGAAACTGGACACAGAAACCTCTATGTGGAAGGTATTATTGCATTTTAAAGTTCCATGTTCTTAGTTTTATAACAAAAATCTGTTAAGTAATTGGCCAAATATCCAATCCCTGACACATCTCTATAGAAAGTACTTTTCCCTTTAAATACATACAGATATATACAGAGGTATGTATAAATGTTTGGTCTGTCATTCATCTTCACAGGAAGTAATTTTGTTCTTATGCGTATGACAGTTCCATTTTTGTTACCCTAAATGGGAATGATGCAACGTACTTAAGGGTAACAATATATATATATATATATGTACCTCAATGTATGTGTGTATATAAGTAGTTCCTGGAAACACGACACCTTAAAAAACCCAGTATAATAGTGGGAAGGGATTTTTGTTCTAACTTTTGCTGTAGCTGTTTTGTTTTGAATTTTTATTTATTTTCAATAGCAGAGACAGGTTCTTATTGGCTCATGTTCTTTTGAGAAGCTGCCTGCATGACTGCCAGACAAGAAGTATTAAGTACACTGGCTGGAATAGAATTTACTGGACTTACTGACTCCTGGACTTCTCCCTTCACAGAGGGTCACTGCAATTAAATGTCGCAAAAAAAAACCCCAAAACCATGCAGGAAGGGGGCACAGGCAGAGATTCACATCATTTATGTCACTAGATATTGTTAGCATTGATTCAACAAAATAAATATCTTGATTCTTAAATTCAGAAAGTCAGGCAAAAGCTGAAAACTTTCAATGAAAATTTTCATTAGGTACTTATTAAGATAATTTAAAAAAGATAAACACACTGCAGGTACTGAAAGTTTGGTGCTGAATCAGTCTTTGTTCTCACAATCCCTTCAGTTATTTTATCTTCTGTACCTAAAAACTTGTAAAAAATGTACATATATCCTGAACAAACAAATATGAGCCATTTTCCTATTCTTTTAAGGAAAAATCCCAACAAGCCTTGCAAATGTTCTGCAAGTACAGTTGTAACCAGTTGAACCAATGGTGTAATTTTCCTGTTTCACCTTTTTCTGATGCACCCTCTGCATATCATGTTAAAGATTCACTTCTAAATAATATTTCCAGATGAACTGAATAAAGAGAAAACAAGTCATTCAATGGAAGAATCTCATCCAAAGACAAAAAAAAAGGAAATTGTGACATACCGCAAAATGAGGAAGAAGATCTTCCCTGTCACTTTCTGTAAATGCAGAGATCTCTAATGCCCTAGGTCGATGATCCACAACTGCATGCACGGGAACTCCTCTGCCTCTACCCCGGCCTCGTATTCCTCTACCTCTGCTACGTGATGCACCCCGACCTCTTGCATGAACCCCTCTACCACGAACTGAAGAAAGAATCCCTCGTTTGGCAGCCTAAGATGTTTATACATAAGATATTGATATATTAAAATCCATAAGGTACATATTTACACAAAACTAACAAACACATTCAGACTTTTCCTAAAACATATCCCTCCAAAAAGCCACAGAAAGAGCA
Organism: Campylorhamphus procurvoides; assembly: GCA_013396655.1. Lineage (NCBI taxonomy): Eukaryota > Metazoa > Chordata > Aves > Passeriformes > Dendrocolaptidae > Campylorhamphus > Campylorhamphus procurvoides. The sequence continues at coordinate 2,577,116 of WBMV01006966.1, forward strand.
GCTTGCAGGTCTTAAAATAACAAACAGTGAACATTTTAATAACATTCTAAAGCTAATACTGTCAATTATTAACAGACCAAGAACAGGATGGAAATAAGAAAACAGAACCATGTATTAAAGACAGATATCTATGAGCATTAACTCCTCATAAGAAAAAGGCACTACAGTACAATCGAAAATTCATTATCAAAATTTCTGGATATGGTGTCTAACTACTTGATTTGTCTCCTTAGCTTTGTTTCTTTATTTGTCTCTGAAAGTTCATGCAAGACTTTTATTCTGACCAAAACTGATGCAGCATAAAAGCTTTCGGCCACAGAATTGTGAGGTATGAAACAAAGGCTTCTAACAGAAACCTCCAAGACAAAATATTCACTAACATTTGGCTCTCCGAACTTAATAATTTCCATTCTCACAATACCTGCGTATCCTTTTTAAAGAACTTGCATGCACCGTCCAAGAATAGTCAAAAGGCCAATGACAGTGACTGACAGTCATTTAAAAAATAATTTGAAAAATTTACTTTAAGTTTCAAAAGAGCTCTTTCAGGTATTTAATTTCCATGTTTATAATTAGAAAAAAAATCCTTTTAAAACCAAGTAAATCTTTCCTATACCTATGTTTACAACTCAAGAAGTGATGGTACTACTTTTAACGCAAGCCGGTAATACCACCCATGAGGTGGTCATCTCTATTCAACTGGCTTGGTTTATTAACAAAACTATTTTCAACATTACTAAAGCTGCATAACTTAGTTTTAAAGCAAGATTTTTAATGCAACTTCAACGCATAAATGTGCACTGTACTTATATATAGTTATATATGAGACATGATCAAACTTCATTAAAACAAGAGGGATTTAAGCGACACAGCAGCCTGCTTAACAGTAAAAAGAGGTAAGACTACCATGCGATTTAAGACAGTGCAATATAACAGAACAGCACCCACAGCATTCATCATTTCGCAAAATTATACACAGATATGAAGAACTTTGTACGGTCATCTCAATTTTTTTTTAAAAGCCACTACTTGCAGAAAAAGTATGTTTCTATACATTGAATACTCTTTGAAACATTGTATTTGCTTTTGTTAAAGCCTCCTCTTGAAATCAATGCCGTAATAATATTACTTTTAGCACCTCAGGCTTTTTCATTAATCTCGCTAACAGGATGCTAACAACTTATTAAAAGGATGTTAACATTTAAGAATAAAAGATCAGGCAGTGTTTTTAACTCTTCTGTATTAAACACAAAATGATCTACAGGCAACAATTAAAAAACACTGCATGCTTTCAAGGAAGTATTATGGCCACAAAGCTATAAAATACCAGGCCATCTAGACAGTTACAGAATTTAAATAGATTAGCAATCAAAATTAAAGACAATATTATTTCTGGATTCCACTGAAGGAGAGAAACTGGGTTTTTCCAATATTATTGCCAAATGTCTCCAACTGCATGCAACTTAATACTGTACTCCGGAAAAAACAACTTTATGATACCATACACAAGCTAATAAACACAGGAAAATATTTGATTAAAAGTTAATTGCTACAAGAGAAGAGACAAACATACTTCCAGCTGTAGCTCTGTATATTTTCGTCTTAATTCAGTAACTTCCTCCCCAGCTTGCATCTTCTTGTATAAATCCAGTTCAGTATCTAGTAACTCTTTCTGCATCTAAGAAATTGTTAGGGTAAATTATTAGTTCCACAGGTCACATTCTCTACCCCAGAAACAATTTTTCAATAAAAAGCTGAAACTGGGCAAGTATACTGCTTATTATACTGGATTTCCACCTTGAAAAGGAAACCAAACACAAGCTTAGGAGCCTTTGTGGCAACATAAAACTTCCACATGCAATAGTATGTTCTGAGCTTTGTGATAGCAAACCTCTTAAACCACCACATAAAGCCAAAGCCAATGGAATTTTTTCCAAACTAAAGATACACAAAGTAGAAAATGCAAGATTATATTGTAACGATAAGATAAAAAGAATTCTACAAACACAAAAAAAGACAGTACAAATATGGAAGAATACAAATATCTATAATCAGTATTGAGGAAAACTATCTAAGTTTATTACAATTCCATAATGCAAAAGCACAAAAGGCAGTTCTGTCCAGACTCCAGAAATAAAAACACAGAAAGTAACAAGAACTCTGCTAACAAAAAACTGGTCTCTGATGCATCCGAAGTTACCTTCCAAAATCTTAAAAAAAATAAATTAAAAAGCTCATAAAATACATATGAAACTGAAAGGTGTCGCCTAACTGCAATCCTTTTGCATAAAAAATACTATTTTCATAATTTCTATTCAAAACTTAAGAAAGCAAGTAAGTATACAAAAGGAAGTAGATAAGGCAAAAGAAAAATAGAAGACTTTTTAATTGTTTTTTTGATTTTCCAGACAATGCAATACCTGTGTAACAGCAGATAACCTTTTAGACAACAGCATGGTATTAAAATTAACTGTGTTCCTTTGAACAGAAGACAAAACCAATCTCACTTCAAAAAGGACTTTAAAATACAACCACTAATGGTTCTAAATGGTTCTGTTGATGTGACTGCATCTTTTTATTTTGCTGACACAAACATGTAGATTCATCTTATTAAAAGCTGATCAAAACTTGAGTACCTGAGTCTTAGTTTTCATGCTCTTTAAAGGAGTCCCTCCTCCTGGTGATACACCTTTTAATTCATCCTTTAACTTGGTAATGCTATTAGTCAAAATTTCCAGTGTCTTCATGATTTCTGCTTTGTCTTCTGACTTCATGGCTTTATTCTTCTCCAGCTTTGAAATCAGCATCTGTCCAATTAAAAAAAAAATCTTTTTATTCAGCAACTACTATTACAGATCAGTTTTTCACTACTCATTATAACTAAAGGAGAAACAGAATATTACATGTCTTTTGCCGCGATCTACAGACTCAACATATACGGCTTTTAGCAGCTTGCATTAAATTATTTGTCTGAATCTCTTATTCACTTCCTAACGAACATCTGATATTTCCATTTCATTTGGACAGATTTGCTCAACATATTGAAATTACTTCAAAATTTTTATTCCATTTACGTGACATTTTGGCCTTTTTCCTCTTCTTGAGGCTAAGTGCAGTCATGCATACTTTTCTACATCAACCTCTCCTGCTCTTGTCAAACAGAACTCAGGCTTTCCCTCTTCCCAACAAACATATGCATGTTATATCCAAATTAGGCAATCTCAACTAAAATTGCACCTAAATTGCATAAGCTCATAGGAATTTTTTTAACCCACTAACAAGACAAGTTAGAATAAAATTCTAAACTTAAAAGAAAGTGATGCCATTCTGAGAGAACGCTTATTTTATACGCCTTTTTTTTAGCTTGTGCTTACAAATTCTGAAATATTTTGAAATTAACTGAGATTCTACAAATTAATTTCTGTCTTTAATGTTTTTTACCTTCTGTGTTTCAATGTGCTTCTCTAGGATTTCTTGCTTCTTTTTTCTCATCTCTTGTTGAAGTCGTAATGCCTCCTAGAAGCATAAAAAGATTACAGAAAGTTTCTAGACTTTGAAATATAATGCCAGAAAAATAATATATTATACTTGGCAATTACACACTAGTAACTTAAAATGACAGGGAAAAAAGTAGTAACAGAAACTCAAGATACTAACAGGAAATATTTCCAATTATGTTTTGGAAAACAACGTGTCACCAAATTACTGATAGTTCTAATTATCTTTCTCAGTTAGATCTGTGCTGGGAAGAACTTTTTATTGCTGACATACAAAGTAACACCTTACACAACTCCAAGGAAAGGTGAAAGGCAACATATTACACTGCCTCAAGAGGTACAGGTACATGCAAGAGTTTAAATGTGCAAGGACAGTTACCCTGAAAGCAACTGTAAATAAAGTCCATCAATTAAAATACTTTCTCCCAAACTGTTACAGGCAAAAAGAAAACACTTTCTATTTTCTAAACTTCAAGTGTTACCCAAAGAATATCACCTCTTTTGCCTCTTACTGCTTTAACTGGGAAGTGACAAATACTACTACTTAATCTGCCAACAACAGAACCTTGACATCGCAATGGGCAAATCAACATGAACTGAAACTGATCAATATGTGACATATTGAACTTGGAATGAGAAGTAAGATGAGATGCCACTGCTGTTGTGCTCAGCACCTACTAATGCTGCTTGTCAAAAATGAATTGCTCTCAAATACAGAATGTGAAAGTCTTAGACACCAGGATACTTACAGAAAACCATTAAGGGCTTTGATATCAACATATTTAATGGAATAAAAGAGGAGAGGAACAAGATGATCAACTAGAATCATACTGGAACTGGAATATCTTACACAAAGAGTGTAAATGCACAACAGTTATAGAAAAAGAAATAGGAGTAAAGTTTCTGTATGTCTTCCCAAATACTGACAAATTGTGGTGCATGAAATGCTACTTTTGCAATGTACTGTGCAATCATTTTTCGGAAGGGAAAGGGAAGATAAGACAAGGGGATGAATGCTAAGAAAAACTATGGAGACAGAAGGAAAAGAAGGGAGTGAGTCCCACAGGATCATGTTTTTCCACAAGTACTAGTATATTGTAACAGAAATCTTTGAAGGCAGGAAGGAGCACAAGATCACACGAAAAAAGAGCCAATCACTTCACACATCTTCAGTGTCTTCTCTCAAAAAAAACCCAAAAAAGCCTCTATAACTGTTATGATGAATCAATTATTTTATTTTCTGCCATTTTCTGCCACAATTTTTCTGCCATTTTACAGGCATTTAGTGTTTTAACTTGAAAGGTAAAGGCTCTAATTCTGAAAAACATGTGTTAGGGGACATACATGAAATGAAATCCCAAAATTAGAACTGATTTCTTTAAAGTCTGGACCAACACCAAAACTGACATACAGCTACAAACTGCTGGTTAAAATTCTACTGGACATGAATTACAGAAATTTACCAGTAGACCAAAATCTTTGTTTAACGACTATATTGCTTTCAATACTTATGTCTGGACCTAACAGTATTCAACTCTTAATTTGTATTTTAAAAACAGAAGAATAAACATTGTCCTATATTTAGCTTTTTAATATTATAACCCTGAAAAAGGAGCTTTGCTGGTCTCTTTTGAAAATGCGCAGCAAGCTACACTACAACAGAGCGATTTATTCAGGGCCAAATATTTTTGTTGCATTTCCTCTCTAACAGAAATACAAAAGAGAAAGCCCAGTACTACATTTAAAAAAAAATGAGTGCAGGACAACTATAGCTTAGAAACAACAAAATGGAGAGTCATACAATTCTCAATTCTCTGAGGTGAATAAACAATTTTGGTCAAAAGTACAAAATACACTGAGAAGAGAAGCCAATTCCAAAAAGGCCTAAGAGAGAAGAACAGTGACTACACTATACTCCCTTTCACTCACAACAGACAATTCATACCTCAACATGGAAATTCTGATTCCAGGAAAAAGTGTTTCACATTTTGAATTTCTACAGTTTTAAACCTGCTTACACTGCCTGAACATACACCAAAAAATAACAAAACAACACTGAATTTTCTTGTCCTTTGTGGGGAAAAAAACCCCAAAACATTGTAGTGAATTTAATCTTACAACCAATTTCATCTATGCTCTTGAGATGAATATACATAGTGTTCTATCTCTACGTCACAAACTCCCAGCCTAGGTCCATTTTATAAAGAAGCGTATTTAATTTACCTGTTTTTTCTTCTGTGCTTCATTAGAGTCTAGCACGGAAGTGGAAACAACAGGCAAAGATTTCTGTGCTGCCTTCAAAGCAGCAGGGTTGTACACAGTTTTTGTCAAGCCAGTAGAAGTGGATAAAACCTATAGGAGGAAATCATTTTATTTTTTTGCCAGTGAATTTCAATCTTTTAAAAAATGCATGACTGCTTAAAAATATGTGTCTTTTCTTTTGTCTGCTTTGATGATATGGAATATAACAATCTGGTTTAACAATCTGGAGTTGCTGAAGTTAAGTAATTTTTGAAGAGGCAGCACATCAGATATATAGGTTATAAACATCAGATTACAAATCCTCTCCATTGAGATTTCATATGTACTTCCAAGCTTCAAATACATAAAAATTTACGTATTTGAGTATAATTAAGGAAACAGAAGATTGAGATTATTGCAAGAATAGCTGTTGTTTTTCGTTTTGAAGTCTGAAATACAGTATTTCATGGCTGCATGAATTTTCCAAGAAATAATTCAACATAATTTTAGAGAATTAGGTCCAAAGTAGACACAACAGTTCCTTTTCATATGCACTTTGTAGAAAGTAGAGTTTGTACAATCGGCAAGAAGTAATCAAGTACAAGGAAGTCTTCAACATCGTACAGCAAAGGAAGAGACTCCTATGTCTCCCTGTTCTCTTTCCTACATTTCTAATGAGGTATGATATTTCTCCATGGCTTACTGAAAATACAGTTGCCTGCTTTACAATCCCTCAAAAGTATACTATGCACATCTCCATAATACCTGAAGATTTAGACTATTCTGTTTCCTTAAACACATCTCTTAAAGAACATTTTGGCCACACTAGTATTGAAAAATCCATGGCTAAGTCCTAGAGATAAGAGGCATGATCTTGTCCACCTTGTAGCAAAACACAGAAATTATGCAATTGGTATAATTTTCATTATTTAAAAAATACTTTTTATATATGTGGAAAATCGAAAGATGCATGCAGATTCTATTGGTCACCATGCACTCCATAAAATAGATACAATGCCCACCAAAAGAAGAAAAAGAGACAGCCAAGAAATAGACAAAGAAGACCAAGATATCAGAAGAATTTACAACACGAATGCTTCATATGAATACTTTTCACTTCAGTCTGCTATTTATACTATTTCTTCCCACAATACAGTGTTTTCTAGAGTAGGCAATGCAAAAAAAAACAACACTAAGAAAAACCCAAAACCTCAATGCATGTTATGGGTTGTTATAAAAGGTGGTATAAAATGCTCTAAGAAGGCCATTACAAAGATGAAGGATTTTTTCTAAACTTAAAAGCACATTAAAGTATGCATGTCCCAGTCACACAGTTTCTACTAGGAAGTACCTTTAGGACAGATCACATCACAAAGAGAGGATCAAGCAAAGAGAAAAATATTGACATAATCCTTTTGCCCTGAACTTCATGGCACAGTGAACCATACTTCCCCATCTCCTTTAATATAAGGAGAGATACCACAGCAGGTGTACCTGTATCAACTAACAAGCAACACTAATGCCTTCTAAATCTCTTAATACTGTTCAAGAGAAGGAACAGTGTGAACCTCTTTCACAATTTTATGAATTACAAGTCCCTATACAGATCTTAAAAGGTATTATAACAACTGTTTTATCTCCTTTTTTCTTCTGCTCTTTGGGAAGCATAGCTACTTCCTCTCTCACTGGCAAGTTCTTGTTAAACCCTGCACTCCATCAGAAGCAAAAAACTATCTAGGACATCACATCTATGTTTTCTGACAGCAGTAAATCATTTCATTTCTAATGGTTATAGAATGCAATCACTGAAAACTAGCAGGTTATATCCTTGTAAAGGGGCAGTAGTAGGCAAAATCAGGTCAATTCAAGTTTAAGAATCCTACCAAAAATGACAAAACCCACTGTTTCACAACCAGTCCACTGAACAGCCCAGCAGCTCATCAAAATCTATAAGCCCAACAAAATACTTTAAGAAAACACAGCAGAAAACCATTCTAGCATGAATTTACTCTTTGTAGAAAAGTGTTTCAGGATAACTCAATGCCTACTGAATGAGGAATAAAAGAGGTATTTCCACTCAAACTGCAAACTACAGCAGACTTCCTATTTTTAAAGTTAGCATATAGTAAGTATGTAAAATGCAGTTCAGGAATACACAGCAAGCTATTTATCTGCAACTAATTTAGGGCGACAAGAATGGAACTAATGAAACCAACAACAAAATACAGGCAAGAAGCCTACATCCCTGCATTTAGGCAGACTGGTCGGCTTAAAATGAATGAAAAAGAGATCCTCTAATATTACAACTCAAATTCAAGTACTGTTACCTTTGTATGCTCAGTACAGCATAATATCTCTGGAGCAAATTTTACCTGCTAGATTACACTTAATCCATTAACTGCCATACTGAAAAGGGGTTGGGGGGGTTGTGTATGGGGAAATGCAGTGGATGCTTCATTTATTTCAGGTCAAGCCAACTCCCGATAGAAAACATATGTACCTAAACAGAGGAATCCTGTTATGGGGTAAAACTTCCTATCTTTCTACAAGTTTTCTCAAATGAATGTTATAAGTGAAAGTCTCCTAAAGTGCCAGATAGATCTGAACATGCATTACAAACTTGGCTACTAAAGTAAACACATCAACAACTTTGTATTCTGAAAATTGGAGCCACTGGGCAAAATACGTAACTCATAACCATAATTCAGGTACACCTTTCTCACCTTGCCTCTCTTTGTCTTTTATACACTGATTAATTTTCACAAGTACTGCAAACTGTAAAACCAAGTAAGAGGGTAAATGTTTATAGCATCACCTTTTAAGGGGCATAGAAGTCCAGAAATGTTTTTATAAGACTGCTTTCTATAGTTTCATGTGTTCTGTATATTTCTAAACAATTCAGGATTAGGGAATATACCTAGTTGTTTTCACGACTGAATAAAAAGAACCTACTATATTAAAACAAAACCCACAGAATGGCAACTTCTGTCCTAGCATGTTTTATTCTTCTTATAATCACTTAGCCATCAGCTGAGTTTTAATGTATTATACTTCCTAAAACTAATCTTTAACAAATGATTTTATTCATAGTTGTGAAACAAATTTAATATTGACACAAGGAGTTTAATAAAAAAATCTACTGAAATTAAATATTAGAGAATAGAAGACATTCTCTTACCTTTTCAGTTGTTGGAGTAACTGGCTTTGACACAAAACCCAGTCTATCCTTCACAGATAATTTAGTCACATTCTAAGAAAACAAAGTAAAATTACAGTTTAAATGTATCTTACTTTATGAATATTTTACTGTTGTTTCCTATGTAACTACAAATACTAGCAATTTAGAAAAAACACAACTAATAAAGCTACATACTTTTAAGCAACAATACAAGAAAAATATTCAAGCAGCTGATAAAATATGAAGCAACTGATAGACTGGATAAGACACAGGCAAATTTGCAATCAAAGATTATGCTACATTTTTTGAAAGAAGTCCAAGACACGAGAGCTGGCAGAAGATTATCTGCACATGCCTTTTTAAATATACTACAGTTTTTGTGTTTTATAACCTGCTATTTGCAAGCATCAACTGCAGAAAGTTGTTGTTTGAGTTTAAACTACAAATGCGTTCTGACACATGGTGGCAGTCCTTCTTTCCAAAAGTAAAACTACAACAGTGCCACAATGCTAATAATGAAATATTTCTAACATAATAAAAGATTAAAGTCTGTTTCTAATGAGAGTAATATGTCAAATTCTGTCATTATTCACACTGGTACTGCGGTTACATTCGTCCTTTTATTAGGGGTGACATACAAATTCTGAAAACATTTCTAGATGCTGACCACTGGTCTCTAATGATTTTAGCTGTTTTAACAGATAAAACATTAAAAAAACAGATAGCTTTTAGTTCTTTGAATAGAAATTTACTTTATTTCGAAATCTGAAACCAGCAATTTAACAAAACAATACTGAAATATATTCAGAGCCTTTTGTCTTTTCTTTTTAAAATAAGTGAAAAGCTAGAATACTTAACAAATAGGTACCATGCTCAGATTAAAAAAAAAAAACAACGAACCAAACAGAAAACAAAAAAACAAACAACAAAACAAAAACCAAACCGAAACCAAACCAAAACCCCAAACAACAAAAAAACCCCAAAAACCAAACAACAAAAAACCAAACAAAAAACCCAAAAAACAAAAACACAAGTATTGCACTGAGGAAAACCTTAACATGAAACCATCCTTCATAATACAATTAGAGAAGGAAAAACAGGTAACCGATTTTCTTACTATAATACATACCTGAGTGACATCTGTATTGGCACTCTGTGCTTCTGCAGGTTCAATATTACTTGCAGGTACTGGACCTAGTCGCTCCTTCACTGATTGCTTCGCTACTGGTAAACTAGGTTGCTGAACTAAGGGTTGTATTACCTGCAACACCGCCCCAGTCCCCAAGAAAGCACATCATAATATGAACAACAAAAGGCTGTTACATATATCATGGAATAAGTACACAATGAAATTACCGCAATGGCATTTTCGTTTACACTTCTTTCTTTCTATCATTCAATAGAAAAATAAGAAAAATTATTATGTTACACTGAATGTTTGTGTACTGTAAACCGCAATAACATCTATTTTGCATCTGCAGCTCACAAAGGTGATCAAACAACTGTGGTTTATTTCTATTAATCACATCTACTCAGACTAATTTAGATTCTACCTGTTAGAACTGAGTAAGAAGTAAGCAGTCTTCTGAGTCCTCTCACGACTCTTTCATCATCAATCATTTAGTTATGAAAAGGTAGAATACAAAGTCTCATATTTTACAGCAATATGTTGCTTTTCATCTCCTATGTGTTTAACTTGGACAAAATATTAAAAAAAGTATACAGAAACATGCAGCCACAGGACTGAAGACAAAGAAAATAGAGCAGCTAATCTTTGAACCTTCCACGGATATACCCTGACAGCTAACATGTTTCCCTTTTTTGATTTGACAAAAACATTAAACACTTAAGGCCAAAAAAATATGCTTCCAAGCAAGCTTACTGTCATATTTATGACCCCCAGGAGGTCACTTAATCCATTCCTCCACTGTAGGGCAAAGGCAGTTATACCATTACTGACAGTATCTATCTATCTAGTTCTTACAGATTTCCCATGAAAGAGGTCCTGTCACCTCCCTAGGCAAAAGCGTTTCAGTATCTTTTGGCATTAGAAAATGCTTTTCTAATATCTAACCTAAATCTCTTTGTGCTGCCTTTTAAGCCCAGAACTTCCTGTTTTTATCTACTTCAGATGTGGAGAGCATATTATTTCTTCTTCCTGGCAGATGCCTTTTATTGGATGATTTACTATGGTTGACTCCCACCATCTTTACCTAAGTACTCCCACTCTTCTCAGAAATTCTACAGTAAATATTTTCCAAAGTAATCCTGCTGATGAAACAGCAATGCTCAAGCAATTGTGCTGGATCAGATACTACTGAAGGGACAACTTACAAGCCAGCTGACTTTACACTGATATAAATTCAAAAGCCTGTCTCTGGCACCTGACAGACAAAATCTATTTGGAAACCACTATAAATACAGGTTAAATTAATTAACCTGTAATCAACACAACTGAAATCTTAACAAAACTTCAAATACTTATAGTTTGTGGAGAACTGTAAGAAAAGTTTCCACACTACTTGTAGATTTGATACCAAATATTCATTTCAATGAAAAGGAAGCAAATATTCATGCTCCTGAAAGGTCTATGAATTAAAAACACCGGTTCACTGATTCAACAGTTTGATAACTTTACATTTTGGGGTAGAAGAACACAGAAGCATTGCACTTAGAATTTTACTTTCTTGTTCAAAGCTTTTCTTGTTACTATGTGCCCTCTATCGCTGATAACAGACTCCTGCTGGTACGTTCTGAATGGCTGTTCTTTGTGAGACAGGAACACTTAATGCTATTCCCTGGTACTAAGAATAATTAATTTTCAAACCATAAAGGTTAATTTGCTAAAGGAGGTGTGCTGGAAAGCTAGTAACACCGCTAAAAATGATGGTACTATTTAAAATAACAAATATATAAATCAGGTATTTGGATATACAGAGTTAATACTTCAAGCTCGATAGCATATTCAGCAAATAAGCTGATAGTATACTCCAATCTATCCTTCAAGCAAGGGGGAAATGTCTGCAGGAATGCAAATGTCATACTACACTGCCCTCTTGTGGCTGCGGAGATGGAAATCATACTTAGAAAATAACTACCACTTTGATTAGCACTACTTTAGGTCAAGCATCAAGAATATTTATAAAATCTAAAGGATGATAACTAGGAAGATAGTGAGTGTCATTAAAACTGCATTTTTGTAGATAAAAATCAGGGCATTTGTTACAAAAGGAGAGAAAAGAAACTGCTAAAATGGTGAACAGCAGGATTGCTGTGGAAAACTGGGTCACCGATTCTGAATGATAACATACACCACCAAGAGAAAGAGGGAATTCTCAACTTAGAGCAGCAACTGAAAGAACTCTCTAACAACTCCTTTATAGATTGTATCAGCATATATAAATAAGTGAACATTTCTTCTATGCCTGCTGACAAATCTGATTTGGCTTGCCAGAGGTGATGAATTTACACTTTCCAACAGTAATTGCTGTTTTATTCTTTTAAAATGTTGTGATTGCTACTATGAACATGAGAACTGCCAATAGGTGTTCCACTGCAAATCAATTAAAAAATGTGGAACATAATAATTCAGCTGGAAGGCACCTGCAATGATCATGTATTCCAACTGTCTGGTCACTTCATAGTTGACCGAAAGTTAAAGCATGTTGTTATGTCACACTGTCAAAATGCCTCAAACACTGACAGGCTTAGGGTTATCAGCCACCTCTCTAGGAAGCCTGTTCCGCTGTCTGACCACTTCTCAGTAAAGAAATGTTTTCTTATGTCCAGTCTGGACCTTCTCTGATAAATCTTTGATCCATTCCCACAGGTTCTGTCAACTCCCTTCCTACTTAAAAGTATCTCTGATCCCTTGCCACAGAATTAGCCTCTTTAGGAAAAAGGGAGGAAAAAACAGCACTTTTTGGAAGAAAATGGAGATAGTTTTCCAAGAAAAGAAATAAAACTGCTGCCTTTCTTATGCTCACCAAAAGCAATAAAATAGTCTATACTAATTAAAGCAAAATAGATATTAATCAGCAGAAAGTGGCATCAAATCTCGCTTCACATGAGATGATAAAAAAGTAGAATTCCCCATAAATCACCAAAGGGCTTTCTTTAAATACCTTTGGCCTTATCTTGCTAATCAACTCCTGAACCTTGCATTTGAGATCAAAGAATGTACAATTAAAAGAATAACTTGTGGAAATTAATTATATAAAGTAGGCATTATTTCAAAAGGTGTTAGTTTACTTGATACAAACATTTTTTTAAAAAATATTTAAAATATTCTATTTTACAAAACATTCTAGACAGAATAGACTTAGATCCTCTACCTTCTGCGTGGTAGTTTGGATTTGTGGTGCACTGCCTTCTCGATGCCAATAAACTTTAATAAAACGATTATTTAAAACTGCTTCTGTACTTGATATAGCTTTCTTTGCTTCTTCATGTGTGGCAAACTGAATAAGGGCACCTTCTGGATCACCTTGATATGCAACCTACAATTTAAAACAGAAGAACAAAACTTACAACATGTAGGATTTTTATTTGTATCTAGATTCATATAAAATCATTACTTTATGGCTTAGAAGCTTACAATTTAAGCCCAATATGGGTCATTAGCTAAATACATCCCACTCATGATTCTGTTTGAAAAGCTTGGTGTCAAAAGCCACCTTGAAACTATGCTAGTAAACTTCCAGAATACTTAAAAAAACTCAAAGTAATGCAAAATACCCAAACAGTCTGTCAGTATTTCTAATTGCAAATATGAGTTGTTTGAAAGACAAAAGGAAGCATCCCTGAAGTAAAGAAAATTGCTACAAAAATAGGTGGGCAGTTAACAAATGTCCTATCTACTATCAGAGCTAACACAACAAAGTTCATTTTGGTTTTCCTCCTTTGGGCATTAGCACATTATTTTAGCTTCAAGGCCAAGATTACACCCTTTGCAATCAGAGCAGAGCTTGCAATATCTATATGCGTATCTGTCTCTCTATACACATCCATAACACTATTTTACTTGCCTTACTGAATCACATTGCCTGCTAATAGACCCATATTTCTAGACAAACTATAGAAAGGGTTAAGAAATATTTAATAGCTATTAAGAGAGATTTAAAATCCCTCAGTGTTCAGACAAGAACAGAAGGTTTATTCTGTACTATATCAGTACACACAAAAACATTCTGTTACACCTCTTCATTCCAGCTCTCAGTGTAAACAGGAAAGTGTACAAAAAAACACAAGCTACCATCTGAAACTTGTTGATAATGAAGCACTGAGGAAGATCAGTCACTGAATAGCTTAGAGACTGGGTATGAAATACTGATATTACATACGCAGCCTGCAATATTTAACGTCAGCCTAAGTTAAGCCCTAGTTCTTTCATCTCTTTCCTATCTTTGTTTGCTTATTTCTTATTTTAAGCCAAAAAGTAATTATAAGGGAAAAACCACCGCTACTATGGAATTAGAAAGCAATTATATCACAGGGATTGCTTTCTCGATGAGAAATACAGGTTTTTCGTATTTACAATTTATCTCAAAATACAGGTTTACGATATCAGAGCTAAATTTGAGAAAATGGGTGAATAAAAAAAACCAATGGAATCAATTTTCAATGTTTTAAACAATGTATCTTAAAAGTCTTATCTGTGAGGAACACATTTGTTCAAAATCATTTCTGCTTCTTCAATGGCAATTCCATTAAAAATGAGATTGTGTTTAAGAAACAAGTTGGAAAAAAAATGAAGTTTTAGGGAACCAGGAAAAAACTAACTGGCATTCTCCTTTCAGCAACTACTGCTATCTTTAAGTCAAAGCATATTGCTTTCTCTTTGTTGACTCTTACCTGCAAGTTGACTAAGTTGCCAAACTTACTGAAGTGCTCATTAAGTTTGCTGATATTGTTAAGTTCTGGGGGAACTTTCCTCAATTCAAGCTTTGTATTTTCATTTCCAAACTGCACCTTCTTCTGGAAACCTGGACTATTTGTTCTGTTAAAATTTTGCCTGCAACAAATAAAAATCAAGCCAGAAATCCATAGCAAGCTAGCAAACACAATGTTAAATTGTATACGCTTACACAGGAGCATGTGTGTATGAGACACAAAGATCTGCAGACTTAAAAAAAATGCAATTTTAGAAGAGTGTAGAGCAGTACAGCACATAGGCCTATATACCTGCCATTTTCCCCACTGATATGCTCAACATACATCAACAGATAAATCTGAGAGGTAATTTACATTTTTATTTGCTAATGTCAGTAATTCTCGACTTCCGTAAATCTTCTCTCCAAAAACTATTTCCTACCTATTCCATGCAATTTCCCCACTACTGTTTCAAATAACTACTACTTCAAGGCTCTCCTTAGTCCCAGCAATCTCTTAAAATCCATTCCAAACTTCTGTTACCCTAGGTGACATCTGATCACTAAGCACTGCACCCTATGTTGTTTCTCAGTTATGTATCTGGCAATTCAAACTGAAATAGTAACGATAAATTCATATTTCACAACTAAAATCAGTCATCTCTAACAACCATCACACTGCAACTTTCCTGTTTCTTAGATCATTACATCTTTCAAGGATCTAAGTATCACCCAAAGTAACTTCATCTATCTGTACACTGCCTTTCAGAGAAGACAGTCAAATACAGATCAGTGTGATTTATTTTAATACCATCAAGTGTACTCACAGTTTAACTTGCTTGCAATTTATAGAGATACACATATGTTTCAGATTATAGTAAGGAGGTTCACAAAATTCCAACTATTAAGCCAACCTTGTGTTAATGATCACTCACTTGTCAAACCAAGTCTTCTTTGTAGGAACTCCACCATCCCCTGCACCAATTGTTCTTTTCCTGGATTCAGCATCTACCACTATTCTCATACTACTTTTATTAGGAGGTTTTTCTGTAAACAGATGAGAAGATTTTACTTTTTTTTTTTTAGTATTTTCTGTGTATTTGATTGCAAAAAAGTATTCTGCTCATGCTGAATTTGTACTGAAAAGCACAACTTATTTTGAAATTACTATGATCCTTGTTCTGAATCAAATCCTGGTCACAGACTTTTCTTCTTAACAATCAACAAATGCTGTGACAGATCAAAATAGCTAATAGCATTCATTTTGTCACAGTAACATCACACATAAGGAAAACAAGAGAGGTGTGACAGAAGGCATCTGTCTCAAGATGACTGCACTCTGATTCACAATGATTCACAATGTCCCATGCAATACTCTGAGGCTCACACCATCTCTGCTAACACCTCCTCTCTACTATTAGATGGCACACACAAAAACGGTCACGATAGGAAATGCACGGTACTCCAGGGCATAAGACCTAGGAGCAAGATTTATGGATGGACTGGGAAAGGAGTCACTTTTGCTGAAGAACAGGAATCACACTGGGGGACTCCTCACTGAAAATACACCAACAGAAACATAGTAAGATTAAACAGAAATACATACAAATAAAAATAAAAACCACATTAAAAATGGTTTTATCCCTCTTCCATTCTCATTTTCCATGCTGCTTCTTCTTCACGGGGCCACAGGAACTGTGAGGTTAAGATTACTCATGCACAAAACTGTCTGCTACCAGATAAAAATTAGTCCTTCCTCTCTGTAGGGAAAATCATCCTAAGATTCTGTTACATGAACATTAACATTTTTCTGTATAAAACATATACAAAGTGACCAGTTATTACAGCAAAGTGTAAACTGCAATACTCTAGCAGGATATTTCATTTTACCTGTAAAAATGCACACACACAAAACAATTATAAACATAGTTCCCTATTCAATTAAATGTCCCTTAATTCCAGAAGATTTTAAACAAATGCAATTTTTTCCAGTATTAACTCCCTCAATCTGCACTTATTTAAGAAAACCAGCTAAACTAAGTAAGTACAGCTTTGAGAGCATACCTCTGGGCGGTAGATCCATATCACCTGATGTGAGTCCTATCAAATTTGGTCTTTGGGCATGTACTCTATGTCTATACATAGGTCTTGAAGTATTTGTTATACTTGGAGCTTCTGGATTATACCCATCAGTGTCATACGTTTCTGGTAACAAAGAAATTGTCTAATTAAAATAAATTGCAGTTAAAATCCCTAAGGTTTCAAATATAATATTTAATTTCATTACAAGATACAGTTACAATAAAAGAGCTGTATAACTATTGTCATAAAAAAACTGTCATGCCAAGTTTTCTGCTTAAACACAATGAAAATACTACTCTACAGTCAAGATCCACACTTCGCGTGTAAATTTTACTTTCATTCTGAACTAAGTCTGAAAAAAAGAATGTTAAATTACTGCCACAGTCTAAAAAATACAAACTGATTCTTCCAAACTATGAAATCATAATCTCTATAAAGTACAATATAATATGAATCAATGTTATTCTATTTAGCAAACCTTGTGGGCAAAGCCTCAGTACTACACCTGCTGTAAAAAGAGAGGGTGGAGCAGGAGGCGGCTGGTGATGAATACCCGTTGTAACAACAGTAGGAACTGAGCTAGTTGCTGAGTTTGGGGGGGCATCCATGCCAGCAGGCTGTAAGGGTGGAAGTGGAGGGGGTGGTCCTGTCAAAAACAAAGGAAAACACTCCATTCATTTATTATCCACTATTCTTTCATTACACCCAAATCATAAGGAAACTGATCTGAAATGCTTTTAAAGCAAATTAATAAGAAAGGGGGTGAGAGGGCACAAGTGCAGACATGATGCTGTACCATAAATTCACATGAAATCACCCCAACCAGCAAATGACTTAGAACTTGGATTACAGAGAAAAGTATTTGAATTTTTTAACATTTTTCCAAACACCTCCCTTCTACAAGCAAAATTTAATTGCTAACCCAATATTTATCTTTATCAACAAAAGAATTTCAAAACTCTATAAAATCTCAAAGAAACAAATTCTATCTTTAACATAGAATAAGTATTTTTAATATAACAAAAATATTCTATGCTGACAATAACTAACTTGACTGAAATTATTTTTCCAAACACTCAAGATGAAACTTTCAGCTCTGGCAGAATTCTTCTTAAATCGAGGAGTTTTTTTGTTTGGTTGGCTTGAGTCTTTTTACAATAGCTAATGTGACACTTTTCAAAACTAAGCAGTTAAGTCTGACCTTCAGTTTAAACATTGGTAGAATCAGGTTTTGGAAAAAGATATTACACTTATATATTTGGACTTGCAAATCAGATCTGAAAATAGTATGTAAGGTAGAACTGATCACCCCAAAAAAGTTACACTCTATACTAATAGAAATAAATACATTCAGACCTTACTTAAACACACTATCAGCAGGAAATTAGAATAGTTTCAGAAACTCCCAAGCCATATTAAATAGCAATTATTCCCAAATAATTTTACCAAGTGGGACATCTAAGTTGGTAAAATAAAGACAGAAAAGCATCATCACATAAAACTAACATAACAGCCTTAAAACCACATAAGGGAACTGAATATTAAACTGCTATTTTATAAATGAGAGACAAGCACATAAGTCTTCACATAATTTCCAGCGCTTCAGCTAAGGACTTTCCAATGAAAGAATAAACAAGCTGGAGAATTTTTTAGTTACGTTACAAGTTTAGTTTCAAAATTAATCATAAATGACATTTTCAGGTGTAAATTTGATGTGGTCATGAATTATATTGAAATTCATTAGTACAAGTGAAACAGTAACTGTTGTTGCCAGAATTTTCCCTTTTTCCATAATAGTGGTCCATTTCAGACAACTTCTATAATACCCAAGGAATTGAATTTTGCCATGCTATTCTTTTGCTTAAATACAATTAAAATATTATTCCATATTCAATACTCACATTTAGCATGCAAATTTTACAACAATCAACTCTGCTACAATTACCATCAAAAAGAATCATTTTGCGGTAAGCTATGGCATAACAGAGCATAGTACAACTTTCACACATACAGTTTGCTTTCTTAAAAACAGCATTTTGCACTGCATACAACCCAAGTAACATCCATTTTTTCTAATAAAAAATAGGGTTTAATCTTTTTAAATTACCTGTTACAGGTGGAAGACTAGGTGGTAAGGGGCCTGGTGGTGGTACTGGAGGTCTAAGGTTAACAGGAGGAGGACTGAGAATTGGTGGAGGGGGAGGAAGTCCAGGAGGAGGTGGTCCTTCGACAACAGGGGGTTGTGCTGGAAAAGGCAGAATGCCAGGAAGATTCACATCTTCTACCACTACTGGATCGCTTCCATGATCAAAAGGGCACATGTCTCCTCTCATACAGAAACCCTTTTCTGAAACATCAAAAAGAACTGCTGTTAGTATTCAACAGCTGTAGCTTGATTCAGAGTTGATATGAGACACTCTATGCGTAATGTGGCAGTTTGTAAATTAAGAGCTTCACCTACCACCAGAAACTTAAGACTACAAAATGAAATTTACCATTTAACTTTATTGTTAAGAGTCAGCACACACAGAGATTGCAGCAACATTCTAGCAGAATAAATAAAGCAGTTCAATTTTTCTTGAAGAATTAATTCTGCACTGAATTGTAATGAATAGTGAAAGCAAAGAATGAAATCTAGACTTCATCACATTAACAAAATCACATTGTTTCTAACTAAAAAGTGCAGATATTGGGATTGAGAAACCTCTGTTAATGTTAATGTAAAATTCCAACATTAGAAAATTCAATTTTTTTTCTCTTTTGCAATTATTTCAGGAAGAATATTTTGCCATCATTTAATGCAATTATGTAAGAGGGGAAAAATTGCTATTTATATATATATTATGTGTATATATGCATACTTACGTAAATATTAAACACATACAAAATTAAAATTAATATACATTGACTTCTTTTCTACACACAAGTGAAACATGGAAGCAAGTCTAGAGAAAGACCACAAAAATTTTCAGAGGGCTGGAGCACCTCTCCTGCAAGGAAATCCTGAAAGAGCTGGGGCTGTTCAGCCTGGACAAGGTTCAGGAGAGACCTCACTGCAGCCTTTCAGTACTTAAAGGGGGCCTATAAGAAAGATGGGGTCAAACTTAAGATGGCCTGCAGTGACAGGACAAGGGGTAATGGTTTGAAACTAAAGGGGAGTAGATTCAGACTCAATATAATAAAAAAAATTATTATGATGAGGGTGGAGAAACACTGGAATAGGTTGTCCTGAGAAGGGGTTGATGCCCCATCCCTGGAAACACTCAAGGTCAGGTTGGGCAGGGCTCCGAGCAACAGGATCTAGTTCAAGATGGCCATGCTCAATGCAGGGGTGCAGAACTAGATGACCTTTAAACGGCCTTTCTAACACAAACTGTTCTAGATTATCTGTTTAACAACAACTCCCACAAAAACAAACAGACACAATACAAGTCAATGCAATGCAGGGCAAAGAGGTTGAAACACCTTCTGGTAAAACAGGAAAAAGTTAAGCGTCCACTTCCTCAAAATATGATGTGGAAAAGCAGTATGTATTACCTCATCTTCAAGAAGAGTTACATAAATATTAAGAAATATTAAAGAGAAACAGAAATTCTGCAAAAGATCAAGTTGAAAATGCGAAAGTGTGCAGGTAGGAAGAGCAGTATGATGGAACCAGAACTGAAGAGAGAAAACTTCAAAACAAAACTACACTTTCACAACTCTACATGTTCCACAGCACTGCCGTAATATACACTGGCATAACTACTCTTCACAAATATAGCTCTGCCAACACTTGAGTCTTCAGCCTCCCATTTTACTTACTTTAGAAAAACAATTCTAATCAGAGTTCTGAATGTAAACTGGCCTAGATCTTAAAGACCTCATTGTGGTATACAACAAAAAGAAGACAAAAACCCTCAGAAAAAAATTTATGCAGAAATTTAAACTCTCCTGAGGTTGGCTGGCTGAATGTAGCTAAGACACTGCCAACTGCAGCAGCCTCTTGTGCAAATTTTGGCAGAAGACATTCACAATGAAAGCATAAGATACAGATAAGCAAAAGAAACCCAGGTCAGTTTTAAGAAACACCTACTCAGAAAAAGATAATGGGTTAATATAAGGTTATATAAAATTTCAGCTGTAGACCTTTCTAGTTAAAATCTTTTTCTTAGATAGGATAGAATAAAAACCGAAGAGACTAATAAGGTCAATATTACCAAATACAGTATTTGGCTGGAACATGACATAAGGCCGAAAACCTGGGTAGAACTCTTAATAACTTTTTAATATATACTGTTTTTCATCTATATAAAATAATTCTAGCAACTAAAAAGAATATTCAAACACTAATAAAGTAAGCTGTCTAAATTTAATAAAAAGTGGGAAAAATTTGCATTCAAAAATTGGTTAATAGAAAAAACCCACTGCATTAGAGAAGATCAGGAAAAGAAAGGCAAATTACCTCAATCTTTTCAGAATGGGACCAATCACAGCTGCAGGAAACAATTAAGAAACTACAGACTTACCGTCATAATCTCTACAGCGCTTCTTTGGCAGCGGAGGTCGTCCATAGGAGTTGTGGTCCAGCTGCTCTTCATGGAACTCCGACCAGCTTTCAGTAGTGTTATTTCCATGATGAGCAGGAGCAATAACAGTAATAGTACTGCTCAGTGTAGGGACAGGGTAGTGGCCGGATGAAATATTTGTCACAGAAGAAACTGGAGTATAATTGTTCTCTAATGGATCTGTTCTGTCCATGTCATATTTTGGCTTTCCCAAATCTCTCTCTGTAATAAAAAAATAAAAATTATATTGAATAATCCCTTCTGCACATTTTCAAGAGAAGCATCCACTAACCTGTATAAGTACCTTTACTCAACTCAAAACACACACAAGATAATTGAAATATTTTATAGGCTGCCCAAAGTGCCTGTGGAGTCTCCATCCTTGGAGTTATTTATAACCCAACTGGCCCTAAGCAACCTGCTCCTGTTTATTTCCTTTGAGAAAGGATGTTGGACTACATGACCTTCAGAGGTCTTCTCTAACTTCAACGATTCCATGATCCTCCATTGCAATGGTTTAACCAAAAAATAATAATCTGAGAAGTGCATAGTCAGATACTGAGGTGTTTTAATAACACTTATATCCACAGTAGAGCAGATAGCCTATTTAGCTTCCGGCAGAGCACATCTTTAGTGATGTACATATTCTAAGAACTTTGGATGGAAAGTTCTTCTGAATAAAGGGAGGCAATAACAAGGAAAGGGTAACCATCACTTGAAAACACTACAAAAGTTAAAAATCTTTAATGTTTCAAGACGCTGTTATTGTCATATCTTCATTTTGTTTATCTTTGTTTTATGTTGCACTCAAATATATATATATATTTATTGCATGCAAAGCTTTGTCACAATGAGTGAAATAATTGTGCTTGACACGTGTGGAACATGCCTGGGTAGATACAGCAAATAAAATGACCTTTTATTTTGAATACATACAAACTATTCTCTTAATTTTCTGATATTGCCACCAACTAAATAATAAGTGTCCTGATTAAGACAGAACAGTTACGTCTAAGACAGGAGAAAGATACAAAATTACTCCCAAAGCTCTTTTTCAATTTATCATTAAAAATTGAGGGAAAAAGCATTCTTCTCAGATGAAAAAATAGCTCTGTTTTTAAAGAAGTTTAATTCTAAAAACTACTGTACTGAAGCCTTAAGTCATACAGATATGTGCATAAATGCAAATATTTACTGCAATTATTTCAGTTCCTCTCTCTGACACCAAGGAGGGGACAAGACCAAAAGAACTGGGCTGTACTGTTCTGCTTAACAAGTCATTTGCTGCTGAACAGGTAATTTCTGCAAGTTCTACCTCTGCAGATAACTAATTTCTGTATGTCCCCAAAGCAGATTCCAAGCTCTCTAGAATTTAAGGAAAGGGAATTACATTGCATTTTATCTCCTCTCTTAAAACAATGCTTAGAAATGGCCAGCACAGTCATCTCAATACAAAGGTATTAAAGAAGAATGGAGGGAAAGACAGGAAAACAAGCACTGAGAATACAGTATCATAAGACTAATTCCCTCAGAAAACAAAGCTAAATTTCAATGAGGAAACAAGAATAGAGGAAATTGTAGTCCATGGTGAACATAGCTTTTAAGCTTAATGTCTAAATTTTTTTTAATAGGACACATTTGCAGTTATTTCAGAGATCAACTGTTGGTACCTCTGCTTCGTGTTCTGCTCCGACTTCTACTCCGGTCTCGATCACGGTCCCGCATTCTTTCTTTGCTCCAACTTCTACTTCGACTCCTGCTGTAGCTCCGACTCCTTCCTCTTCGTCTGTTATATCGATCCCTATAGGAATCTCTTCTGGGAGGATTTCGGTCATAATCTCTCTTCCGAGAACGTTCATCTTTTTTCCTTTCATCGCGGCTTCTAAACATAAAATTCATCACAAGAATTATGAAGCCGCAATTTAAAATCTTAACTCACATTAAAAGCTTCAAGAAATGGCAATAGAAAATAAGAAAAAAGCTAAAAATTTTATCTAACTATGGCTATTCCCTTTTTCTCAGAAGAATATCAAAATTAATTTGGTTTATTCATTTTACTTTTACCATCCATAACACTTTAAAACATATATCAATTTCTGTTTCTGTCCAATACTGCATCTTCCACAAGCCGGAAATACCAAGAGTTATTGAAGGGAAGGCTTCTAAATTAAAACTCAAACTCAATACCGAGCAGAGTAAGTACTGTAATACAAATCACAAATCTAACACCAAAATGATTCATAAAACTCAAACATGATACCTGTACACAACTCAAGAGACAGGTTACACTGTGACTTACATACCATTTATCTACAAATGAACAAGAGCAATAAAAGTTTTCTTTTTAGGCTTATTAGGTGACAATACAGAAACAAAATATTTAATTTAGTAACACTGTATCATACAAGGGGTTAAGAAAAATTTATTACCTGGTATCTCTGTAGCGAGAACTTGACTGAGGAGGGCTGTGATTTAATCTTCTAGAGAACTTCTTCTCTCGCTCTTCCTCTTTAACTATCTGAATTCAAAGCATATTCATTAGATCAAAACATGAGTATATTAAATGCAGCCTTCTTCAATGCCAAATAAAATCAACAACTCAAAATGCTGAGCAAAGTCAGCAGTAAAACTGAAACATTTATCATCTAACATAATTGAAGAACCTTCGTAACAGATTTCTATTTCCAGGAATATTCAAAGCACTGTTTGGGAGACAATAAAGCAGAAGAACCCATCCTTATAGTGCTGCACCGAAAATACACCTACACTTGCTATGGGTGAACAAAAAAACCTTACTGATGTTTTGGGAGATTTGTGAAGGTATGAATATCAAAAAATTAACAGCAAACTCTTTCCTTCATCAGGGGTTATCTAGTCCAGTTCACACTTAAACGCTTTCATGGAGGCAAACCTAGGCTGCTGTTGAAAAGCACAAACCTACGCTTCTGGCTCAATGAACAACAAACACTTGGGATGGAAGGATATCTGGATCAAGTAGTTGATGGCATGGGGATTGCCATTTAGAATAGCAGCATAACTACAACAACCATCTTGAGCACAGAACTAATCTAGGTTGTACTGCAACTCCTACACTACTCAGGAACTTCATTTACCTTTGCCTAGTCAAAACCACTTTGGTTTACCTTTGAAGCAACCACTTGTGTTTAGAAAAACTGTGCAGCAGTGCTCAGTGTGCCAGGCACAAATCTTCTGACATATTTTAATGCTGTCATGTAATTTGTGGGGCTATTACTATAAAAAAGGAAACATTATGACGTTGAAACATGTAAGCAAATTACATGAATGAAGAAAAAATATGTTCAATTAAATTAAAAATCAATGCCCACCTCTTCTTTTTTTGTCTCTTTTTCTTGGTGCTGAAAGAATTCTACTTTCAGGCTTCCTGATGATGGCTGTTCTGGTGGAGGTAGGTAGCTTTTTGTATTCACAGCATCAAACAGTTTTTCCACAAATATCTGAGTTTCTAGAAGTTAAGAGCATACAAATATCCATTATCCAAAACCCTGAGTAACACCTGCTTTATCAATAAATAAATAAAAATCAAAAAACCCAACCAACTAAGCAAAACCAGCATACAGCTAGAAGTTAAAACAATGAAGCATATTTTCCTTAAATACTCTGTTCCTAATGTTATACTTAAAAAGGACATTTACCAAGTCAAGAAACACATCAATAACAACAATGTTTCACAAAGGCTTTCAATTCTTGAATTAATGTTTCTTAATGAAACATCTGGAAGAATATTTCTGGAATATATATATATATCTTTATATATATGTAGGTATGGAACTTCAATACTTGCCCAAAGAAGCTGTGGATACCCCATCCCTGGAAGCATTCAAAGCCAGGTTAGACATGGCCCTGATCAACCTGGTCTAATGGGTGGCACCCCTGCCCATGGTAGGAAGGTTGGAACTAGATGATCTTTATGGTCCCTTTCAACCCAAACCTCTATGACTACTAACAGACACAAAACACATACCTAATACATGCATACTGAGCTACACACCTGGGGTTTTTTAATTACTTCATGAAAATTGAATTGCACTCTTCAAATTAACAAAGAGATCAATGCACAATTCCATGGTAAAAGATTGTTTAAATTAATTGAACAAGACAGAACTTTAACTCAATCTTAATTGTTATGACAAAGCCATACCTTTCTGAAGAAATACATCCAGCTGATCAACACATAATGCCTTCAATTCCTTTTCACTTTTATCCTTCTTTACCAAAGCCAGAACATATTTAGCTAGGGCAGATGGATCTGCATCACAACTGCAAATAGATTAATTAGATTAATTAGAAAAAATCAAAATTTAATTACAGAAATTAATGTCTGAAACTGGTATGACCAATACATATTAGGGCAAAAATGTTTCCTACCAAAGTAATTGAAAAATACTCGGGGATGTTTCTTGAAACAGAACCGGTATGTAAGATTGCTAAGTATCACTTTTCAAGAGAACAATCGCCTAGAGTATTTCCTAACAATACTGCACAGAGCACTTCAGAGCAAACTAGAACGAAGTATTTAGAATGAAACAGCATCAACTGCCTGAGAGTATTAAAAACAAAGACAATGAATAGCTTCATAATTTCCCAAAGATGGAATTGGCAACCCTGAATGTAATACTGAGCGACTGTTAATGGGGCAGGGAGGGAGGGGAAGGAGCGGAGTGCGGGGTGAAAAATCAGACTCTCAAGAGAGACTCTGCTAAATATACTTTTAAATAATCTTATTACTACTTAGATATGAACACCGTAAAAAGGAGATTAACTGAAAAAAGTTGGTTTTAAAAGCCTAAATTCATATATTATCACAGAAACCTACATAAGAGGTACACTGAAAATGAAGAGAAACTTAGAGGATCGTTATCCATTTGACAATTCAATCTAAAACTAAGTATGGAGCACTCAGTGTAGAAGCTGATGGACTCATGCACTTCAACAAAGAACTCAGAATGGGGTAAGCCGCACATCCACACTCAGCAGAACATTAACTGGCATATTTTTTTACATTGTTTCACCAAACAGTAATGTACAGGTGCCTTAGAGAAAAACCTGCCAAGGCAAGTGAGACCACTGCAGAATACCATTTCATGCTTCATAAATCAAAGATGGTCATTAATGAAATGGTGAGACACCAGTCTTAATCCATTATTTCGCATAAACCAAAGGAAGACTTCAGGGCCCACAAAAATCAGGTAGGATTTAACTGATGTACACCAGTCGTGTGCTACAGACAGCTAGCTTATTTGGGTGGTAATCAAAATTAGTACTAATGCTTTAAAGAACCACAAGAAGAGGCAAAAAACTGCAATGATGTATCCTAACTGTACATTCTCTCTAGTAAAAATAACTGAGAAATAGGCAAGTCATCTGTTGTCAAGAACTTGCACTGAATATGAATATTACACAAATACTGTTCAAGCACAGAAGTTCCAAATCTCTTCCACAATATAAATAAAATTTAAATGATGAAGCTTAATTATGAATCTGAATGTTGATCATTGAAATTACATGGATTTTGGACTCTGGTCAGAAGAAACCAAATCCACCACCATATCACATCACCTAATTACCCTCCTCAGAGAAACTTATCTCCTGCCCAGCAAGCAACATCCCCCATGCAAAGACATCCACTATGCAAAGGAAGCTGATATGTCAGCATTCATCTTCAGGAGATCTTATGGATAGCCTGGGCCCAGCACACAGTGCCCTGAAGTTAAAGGTCAGAGCTTCAAACATAACTCAGCAACCTCTACAAAGCAGGCAGCAGCAGAATTTCGTGCTTAAAAGCAACTTGAGATGTCAGGCAATGTACCACAGAATTCTGTGTTAGTCTGCATTATTTATAGAAACAGGACACAGAAGCTCACAAAATACGTTCTAAAAGAATCTACATACACTGAACAAAATGAAAATATATACTGTTAATCAAAAACCAGACAGAACACTGAAAATTCTTCAGAAATTTTTC
The DNA here is from genome assembly GCA_013396655.1 of Campylorhamphus procurvoides. Taxonomy (NCBI): domain Eukaryota; kingdom Metazoa; phylum Chordata; class Aves; order Passeriformes; family Dendrocolaptidae; genus Campylorhamphus; species Campylorhamphus procurvoides. Next base: position 2,604,535 of record WBMV01006966.1, read on the forward strand.
ACATCTGGTTTGCCCCATTCAGATGTAACGATTCTTTATCCAGAAGAAAATGATGTCCAAGCACCAAGTCAGTCATCTTGGAAGCATACAAATAACCTCCTACAGCGGGAGCAATAGGACTGCAGTCTCTTTTAATGCTGCTAGCACTTGAGCACACCAGCCAAGCAGATTATCCAGAAGCCCAACGTTGAACAGTTTTCACTGAAGGGTTTTCATTCAATGCAGGGCCCAGCAGGCCCCAAGACCAGTATTTCATAATTTCTCAATCCTCAAATTTAAAACATTATTAACTTTCTTTACTGTTCCTTCATGCAACTTCAATGGCACTTCAGGTTTTCAGTACTCTCCCAGTTTCAAGCTGAATCATGCCTTGGAAAATTAGCGTGCTGTTTTCACCGTAACAGGAACACCACTTTTGGAAAGGGGACAATTTTCACATGATTGTCCTTAATTTTTCTTCTCCTTTCTATTCCCCACAAAAATCAGATAAAACATAAATTTCCAAAAATTTGGTTCTCACCCAATAATACAGTCAGCTGTCACTGTTCAAAATCTGCTACAATTTTTTTAAATGAAACATGCGTGCTTAAAATTTAGTTTGGGGAAAAAAAAAAATCAAATCAGTTTAGAAAGTAAAACCCCACCGCTTTTAGCTACTGCAGTGTACTTTAATTCTTCAGCTCCTACAGTATTGACTATACCACAGCCTCATATTCAGTTTACATCAATTCCTCTCTCATGAGTAGGATAGAAAATGGAAAATCTTCTCTGAAAACCCACCTAGATTTCAAAACATGAAAAAAAAAACAAACCACAAACCACCACCATGCCCCCAAAAGACAAACAAACAAAACAAGTTGCAATAGCCTCACTCTTAAAAAAAACCCAAAAACCAAACAAAACCCAGAAACAAACCACTAAACAGAAACAAACAAAAACTGTTTAAAAATAATGAACAATTAGTGCTTTCAGCCCTTCCTGCTATGGTGGCTTCAGGAATCTTAGCAATAGTGCCCATCCGAGGACTTGAATTCAACCATCCAAGTCCAAGATATTCTCAAGAAAATATCCTCACTAAAAATGTACTCTTTGTTACCAAAACACAGGATCATTTTCTCCTGTGGCACTGTCTTAGCATTGGTCACTCTGAACACAGGACAACTGCATATGAACAATGAAAACAAAAACTGTACTGAACTCTGCTATTATTCTTCAATGTGTACAGGGCAATTTCTAAAACAGGAAGAACTTAGATGCTTTCAAATTAAAATTCTGTATTTATGTTGGCTATTCAACAAAAACTATTTTTAAAAAAAATAATAACAGATGAATTACTCCAAATTGATATTAATTAAGCAATAATGAATACAATGCACTTTGCAGTACAGTGAGATGAAGAAGATGCTTTTGTAAATCAACAGTATGATTTCATATGCTTTCTCTTCACTTTTTAAAATAAAGCTGTAAATTATATTTACACAGACAAAGGCTGACTTCCTTTTTCAAGCACTGACTTGAAACAGAAGTCTCCTCTTCTATATCTCTTGTTCAAAGCTTGAAAAGACCCACAAACAATTGATCTGTTTTCTCCACACTACTGTGAAGGTCACGTCTGTTCCTGGAAATAGTATTTTAGATAGATCTAGCAATATTATAATCTGACTTTTACTACTTTTCAAACTCTTATGCCTTTTTTTTCAGATGATGCTAAAATTAAATTGCTAGCAACCTCAAGTGGTGAAAGATAGGAGTAACTGGTTTCATGAAGTAAAAAGGAAATTTAAAATTTACAAATCTGTGAATGAAGGTCTGCCTGAAAATTACAGTTCTTTATAGCTATTAGAGTTCTGGACATCTTTAATGGTTTTGTTTGGGGGAGAGTTGACTTTTTAAATGCAGTTTCTTTCTACTTTTTCCTTCAAACTGAATTCTGAAGTATTGTGTATAAATTTCCCATCCATGGGTTTAGTCAAAATCTGCTGGTTTGGATTACAGGGCTCTTGAGATTTTCTGATAAACAAGTTCTTATGTTCTCTGGTTCAACAGTATTTTCTTACAGAACAGCAGTCTTTGTGTGTGAATAATACTCAATATGCTTGTTGTGCATACATGGATTTTTCATCCATTTTGAGCTAGCTTTATCAGTTATTCTAAACCTCTTTGTCTTATATTTTATGCTCTTATAGTCCACACTGTTCTGTAACACATAATGGGAGATTAAAGAAAACATAAAAGGCACCCATGCTGGTGGCAGTGGAATATACTGTGTAGCACAAGGATTTACCATACAGTATATATCATACTATATTCTTGCAAATTACAAATTTAATGAAGTCCTTAATTGACAAATCAGAATACCACCAACACATTTCAAGTACTCTAAGTTGCACTCAAAATTAAACATAAATTTATATTTTGATTCTAGTGCTCACTGAATGATACATATTTTCAACTGTTAAACAACAAATTAAATAAAAAATAGGTTTGAAACCATAGCTAAACTTGTACATACATGGTGTAGTACATCACAGTCCGGAGCACAAATGCAACCTGTGCATTAAAACTGTGACAGTTTATACATAACTTCATTCTTATGCTAAAATCTGGCAACAAGGAAAACATTCATATGCCCTGAAACACGCAAAACAACATTTCCCAACTCTGACTCCCATTTTTCTATTCCTTCAACATTCTGTAGCCACGTGCTGCAAACACTAATAAGCATCCGTAATCATATAAATTTTTCCTCCTGTTTTAACTTTCCAGTTTTCTTAAGCAAACAAACAAACACCAGCTGGCACAAGCAATCTGAATTCATTTTCACTGCAGCAAGTACATCCCAGTGTGTGCCACAATTAAATACCATCACATGTTTTCTTACACCCACTTTCTAAATACATATGATCATAACAATGCTAAGTGTTTTTACCTCAAGTAATGCTTTTTTACAGAGTCTGTACTCTCTAAGAGTCAGAGAATACACAGTGTCTACTCCTCTCTGTTAAAAAAGGGGATTGCTCATGTAATCCTGCTTTAATAAACAATATTTAAAATGGAAGAATTCTCTTGCTACATCTATATATGTCCTTCAGAGAACTATATGGATACTTCCAACTGCTCTGCAGAAGATAAAAGGTTTGAAATGGGAAGTAATATCCAATCAAATATCTTGTTCAATCACAGGACAAAGAGTTCACAACTGCAACAAAGCTCACAGAAAAGTTCAAAATCCTTTGTTTCTGATCTCATCCAGTTTTGCAGTCATTATCTGAAATTACCATTTCAAATAAAGAAGATAAACCAGAAGAGAAAAGCTGAATTCTCAGAGTAACTTTAAGCCTTAGTTTATTTTTAGTAATGAATATTTGACAAGGGGAAAGCAATTTGGCTGAGGAGGACTCACCTTTCTGAACAGTCTTTTCTCATTTGAATACTTTGCAATTTATTACACACTTCTCAATCTATCCATTTCCAATACTCAGATTTACATATTTTAAAATATAAAATGGGTTCAGAGAACCCACTTTGACTTTTATACTCACCATGCAATTACAGACATAAGCCTTAACTTAGAAATGCAGTGTATGTGGAATACACACTAAAGGTGTTTGCAAAAACATGTTACTGGGGTAGCTATACATACAAAAGCCCTTATTAGCACAGAGCTTATACTGAAAGACTTTGCTAAAATAGCTAAAAATAATTTTAGAAGGCATATAAGCTGAACTAGCAAAATAGCTTTGTACATATACATTGCAGAAGAAGTCTTAAAGATATTGAATACGAGTATCTCTCAACCCTTAAGACAGAATAAAGACAAACTTTTAGTACCGTATGCTGAGGACATATTTTGCCAGGTTAGTGCCCAATAAGGTGTTTCAGTATCAGTACAAAAACATATTCAAATGAAAGACAAAGCATGCTGTTTATTTGAGTATTTTTAATGTAAAAAGTATGAAAATGGGAGATCTGAAAGACTGTTGGACTAAATATTCCACTACCAACTGAGAGATTTGGGCATGTCTCCCCAGCAGGGCTCTGAACTCTCCACCAAGTAAATATTGAACATAAGGCCACAATAACTCCTGTTTGAATGCTCAGGCCTACAGAGAAAAAACCCAACCAAACAACAACAACAACCCACAAACAAAACAAACAAACAAAAAAACAACAACAAAAAAACCCACACCACCACCCCAAACCAAAAGAAACCTAAATACACCCCCCCAAAAAAAAACAAAACACCACACATGATGAATTCTTAAGCCAAGAGAAGGAAGAAATACAAGAAAATTTAAAATGTCAAGCATGACAGCTGTGAAGTTCATAATATACCTGAAAAATTCACATATTTAAATAGCATACTAATATTGGCCATCCTACTACTTTGCCCTCCTTAAATTTTTGCTACCATGACAAAGCACAGAATGCACAAACATAGGTAATTTAGGTTTCTCACACATACACAAAGCTGAAGCCTTCTAATATATTACCTTGAGGAAACGTCTGATATATTTAAGCCCAGACATTTTCCTCTCAGAAAAAACACATTTCCAGTGCAATAAAATTCTTCATGCTGCAATTCATCACTTAAGTCTGTTCTTAAAAACTGAATTAGCCACTTTGAACTGGAGCCTTAAAAGAGTAAATATTTCTGGTCTCTTTTCTAAAAGTAGTATCTACAGTATTTGGTGCAGATCTGGTACTATGGAGCTGTACCAAACGCTACAGAAACCAGTTTAACAGTAGGATAATCCTTTATTTTGCTATAAATCTCAGTGACATGACAAAACAAACTACTGCTTAAATTTTAGAGTAATTAGACAACAACTCAACCATTACATAGAAAATTAAATTGGTTTTTATAGGCTTTTGAGAAATATAACCTAATTCACAATCTTCTACGTGTTTTTGTCCATGAAAAAAAAAATCTGGCATTCCAAAGTTTACCCCCCGTGAAAATATCCGGAAAACATATTCAAATTCCCAAAGTGAAATACACATAGGCAGTATTTCACTATACATTGCGTAACCTTATTACAGCCTGGGGGGTGGAAGAGGGGAAGCATCCAGGAAAAAAATTCCCATGCTGTATCTGTTAAACCATAAACTCTATAACTTGACAGTTTCCACAAAATGAACAGTTACTCAGGTGATAAAATGTGCTTGGGGGAGGGAGAAGATCGAAGACAGGAAACAAACTTCCATAAAGTTTCCTTGTAATGAAAAACTAATTCTCCATTTCAATAAATTTCATCCTCTTTATTTCAAGCTAATGCAAAGATTCTCAACTGAGATTTATTTTGGACACACTACTTTTTTAAGATGGTATAGAAACCGTGAGGGGGTTTTTTTCTTCGATTTTAAAATAAATATCCAAACCAAAGAGGTGCTGCAAGTCCTGAAACTAGTTCCTTGACAAACTGCCACAATGAAACCTCAAAAGCATGACTGAAGTCCTACAGGCAGTGAATGGTTTTGCTGTAAAGGAAATTACACGTAGGTGCATGTTATTTGTCATGCTCTGATCCTAAGAATTAATGACCCAGATTTCAAAGTCTAGTTTTGTTGACTGAAGATTAATTGCGAAAATACTGCTCAGTTCTTGACATTAGCCAAGATGGACATGGCTACGTTTAATGCCTGAGAGAAATCCTCTGTACCTGCAGGGCTGAGTGGGTGCAGAAAGACTTGCACTGCATATTGGGCAGCACAGCTAGTCTAATTTAGGCAGTTGTACCATTCTGTTGTTTTGCTACTAAAAAAAAAAAATTCTATAAAAAGCTACAGTATTCAGTAAATAAAATGAATGATGGACTCATTCAGCAAGATCCAACTTTTATCTTGAGGCACTACCGTGGAGGAGAAGGATGACTCTTAAGATGCTCACTTTCATTAACCCTCTAACAGTACTTAAATGTAATAGAAATACATCAAGCAATGCAATAGCCTCCAATGATGCTATGTAAATTACTGATGTCATTAAAACAGTTCTAAATGACATTATACCCAGATCTGACATGTTAATACAGCTGCAACCAGCAACTGGCAGCCTCAAGTGCCACCCCCAGATTCAAGACAGCTCTCATGAGGCAGAACAGCTGTCAAATTCCTGGCTGTCCAACACACATTCAATGCAGAAAGCAAAACTCATCAACAGTGTCCCTATGACTTGCATTGCAGTCCAACTCACTGCTGATGTTCACTGTAAGAATGAGAAAGATTTCCTGTACCAAGAATTATTTTCTCCATTTTATTTTTTGCTTTCAACTATACCTAATAATACCAATATTTTAATTCTGACATAGTAGTTTTACACAGAAGTTTAACAGTTTCTGCACTTTAAACCAGGACTGTCGATTTCTCAAACACAGTAGCTCCCCATAAGTCAGTTGAGCAGACTATCAAGTTTCATAACAGATGCAGAAAAATAATTACTGTTAAAAGTGACATGCCAATGATGTGCATATGTGCTTTATATTAGTTATAAATAGCTTCATGTAAAGTGTTAACAAAGTAAGTGAAATAAAGAGAAACATCATCTTAGGAAGTTTCAAGGGAGAGAAACCTCCTGGTGGGCCAATGAGTGTTATTGATGTGCCACATTGGAAAGGAATGACAAGGTTTTTCATTTTAACTTATTTCTGTTCTTTCAATGTCTTGGATTATTAGCATATTCCTTACACCACTATTAAACCTCTTTTATTTGCTACCTTTTTTCAGTAACTTTGTGAAGCCAAGAAAAAAGGGTTGACAAAAATAAAATAGTGAAGGCATAACCGAACACCAGAATACACCGATTGTTTGCCATAAAACATTCCAATGATAAATACACTCACAACATTCTTTAAACAATTTTGATTTTATTCCATCTGACACAAGTAGTTACAACACCATGCTCACTTCCAGAACTAACCAATGCAGAAAATCTTTCCATCTCAACAAGGTATGCCTAAATACTGCATAAACGTTGCTGCTGGTATTATTTCATCTTCCTTGCAAGTTTGATTTAGTACAGGAACAAGCCTTCACAAAAATGTAAATACACTGAAGTGGAAAAAATTAAAATATGGGAGCCTTAATCAAGTTGAAAGTAAAATTCAGTGGGCCAGAGAAAGATTTTAATTACATTTATTTTATACAAAGTAATTAAAAACAAGAAAATTTTCCACTGTAGAGAATTAGGGCAAGGGGAAGAACATTACAATGTCTTAAAAGCAAAATGGTGAGTGTGGCATTAGCACAAAGAACTAGTTTTTTCACAAGTAGAAATTCCAACAAATTCAAGGGAAAAAAAAAAAAAAAAAAAACAAAACCCTGAAGAAACTTCTACTTGAAACTTTGCCAAGCCAGAACCTGATATTCCAACAAGGACTATATACACAGTTTATATAGTATCTGGAATAGACTTGCGGAAAAGAAACCCATCATAATAGATAGGGCTTAATGAGTGCCTTGTTAGTACAGAAATCAGAAGTGACAGGCATACAGTTATACTCCAAGCTTAACATTATTTTCCAACACTTGACAGAAACCACGCCACAGACAAGGAAGTGTGTAACACTAGAAACGAAGCATACTGCTGTTTGCAAGCAATGACAATGACTGAGAGCAAATGCCTTCTTTACAGAGATGACTGGGGTGGAACATGCAAGATAGTTCTAGTGAAACACAGAGTAGCCAAAGCACAAAAAAGCCTCTTGCCACTTTGTTTACACTGGTACTACATTTACATAGCTGCATCTGCAATGGTTCTGTGTGTATATTTAGTAATTCTCTGTACATCAAACAGAGCTGCTCAGAGAGTTATTTCCAAAAATGCAAAAGCAGCCTCTCCTTGGAGAACTGTAGGAAGTTACTAGAGACCCATCACCACTCAAGCAGAGATGGACTGTGCAAACGCACCAGCATGGTAGCATTTGCATTTTCTGCCTCGCTGCAACAAGACAAAACTCAGATAAGGCCTCTTTGTATGGATGATCATGAAGGCTTTGCCACAGGCATTAGAGCAGTCCAAAACAAACAAACAAACCTAACAGCCCACCACTAACAAAAAATTCCAAATCTTAAATCGTCCATCACCCTTCTACTCCTTTCTTGTCTATGGACAGTTTCTCAGAGGCTCCACATGAAAGCAACCCAACAACCAAACGATGTCTTGTCCACACAATTATGTAACACACTTGTTTCATTATACTACAAAGCCAGCATTTCTATAATAAAGAAAAACTGAAACAATTTTTATGGCTATTGCTATATTCTAATTCTGAAATGTTTCAGAAGTACATGCATTATGGCCTTTGGAATAAGCTATACATCCTGATTAAAAAATGCTAACTGCTTGGAAAGGGCAACCTGGAAAGTACATCATGTTCTAACTACTCAGCTCTACATAACTAGCACATAAATATAGGTCTACATATGAGTGCATAAAATTTATTTATATTTCTTCTTAAACGCACTTCTCCCCTTAAAACTATACAGACACTACCTTCATAGTGATCTAATACAGTGGCATTTTCCTTAGTCTAGCTAGGAAATTAAGCTACATACCTTGCAGCTAAAGATTTCTGAAAAAGCCACTAGACAAAAACAACTGGCACCTGTTTTTGTTTCATTAGCAGGAAAAGACAAGTCAAAAATCATTTTCAGGCTACGTCAACAACTCCAGACGATCACCACTTAGGGCCTCACTGTATTAGTACTGCACCAACAGCAGCTGCTTTTTTAGAAGTAACCACACACTGAAATTTTCATACAGCCAGAAGCTACGGCTGCAGGCACATTTCAGACAGCCAAGATCAGATGGCCAAGATCAGAAGCACCTCCATCTGACTGCTAGGAAATGGCGATATATCTTCACCAATTCCAACATTTATTCAATAACGGAGTTACATAGGGCACTGCAGAAAACTGAATGACAGTTAAATATAACCGTCTCTGCTGGTTCTTTTCCACCCTAACCTAAAAATTTAGAGAACTCCACATTCATCAGACCAGCAATTCCCTAGCTTGCCTCATAGTTTTCGATAACAAGAACATTTGATCTGCTCATACACCACATTTAACTTCACAGAAATACGTTGGTCCTTTCAGGGGAAAAAAAAAAATCTATATTGATCACAAAAGCTCAAAAATCCCAATTTCACCCTTTAACTGTCGACTATTGCTAGCAGATCTCATGGTTTAATATGTAAACAGAGAAACTGCCTGTCTGTTCCAAGCCTCTTAACCAGCACACTCTAAAATACTGACATCAAACTGGTGATTGCCATTAACAGTATATTCATGCAAAAAAGTATCCAGAGACTAATAGCGAGTATTATGCAGCAGAGGACTAGCTGGATCTATTACCCCAGAACACAACGTGCTGTTATTTGAATATTATATTAAACCTAGGGGAAGATTAATTCACCTTCCCAAGACTATACCTTTACAGGATGTTGCTCCTTTTTCCTCCTTAAAATAAAAACCTTATTATTACCAACTTTTTATTACAAAGGCACTCAGTACACTTTGCTGCAGGCCAAATTCAAAGTCCACTGAAATTAAGATTCATCTATTTCAGCCTGGTATGGATAAGGCCCTATGCCAAAAAAGAACACCACTACCCCCCCCAAAAAAAAGCCCAAACAAAAACACAACCCAAGTGAAGCTCTCCTAAAATATCACAGCATTTTACAACTTTTTCAAGCTATTTCAGCAGAAGTCACACAAACTATACACATACACATACTTAACTAATGGCTATGGCATAAAGCAGACTCCGGGCAAACATCTAGAAGCAAAAGTTAACACCAGAATGAATTCAGAAGTTCTAATTCATTTGACTTAAACCAAATCCCAGCAATTTAATTCAGACATGTTAAAGTAGTAATTAAGAATGACAAAATAAGTGTATGCTTTGATCCAAAACGTCTATAGACAACATACTTCCAGAAGATGAAATCATTAAAGTTCACGCCTCCATTCCACTAAAATATCACTCAGAGAAGGAAGACGTGGACTATTTGCAGAAGAGCCCCTCTTAGTCACATGAATGTTATGCTTAGAGGCCAAGCAGGTATTCACAAACAGGTAAATTATTCTCTGGGGCTCCTATTCCCAAGCTCTCTAGTTACACAATTTTTATTTGGGGGGAAGAAAACAAGAGAGAGCCAAATACTCAAAACAACGGAGAACGATGTGCTACGAGCCTACAGAAAATGCCACCGGGAAGACCCCAGACCTTGCAAGGCGTTCCAGTGGCACCTGGGCTGCCTTGAAGCAAGGCCCCGGACAGGGCGGCGGGCCGTGTTTATTAACACGGCCTCTGAAGGGGGCTAAAGGGGGCACAGCGAGATGCACACGCCGGCACAGCGTCTCCCGCTTTCCCTGGGCTACAAAGGGAAACAGGAACGCGGTCGCTAGGGGGGGAAGCTGCATCCTCTGGAGGGAGACGGTCCTACCTCGCAGCCGAGGACGGCGACGGGAGAGCGGGAGAGCGAAGCGGCCCCTCAGAGAAGGCGGCCGGGGTACTAAGGGCGCCGGCCTGGCTCCTCCCGGGGTGCCTCTCGGGCCCCGCTGGCCCCGCGTTCTCCTCCCCCGCGGACCCCCATCCTTTGCAAGGGGAAGGTTTATTTCGAGGGGGCGGGAATGTGAGGAAGGGTCGCAGCTACTCACATGGGCTCCAAGGTTTNNNNGCACTCGCTGCTTCTGAAGCGGGGAGCGCGGCCCGTGCGGTGCGCGGTTGTGCCCCGCCGGAGGGCAGCGCAGGGCGGCGCGGGCGAGGTGGGAGCGGGAGGAAGCGGCCCCCGCGGTGCCGAAGCCACAGCGCCCGACGGAGCGGGCAGCACAGCCAGCCAGCCAGCGAGCGGGTAAGATGGCGGCGCCGCGCTGTCGCGAGAGCGGGCGGTCTCGCGAGAGTGGGCGGTGCGCGGGGGCTGCCGGGAGGCGGGGCCGGGGCGGGGCTCGGCGGGAGCGAGCAGCAGGAACAGCGGGAAGAGGCCGTGTGCTCCCGGCTGGAGGTGGGAGTGGGAGAGCGCTGCATTGGGCCTCGTGGAAGCACTGCTGCCCTCAGCTAGCTGGTGCGGTCACAGATCCACAGGGTGGGTCACCTGGTCCAGCCTCCCTGCTGAGGCAGGGCCATCCCAGAGCACATGGCGCAGCATTGTGTCCAGACACTTCTTGAATATCGACAGTGACGGAGACTCTACAAGCTCTGGGCAACCTGTCCCAGCTCTCGCTCACCTGCACAGTAGAGAAGTTCTTCCTCATGCTCAGGTGTTGTTTACTGTGTATCAGTTTCTGCCCTTTGCCTCTTGTCCTGTTGCTTGGCACCACCGAGAGGAGCCTCCATCCTCTTGACACCCTCCCTTCAGATACTTATATACATTGATGAGGTCCCTTCTCAGTTGTCTCCTGTCACGGCTGAACAGGCCCAGCTTCCTCAGCCTCCTCATAAGAAAGATGTTCCAATCCCTTAACCACCTTTGTTGCCCACTGCTGGACACACTGCAGGAGCTCCGTGTCCCTGTTGTGCTGAGGAGCCCAGAACTGGACACAGCACTCCAGCTGTGGCCTCAACAGGCTGAGTAGAGGAGCAGGATCAGTTCCCTTAACCTGCTGGCAGTGCTCTTCCTGATGCAGCCCAAGATACCATTGGTCTTCTTGGCCACAAGGGCACACTGCTGGCTCATCTCTGTCCACCAGGACCCTCGGGTCCTTTTCCAGCAGGTTGGCCCCCAACCTCTACCTGCGCTTGGGATCATTCCTGGTAATAAGCCCAGACCCGGACACAGTTGCCACACGCTGATGCCCTCCCTGAGGGGCGAGTGGCCCCACGGCCACCTATGTACCATGGGGAGTTGCTGCACAGCCAGTACTCCCCTTGCTCCTCCCATGCAAATTCCCATAAATGTTTGCAACTGACAGGAAAAAAAGAAAAAAAATATTGCTTTCTTTAAAAAAAAGATCAGAGGAAGAAAAAAGTGTCTGAGAGCATGGGATTTGGCAGCAAAGTCCTGTGTCTTCCTGATGTGAGGGTCCCAGCCGCTCAGGGTGCACCTGGTTGGGAAGCCCAGCCCACGCTGTGCACGGGCACCCCCCGGCCAGTGTGGTGGGGGGCACATGGACTGGCTTCCTGAAAACCTGTGTCCACCTGCATGGGGCTTTCTCATGAAAAGTTACATACACTGCTGCTTTTGCTGCTACCCAGGTACTGTACCCAGAGTACTGTAAGAAAGTGTCCCCAGTGAATGTACCTCAGTCAGTTTCCAGGGCGTCTGAGAACCCTGTGTTGCACCTGAGCATCCAAGCCAGGTGTTCTGCATAGGCAGTGAACAAAGGAAAGTATTTCAAGGAAATCATTCACTCTGCTTTTCTCGGGTTAGAGTGGATGACTCTCAAGCTGCTTGTCTGGTGTTCTCAGAGAGGGGAACTTCAGGTAATTCACTTAGGTTACACAGCAGCCATGGCTGACCTGTCTATTTATGATCATCCTGAAGTCTGACTGTTGTCACACAGTGTCAGAATAACAGCAGAGGGAGACCTAGGGAACAAGGATGGAAGCAAGAAGTCCTTTTTAGATTTAAAGTAGGATACCTGCCTGGTCTTTAGGCAAGGTCTTTCCTTCAAGGTTTCTCCCTAGCTTCATCCTGCCCACAGGATGCCACCACAGACCACTAGTATTTATTTCTGCTTCAAAAAGTTCAACTTTGCTGCATCTGAAATGGTTGTTGGTAACCATGACCCTTATTTCCAATTTTCGCTGTCACTGAGAGCCACCTGACCTCAACAGAGACTGCCAAGAAATCCAGTATCTGAGACAGCTGAATGAGAGCTGGAGGAGGCTAAGGCTGCCTGCACATAATTATTTGTGACTTGATTATCATCCTTCAAAGCTTGTTTAAAACTTAAGAGTGTAGCAAGCCAACCAAATAAACTACTAGCTTAGTAGGTACTTCAGAGAAGACATCCCAATTACAAGATATACTTCATTTTCCTTGCATAGTGGAGAGTCAACAGCACATCCGGTCAGGAGACAGAAAATCACCAGAGCCTGAAATTTTCTGGAGACTATTCTATAGATGTGTAAAAAGTCCTCGGTTCACAGTAACCAGATTGTAAGTTAACTCCCCATGAAAATGTGAAACAGGTCACTAAATCTGGGATTCTGAGGGGTCTGTGGAGGAAGAGGCACATAGAAGTTAGGTATTGCAATAAGAGTCTTAATTTGGTTTTGTATCTGGCCCTTAATCCTTTGCAAAAGCCAGTGTCTAATGGAAATTATTCAGACAAGCACTGAATATACAACAGACTGAAAGAAAACACATCCTCTAAGGCTTCCCCACATAAATATATGGATATAATCACATCAGCAACTTTTCTGTGGTTTATATTTCATTTTATGTACTGCTTTTTGGCCATTCAGAAGCACAATGATGTAAGTAAATTAAACTTGTGATCACCAAAAGGTTTTCAAAAATACATTTTATGTACTTCTCTTTATGTGGTAATTTTTGAACATTTCTGTCTTTATAGAAGTGTGCTGTAATCACAGTTCTGTGGTGACATCCAGAGTAACTGAAATAAATAAATAAATAAATAAATAAATGCTGACATTCCCAGTTCTAAATAAAACCTTATAAATATTTACATCCCACATCTTCAGAAGTGACTGCAATGTTTTGTAGCATTTTTCGGGCAATGTTCATTTCATTTCACAGCTGGAATTAGAGTACAAAATAAAACTATTAGATCTGAGGAAATAATTTCCTCTGAAATATAAAGTGGCATCTATACATTAGATGGTTTCTATTTAAGACTAAACATCTTTACATTCTTAATAGCAGTTCTTAAAACACACAAAAAATTGAATAGTCTTTACTTAAACTTTACTCACACATGAAATCAGTACTTTAACTGGAACAAAGTCATGAAGATCATGTTTCATTTAATGCAACATAATGGAGAATCTGTGCAAAGGATCAAAGTAATTATTAACTTCTACAACCCTGAGATTACCTCAGTTGGTTAGATCATGGTGTTAACAATGCCAAGGTTGTGTGCTTGATCCCCATATAGGCCATTCACTCAAGAGCTAAGCTCGATGATCCTTGTGGTTCCATTCCAACTCAGAATATTCTGTGATTCTGTGAATGTTGTATTTCCATGAGACAAACAAGTTACTATTTCTCCTGTAGCTGTTCGATGTAAAATTCACAAACTGTCCAAGGGAAAATAAAACAGACCCTAGATTTTATCCCTACCTGTACAGTTTTAGCCCTGAAGAAGATAACGAAGATAAAAAATGGATCTTTGAAAAGATTGGAAAACAACAAAAGAAGAACTGAACACACTGTCCTTTAGTTTCAACAATTTATCACCTTCATTTAAAAATGAAGTTTTATTGAAGTTTTAAATGAAGTTTATCAGTTCCAGCTGATACATGATAGTGATATTCTGTATCACGTATACGATCTCTGGATATCAAACAGTTAGTATTAACTAAGTAACTAAATAATAGAAATTTCAAAACTACAAAAAAAGACATATTCTGAGGATTAATATAATTGTGCATTTTAACATCAATAAACTAAAATATAAATATTTTTTATACAGATCTAATTCTCTTATTTATTCATGCCTCAGAATTACAGATTCCTAAAAGGCCTTTTGGCTTATAAAAACTTTGTCAGGTTCTTCAGAGTAGTATAGATGTATTCATATATAACTCCCGAAGTTCATAGGTTTGGTGTGCACTTAGTTTGCAGTAATCTTATCTAACTAAATGTAGTGACCTTTGACGTCTAAAAACAATGGGTTGTTTTATTCACATTTTTATTGTATCACCTGCTCATGTGAGAGCTGAATGTGGCCAGTGGAGTTGGAGATATTGATCCTTCCTGACATTTCTTGAGATTTTATTTTCACTGTCTCCTCTCTAAAGCCATTGAAACTTGTTCTCATAAACAATCTTTGTCAAAGTGTAAAGCTACCATTTCCAAGTGTTAAAGATTTTTCTTTGAAAGCTGACATTTTCTTCAATGTCCATAGATGTCTTTTTAACTCAGATTTGTCATTTTAATTTTTTAATACAGAAACTAGTTCTAGAAGAGGGTCACTTTTAGGCACATCCATATTTTTGCCAAACCTATGCTACCTTCATCAGTTAGTGTTTATGCCATACTGAAAGAAAGGTTAATTATTACTCTATTTTATTCATTTGTGTGGGTTTTGGTTGGTTTGGTTTGGGTTTTTGACTTAAAGTGAGTTTAATTTTCTTTTGAAGCTGCCAGACTGGTCTATGGCATTATGAAATTCATCAGTTTCTCTGTTTAGGAAAATGTGATTGTATTTGAAATTGGATTTAAACATTCATCTCTGATTGGAGGTTTTCTTCTAGTGTTAAATGTGATTCTGGTTTTGCATAGCAGATATAATACACCAGTTCCAGACTTGGGGCTCCTAGTGTCTCCCAGAAAAAGTATTTGAGCATTATAGACCTCAGATGTATCTGAGTGGATGATCTGGACGTCAAAGATTTCATGACCTTGCAGTGTTCAACATCCCCTAGCATCAACATACAGACTAACACAGCAGGCCTGATGAAACTGGATGGCATCAGGGTGGATTGATGGAACAAAAACATTTCGGTATGTTGTTCAGATTTTCAGTTTGTGCTTTCATTCAGTTTTGGGGTTTGCTATTAGTTGCTATTTAGACATGTATAGACATGCAACTGCAGGTGTACTGCCTTTGCTCTGTGTAAAAGGGTCAAATGATATTACTCTTGATACTCCTTGATTAGTCTAGAGTGAGTTTCATATCAGGACACATCAGTATGAGTTTTGAGGATCATGTCACAGAATTGATCCAGACCTGAAGACTCCCCCCTTCCATCCTTCACAAATAGTAAATGTTTATCTGTTCTTGAGCTCCTGAAAACTAGGCACTTCTGCCTTTCCCCATAAATACATTACTAGTGCTTCCACAGAACTGATCAACTTTGTATTAGTCTTACTTGACTGCCCCAAGAAGATCAATGTTTATACGAATGTTTAGTCCTGTGTTTTTTTACTGTTGGCTTGGCTCCTACATAGTGAACTGAATCAGAGTCATTACCACTTAAAAAACGGAAAGAGCTCTCAGAGCAGATGGTCTGTAAGATGTCAGTGTCTTCCTCTAATTTTGAAACAACAAAAATTGAATTGTTAAATAAGCTCCGGATATTTGACAACTTTCCTTGTCCATGGTCTTTCTGTACAACAGATGTAAACTTTGGGATTATGTGTCTCTCCTGTGTTCTGTTGCTGCAGTAAGAAGATAGGTGATATAGCTGGAGAAAAGGGCACTACATGGCCCTGCTTTAGTGGGGGGTTGAATCAGATTATCTCCAGAGGTCCCTTCCAACCTCAACCACCCCACAATTCTATGAAAAGCTTTGAGCAGGGTGTCCAAAAGCCACAAGTGTTTGAAGTATTTGGAGCTGTGCATGTAGGATTTAGCCTGAGATTGCAAGTCATAAAATTGAGCACTGCTGTTTTGAAATGACCAAACAGTTGTTCAACAGGTTTTCTTGAAAGCCAAGGTCATAACAAGTTGTTACAGTCAAAAGTCAAACCTAAAAACCCTGTGGTTTTAATTATTGTTTAAATAGAAAGACCAGTAGTGGATATTTAACAGAATACATCACACTTCTGAAGTCACACTATGCTAAATCTGTATCATGTATCTCTATACGGTCTTCAAAAAGTAGAAAGGGTCAGTTTTGTGATTCAAGATGCTGGTGTTGTAGAACCTCATTAGTTTGTACTAACACAGGGATAGCTTGTTGTGTACTTGCTCATTAACTTGTACTAACGCAGGGGCAGGATTGCTCCACTTTGCCAATGGCAGCAAAATTGAGTTTAGCCTATGGGAAGGATGACTGGAAAAGGGCCCAGTGTGTAATTAATACCTCCTCTTCATCCAAAATTGTGGTGGAGCAGGACAGGAAAGACATAGCTCATAACTCTGCCCCTGTGACACCAACCAGCAGAACTTCATCTTCCAGAAATCTTAATGCAGTCAGCAGCTCCAGCTCTGTCATTGTGGTTTGCAGGAGCCAACGATTATGGGGCAGAGCCACACCTGAACTCATGCCTGCACGTGGCTTAAGTTGCTGCCCGTATTCCCCAATTCCCTTGCGCAAACTGCTGTGAAGGAGGCGGCTTGGTAAGGCTGGAGGCAACCATGACGCTGCTGATGGTGCTGCAGTCTCAGCTTTCCTGTCATGAAGCACATGCACTGCGTGTTGGATTTGATGCCAGGGAAGAGAGGCTGGCTCCCTAGTAATTAAGTCAGTCCAGCCCAAATGTTATTTTCAAAGTCCTGTCAACTGTATGTCTTACACACTGCCTAAATGCTCTGTCCCATTTTTGGCCATAAGCATATAGTTTTGGGTCACATTGCAAAGCATGTGAAGAGCTGATTCGTGGAGTGGGAGATTTTGGGTTGGTGCTGCCTCGTGTATTTCACTTTGCAAATCCTACGCAGAAATAGAAGACACAGTATCTTTTCTATTACAGCTGTTAATAATATAAAAACCATAGGAGGAAGCAAGCAGGGTCTTGCTTTTGCCCTTCCTGCTATCCCTTATCCCAGCCCACCTTCCTGTTGAACAGGACTGGGGGGAAATTGGTTTTCCGAGTTTTTGTACAGGGTACACTATGCTGGAGATAAGGCATTTCTGAGCCACAGTTTGAACCTCCTTTGCCTCCGAGATGGCTCAGCTATCTACAATCATAATCAAAATTGTAGTAAATGAAAGAAACAATCACAAGTGCAAGAATGTACTTTATCCATTTATCTTGAAACCATTAATTTGGTTTTAATTATAAATATTTTTTTTCAGTTAAAACTGAATGCCAGCCATTCTTAAAGACTGCTCTGAGAAGCCATGTGACTTTAAAGAATTTTTAAAGGATACCTTCTGTCATATTTTAGGTGAAAGCTATATTGTTCACCCTACCTAGTATTCTTAGAAGCAGACTGTACAGAATCATGTGTGGTGAAGCAATGAAGTCTTGGTTCTATGAGCTCTTCCTACAGAAATATACAAATAAATTGCTCCTGAGAGGATGAGGCTATTTATTTTTTATTTGTTACTGTTTGGTTTGAGGGAATTACTGGCTTCACAATTACACAATTAGAAAGGATATAATTTTAGCATTAAAAAGTTTATTCAGATCTTCTTTGTAAGCAGTTTATTCGGTAAACGATTATTTTAAAGTTTTCAGATTTCCCACCACAGAGATAAGGATTTCTGATAAGGATAACTGAATGGATTCTTAAAAATTGCTGCTGTATTACAAATATTTTTAAAAAATGCTGTTGTCCATTGTGCAAGGCATTGTTATATTTTTCAACTGTCAGATCTTGGAAAGACTTTCAAGATGCTTGGAAATAAAATAATTTTTAAACTATTTTAATTTCCATTTGAAGTAACTTTTAATTTTTCTCTTTCAGAAAGCTGAAACAGTACGGTGCTTTACATGCTTGTTCTTTCTGTTCTGCACTGATGTCAGCGTGATTAGGATTTGCCTAGGTCAATGTTGCTGCAGAGCCAGGAGAGGGAGCACAGACATTGCCACTTCTTGGTCATGCTGTGGAGGCAGCTTGGATTGTTTTGCAGCGGAAAATCACCGAATCTGTTTTTAGAGGAGGCTTTGTGAAATCCTTTCTAACTTCTCTTCCCTGCCCCCTTCCCCCTGCCCTCAAGTTTTTTGAATAGTATCAAATTAGATTAAATTATAAACTTGATATTTTCATCAAGTCCTATCAAGCAAAAAAATCTGTTTGCAATTTTATAAATAGCTGGTATAGTATTTTAAGATTTTTGAAACTTCTAAGGACTATTTTTGCATTTTCTTCTGCAGGCACTGAGGAAGGTGAAGTTTACCAGAATTCAAATATAGTAGAAAAACTTGATTCACTCAAGTCTAGTATTAGAAACTGTCTTTCAGTATGTTTTTATAGTTTTATTCTAACTTCAGTTCATATATTTACTCAGTAATTTTCAGATATCAAAAAAGTTATTTTAAACACACAAAAGGTGCATAAATTCTCTCCAACTTTTTAATAGTAATTGTTAGAAATTCCCATATCTCACCTCAGTCATAATTTCTTAGATTTCTCAGTCATAATTTCTCATTCCACTTACATGTTCCTGACTTATAGAGAAAGTCATCAGAAACTGCCTTGTTTCATCCTGACAGTCATTTATGCCATTTAATCTATTGATACAGCGAAGTTGCACTGCTTTCCTATAGCAGGACTTGGAAGTAGCTATTTTAAGGATTCCCTGAATAAAATTAAAATGTATAATCTGTGTGATGGCTTTGTGGTACTGAAAAAAGATCCACTCTTATGCCTATGGTTTTGCCTAAACTAGCTTCTGTGTGAGATTTGTGGGAGTAGACATTTGCAAGTGAAGTGTAGCATTACGATCTTGGCCTTGTCCTCTTGAATAAATGCAATTTAATACTGCAGCTACTCTTCAAACTTTGGTCCTTTTGTTACCCCCTGTGAGAAAAATTGCACCCTAATAAATGAATGGAAGCTTAGCCCATGAGTTTTGACATCACAGAAGTGTAAGTAGATTTTGCTGTAAATTTAAATGAAGCTAGCTTTTTTCTTTCATGCCAACGCCTGTCGTTGAAATTGTACCATGCGTTCCTTCAAATTGATTCCTAATGTCAGTGTTCTTTGCAGAATGGAGAAAAACTTGTTGGATCTCAGTAAGATGGAGGACTTTTTGGTGGGCAGAAGTGGGCATTTTGAGACTCCTGTGCCCACAATACAGTCTTTTGGTCGAATACGCCCATCAATAGTGGTTTCATGGTATTTTCCTTCTGAAGAAGAGATGATCCCACCACCTGCAGTCAGGTCAGGCCCTGCACTTGTGGCAGCAGCAAACAGCAGCAAAGGGAGCCAAGACTGTTCCTTTCTACAACAGCAACAATTTCTGATGGATCTGTCCTAGCTGTCCTTCAGAAATGCTTAAAAATAAATGGCCAGGCATCACGAGAAACAATTTTTACAAGACTGCTTTAATTGTTGTTAAATACCACTTGTCTGTCTCAGGCCACCATAACCAGTAATGTCACAGGGAGCCCCTCAAGATGCAGGACCCATTGGTTGCTTCTGTAGCTGGAGGCAGGATGAACGCCAGCATATGTTTTGGCTTATGAAGCTCTTAAAAGGGTAAAGAGCAGTCCTTCCTACCTCAGACAGAAAGTGTCCTGAGAAGCTAGAAATACCAGTGACAGCTTTTTGATGGGTGCTTTTGTTTGTCTGCAGTGCCAAGAGAGCAGCAGAACTTCCAAAAGTCAAAAATTGCTTAGACAGTTGTCCACCACCCCATAAAGTACCTTGTGTGTAATGAACAGAGTTTGACTCTGGGGTCATGAACAGTAGGGCTTAGCTGCTTTTTCACTGCGAGTAGCAACACGGGATCAGTTGCAAAAAATATGGTAATTCTTAAACAATGTATTCCTCTCCATATACATAGATCAAATTATTGTAGGTGTTACCAAAACTTAAATGACACCTAGGAATTTATAAATTTCAAGTTCTTTCAATGTCTTATCTTTTGCAGAAGAGTAGCTGTCACTAACACTATGTTCAGGATATTGGAACAGGGAGACAGGGCCCAATTATCCTTTGATCTCCTCCACCTTCCTATTGGCCCTGTGCTCAGCTGCTGAGTGACCAAAATGTCCAGTTTGGCTCCTGACCATGATGTTGTCTTGCTTTTCAGCATAAAGGGTTACACTTTGCTTTGAAGCACAGTACATGCCAAGGGACTGGATGGGAAGGAGGAGTTGGAAAAACAAGGGTAAATGGTGCCCAGAATCCCACCCACAATAGTAGAGAGCCTACTGCAGGACTGATTAAGACCTGGATATATTTTCCACTTCCATATTTATTCTAGTCATTCTGTAGCTAATATAGCAATCTCAGTACCTATTTTAGTTCATTCCATAGCTTTGTAAGAGTTGAAACAGCCAGGTCATCAAGAAGGCCGACCTAGAAGGCAGCTGATCTGAAGTGACCATGACTATCTATCATGTGATAGTGTCTGTAAGCTGGGTTGTCCTGTGGCATAAGGATATACAGCTCTTTCACCTGTCTATTTTGAAGCTTCAGTTTTTGAGTAGGAGGGTCTTATTTGTCTTTCTTTTCAGAGTTGCTCATTGTCTTAGCATTGTTTATGATGAAGGAAAGATCCTTTCTTTATATACCAGTATAAAATATATCCTTTCCATTTATCTATGTTAATTTCTTTACCTTTAATAAACAGCATGCAATTCTATTACACTAATGATTGTTTTTCCAGATAAATGAAAATTAAAAAAATATAATTTGTGCCTGGTAAATAGTGTTAGCCTCTGTAGCTGTATTTAAATGCTGTGATTGCTTCAGCTGTGGATGTTTGTAGCTACAGCAGTTAGAGAGCTACTGGCTACCATGCTCTAAGGTCCAGAGGACACCAGTCTTCATCTGAAATAATAAAGGACCTTTTAAACTACCTTCTTCGCAAGAGGAGGTCTAAGGAGAATACCAGACTGATCCTTGATGAAGCTGGTCACCTGACAAATGGTGATTAAGAAAAGGCAGAGGTATTTAATGTTTTTTTGACTTGGACTTTAATATTACTGATAAACCTTGGTGTGCCCAGTCACCTGAGTCAGAGGACTGCAGACCAGTGGCTCTCCATTTGTGGATACCAAAATTGTAAGGGACCAGCTGTATCAGCAGAATGTTCATGAGTCCATGGAGCCTGATTCGTTCCAGAGCTCTGAAGGCACTGGTGGATGTTATGGCAGGACCACTCTTGTTCATCTACGAAGGCTCTTGGGA
This sequence comes from Campylorhamphus procurvoides, assembly GCA_013396655.1. Taxonomy (NCBI): domain Eukaryota; kingdom Metazoa; phylum Chordata; class Aves; order Passeriformes; family Dendrocolaptidae; genus Campylorhamphus; species Campylorhamphus procurvoides. Next base: position 2,626,420 of record WBMV01006966.1, read on the forward strand.
GTCTGGGGAGATCCCTGCTGAAAATTGGCCAATGTTATTCCTATCAACAAAAAGAGTGAGGGAAGACCTAAGGAGTTAAAGATCTTTTAGACTAATCTCAATTTCTGGAAAAAAATTTGTAGAAGATTATACTGGGTAATACTGAAAGAATAACACAATCAGGCACAATCAACATGGGCTCACATGAAACAGAGACAGTCCTGTTTAACTATAATTTGAAATCCATCTATGACAAGGTCATCTACTTCATGGATGAAGAGAATTCAGTGGATGTAGTTTTTCTGGATTTTAGGAAGGCTTTTGATACTGTCCCTCATAGCATCCTTCTGGATAAATTGTCCAGTTCTGGGATGAGCAGGTACATGTTGCACTGAGTGAAGAACTGGCTGAATGGCAGAGCTCAAACGGTTGTGGTGAATGGCTTGCATAGTAATACGAAGTAAATGAAGGTTTCCCATTTTTAACACCTTTTCCAGAGTATTTTTACATTTTCTTCTGCAGCCCCTGAGGGAGGTGCAGCTTATCCGAACAAATGAGGCTTATCAGAATGGATGAATCATAGTGGACAAAGGGAAGGCAGTGGATGTAGTTTTTCTGGATTTTAGTAAGGCTCATATGTTCAATGCTGATACAGCAAGAACACAGAATTCTCTCAGAGGCTAAGCTGAAACTGGACTAATTTCTAGAATAATCAATAACACAAGGATTTTCTACCTGCTGTTTATGCAGATTTCTGCAGGATTTCTCTCTCTGGGGGAAGAAAAAAAAAAGATGCAGCATCTCTGATTTTGTTGGGTTTTCTGTTGTTTTATTTTTCACCTCTAGGAAAAGCTGCAGATGACAATCACTTCTTATACAGTTCTGTAAAGCAGTCTGACCTGGTCTACAATTACTTTTTTTTTTCCCTCTAACTTCTCATCCAAATGCCTTTTTTCTTTCCTCTTCCCACATTGCAGCTTAGGCCCATCGTGCATATCAGTCATGCAGTGTGACCGAAAAACATCTCTTCCAAAAACTCTGCTCTTTTCCCACTAGGGGGAGGGCTGTCCCAAAGTGCTCATGGAAGACAGTTTCACGGACAGACTCATTCTAACTGTAGACAGGCTTCAGTAGGAATATTTTGGGCTGATGGTAAAAGCTAGCCTGCAATTAAGTGAAATAAAATAAATGAAATTAAATGAAATTAAATCTGTCAGGTTTTGAAAATGGAAGTGGATAATGGTATTTGCTCTTTTTTTTTCTTTTTTGTTTTGTTTTTACATATTTGCTGGGGGATTTATTAAAAAAAACACAACAGTTTATGCACACTCTGAGAAGTGAAGCGGGCAAAATTTTAGATATAGAACTCTAAGAATAAACACAGTTTGTAAACAAGTATTTGTATATTCATTATAACCTATAGTAATATATTCACAAAACTGTTGGCTCAATAAACTTGACTGTGTTAGAATTCTGAAGCCAAACACTTGCACCAGTGGTCAGTAAATAGGTTGTTCAACTAAAAATAGAAATTACTGTCATCTGCAGAGGATATCCATGATGGAATGATATTTCCTATAAATATACTAAGATACGTGTGGATTAATTTAATCTAATGAAGTATACATAAACCCAAGGACAGAGCTTTGAATGGAGAAAGTAGGATAAAAAGAAAAGGAAGTTAGGGAAACTTCTCTGCTAATTGAACTCCCTAATATTTTGCCTTAATTTAAAATAAAAAAGTCAACAACAAAGTTTCTTGTTTGTTGAGCAACCATTACATTAAGAACTTATACAATACCATCCCTACACAAGCCAATCAATTTTAGGAAGAATTTGAACAGGAATGGCATTTCTTCTATATTTATAAATATCAGCCTGTGGTTTCAAATATCTAAAGTTCAATTTTCTGTCTGAGATACTTGAAAAGAGTTAGATTTTTTCAGAGTGTGATTGCTTAGTTTTTTCTGATTGTAGCATTTTCTCAAAACCAGGCACACTTATAATTCAGGTGAAGTTCCCTAAACCTCATTCAAAATAACTGATGACATTTTAAAATTTAGGCAATGAAGTTAAAGATACAAGAATGTTTTATAAAGAATAATTTCTTTTTTGTTATAATCCTTTCTATGTTTCCACACTGATCTGTAATCAGAAAATCATGGTTAGAAGTTATTTTGGTATTGATGTTGAGGAATACACTCAGAGCCAGAAGCTCAGTGTGCTGCTGCAGGTTGAGCTCTGAGTGTTGGGAACCCCAGGCAAGAGGCCATGAACTGCTGACCCTTTGTGCAACAGAAGGCACAGCGACCTGTGGCCCAGTCAAGACTGAACACCAAGGAGCCAAGAGTTCAGCTGGAAGACCCCAGACTTTATGGGCACAGACTGCGAGGATATAAAAACCCAGAGAGCCCTTCGTTCAGGGTTCCTCCTTGGAGGCACCAGCTCGAGCTGTTATTCCGTTGTTGCACCATGATTAAATTATTCTAAGGATCCAGATATCTGGGACTGTACTGTGGGAAACCTGGGGTTGAGCCAGTAAGGAAACCCTGTCTGACTGGGTGGGAGCAGCGTGCAGGGAGTCAGGCAGGGCACTCATTGGTTCACTGGAGCTGCCAGCTGCGAAGGGGCTTCAACCCCAGGAGTGACAGTCTGGTGGTGGAAGTGTGACTGCCAGAGTGGTCAGACTGGGAAGTTTCCTTACCATTCAGGTAGCTATGGCAAAACTCACACATAAAAATTATACCAGAAGTTTTAAAAATATTGATGAGGATAACAGTAAGTATAAAAGTGCAGATAATAATGCAGATTACAGTCACAGATTATAACAGAACTTTTACAGAAATTATTCCTTTACATTTATTTGCCATGAAGGTATAGACACAGGAGACACAGGATCATAGAAGGGGATTTCTTTCAGCTCCAGAATCTGAATCCTGTCAACATTTGTTAAAATCTTTTTCATTTAAAAAGCAGAATTCCTCACTATTTATTCAAGAGGGCTTTGAAAGCCTGTGGGTAGATACCATGTCAAATTAGGAGGAAGCAAGAGGAAGATCCAGCTCTGCTGACTGAGGAGATCTCAGCTAAGCCAGGCGAGGAAAATATCAGTTGTCTTTGAAGTCCAGCCAGATTTAAATGGGTTAAATTAATTCATGTATAGCCCCATTAAAGTCAATTTGTAGATGGAGTCAGTGGGCAGTTTTAGCTAAGGGCATGGAATGACATGGGAAGAGTTAATCTAATTCTTTTTTGGCAAAAGTTATAAAGCTAATAAACTATAATTTAAGTGCAGTACAATTAATCTACACACACAGAGACACACACAAATGATTATAATAAGTGAAATTTAAGAAGTGACATCTTAGCATTTAACAAAAAGCTTCAGACATTTTCTATTGATTTTTCTCAAGGGTATAGCGCAAGATTATTTGGGCTATATATATATATGTTATTTGGGAGATATATATATATGTATAATTTGGGCTATTAACCAAAATAATCCAGTGTATTTTTGATAATTGTTGTACTAAAGGATAATAAGTGGGAAGAGAAGATAAAGGATTTTCATATTGTTAGACAATAAAAAAGTTGTTAGCTAGATATATCATCTACACTTGACCTTTTTTCCCTCTAGTTCTGGCATTTTCTAGTTGGTAGAGGTCATATTTCTCTGTTATTTATTGATCCTCAAATGCATGTTTGTTTTTTTCAAATACATAGAAAGCACCTATGTTCATGCCTAAACATTATCCAAAACATTAGCTACTTATACTTTGAGGTATACACAAAGCAATAAAAAAAATAAAAGGCAAAGACACAGTGTATTGTAAGAAGAGAGTCGGATGAGGAAGGAGCGTTATTTGGTTCCTAAGGTGACAAGCACTTCCCTAAATATCTGTAGCATAACCTATAATAAAATTATCCATATGCATTTCCTGGTGCTCAGTATACAGCTGTGTTTGCTGCCTGCTTTACAGCAAGGCTCTGTCAGGAAGCAGCAACTGTGGGATGCTCCACAAGGCCAGTGGGGCTGGCAGCTGGGAGTGATGGTGGGGCTGGCAGGGCAGCAAATGCCATTACCCAGACAAGGAGAAAAGAGGAGAGGTACTGATGGTAACCAGGTCTGCCAGCAGTCTGGGCTCCTGGACATGTCCATGGGGATGAGGCAGATCTGGAGTCAAGGGAAGCCAGATCAGTGGGTGGGGATCGTGTCTGTGACAGCAACCAAGCTCAGCCACCAGCCAGTGACCTCCAGGCAAGCCCATAATGGTGAGGCAAATCCAAAGTCATGGTCCTGGCATAATGGACAAGTGGATCAGAAAAGGATTCTTGCAGCCATTCATAATAATTATATACTGCAGGTGTTTGGGTTGTTGTTGTTGTTTTAGTCAGCATTTCATCTCAAATATTGAAACACTGTTGTTGCCAGCAACAAATGCTAAGTTGCTGTTTTTCCACTTGACTGTTTCCATTTTTTAAAATACCTACAAATTACAGCTGATGCTGAGAACTCTGTCAGTCAGAATGTCAATGCACAGCAAAGGATTGTAGCAGAGTTTAAAAGCCAAACAGAAAATACCACTAAGAGCCCCCCAACTTCCAAGTGAGGAGCAGCAGTTGGTCAAAGTTGTATAAGAAGACCTAATGAGCTGCTACCAGGTTCCCTGGCAGCGACTAGCAGTTGTGTGTTCCTAACTGGAAGTGGTCATGGCACTCTGGTGTCTGTGCTAGAAGATTTGTCTTCTCTGACCACACTGGGTAAAACATTTTCACTACCTGAGCAGCATGTGACTGCAATGGTAACGTTTTCATTATCAGACCTAAGAATATTTCCATATTCCCCAGGGAAGATGCACAGCCAAGACACAGGCAGATAGTGGCATCCATGTCTTACTCATCTCTGAGGGAAAGAAAGAGGCACTGAGGCTAGATAGAAACCAGAGAGACACAATCACCTCCATATTGGTTCTTCCACAGCATGACAGCAGGTCAGGCTAGACATAGACACAGAGGCTTACAGGGTTGTTAAGCCTTATCCTAAACAGAAACACTTTTTGAATTGAGGCTTTTCCTGCCATCATTTAATCCTCAAGTCTCTTGGCTTTCCCACTACTGTTGAGCCCCTTCCTGCTGCACACACTGATTTTTGGGCAACACAGAGAATTTCTATGCCCCATCCCTGGAAGTGTTCAAAGCCAGGCTTTATGAGGCTTTGAGCAACGTGATACAGTCAAAGGTGTCCCTGCCCATGGCAGGGGGGTTGGTTCAGATGATGTTTAAAGGTCCCTTCTCACCCAAAACATTCTATTATTCTAGAAATATTGTATCCAGTTTCAGTGGAAAGCCACCAGAGTGGTTGGGGCTGAAGCACTTGGCCTGTGAGAAGACGCTGAGAACCAGAGCTTCTCCAGTCTGCAGAAGTGATGGATTCAGGGACACCTAACAGCAGCACCCAGTGCCTGTGGGGCAGTGAGCAAGAAGATGAAGCCTTGTTTCTGGAAAGATGAGAAGTGACAAGAGGCAAAACTCAGAGACTGGATATATCTGCATGAGGACAGTCTGGCAGGGGAGCAGGCTGCCCAGTGAGGTTGTGCCATCTCTGTCCTTGGAGATGGTGAAGACTTGACTGGACATAACACTGAGCAACCTCATCTGACTTCAGTGAGCAGGAGGTTGGACTGGAGACTTACTAAGGTCCTTTGCAGCCTGAATTACCCTGTGTGTTTCTGATCTCTCCCTCTGTTAGTCACTTTGGTCTCCCTTTATGATTAACAACATTTCTAGTGATTAATTTGACCTATTTAATATAAGTATTGATTTTAAGTGAGAGGAATGGTGCTATACAACTATTTCTTCATTATGAAGACAGTCCAGATAGCTAACTCAGATCTAATTATCAGCATGTTATATGTCCAAAATTAGGTCAGGTGGAGCCCATCTGGGTGTATGTGCTTCCTGAAGGGCTCAGTTAGATACCAGGGAGGGAAGGAAGAAGTAATTTCTGTGGAGTATTACAGCACTTACAACACTTTCTCCAAATGAAAGATATCTGAAATCTGGACTGTATTCCCCAAATTCTTATATTTTGACCCAAAACCTCATTGATACCAAACTAATAAATCTGTAGAGCATGGAATTTTCCATCTCTCTTTTCAGTCTGTCTGGTTTCTTACCTATTTTCTCCTCTGGCCCCTTATGCCTTGCACAGGGCTGGGCCCTCTGCCCTCTCTTGCTCCGTGGAGCCATGGCTTCTTCCTGAACAAACCACAGGTCCAGCTCTCCCTGTTCTTCAGGAAATGGTATGGCTGCTACTAAGCCTATTACTGGCTTTTCTTGACACCAGAAAAATTATAAAATGGTTATTTAGGTGATTCTGCTGGGGCTTTGATTTCTGGCAAAGGGACACAGTCTTATTTTTAAACTTAATTACTTAAAAACACCTTTCTTCATGTAATTTGTAAATAGGATACAGAATTAACATTCATGCTACAGCAGCATCTTGCCCTCTTTACCAGTGTAACAGTAACTCAATCTGTTTATATACACATTTTGTAGCTGTATATATAGACATAAAAGAACATTGACATGTTTATGCTACTAACAATATGTTGCCAACAAATAATACAATTAAGGACATCAGTAAATTATCATAGAGATAATACTATTGATTTTTCCCTTGAATACTCCATTCAGGTTATATGTATGTCAGTAGTTTTCTATCCATTTCAATATGTGAATCTCCTGTGCAGGAGAAAAATATCCCAGAGTTAACCTTGCTAGAAGCACCCTTGCTGCTCTTGGCTATTTTTATTACAAAGAGTCCCCCAAATCCCATTGACTATCAATACCAGTCTGATTTCTAGACTTTTCAAAACCATGTCTTTAGCTTAATTATAACCATGGGTTTTCATGCCTTTTTAGTGTTCTGTGCTTTATGAGCTTTGACTTGTTTTTCATGTATATTCATTATACCAAGACAATTTATGTTGCTTTTCTTCTGTCACTTTACACATTAGTACCATTTTCCTTTGTGGTTCAAGCAACATCATCTTTGCTCATACTAATTCAAAGCAAGAATGCGATACTGCATTTGAAAATGTTGGTCTTCCTTACACAACTCTTCTTTCTACGTGGTGTATTTTGTCTTCAAACACTAGCACCCCAAGGCACATATGTGACTGAAACTTGGGAATGTGTATTTCCTTTTGAAGTTTGCTTGCGTAGCTAATTCACAGCAGGGTGCAAAGCTAGGATTTCTGAGCACAGAAATAAGGACTGATTTCTTTTGTTTGGTATCTTTTATTCTTTTATTAATTTCTGTAATCTTATCCACAGACATGTACATTTTGTTTCCATAATTATTTCAAACTGTAGACTTCATAAATATTGACAGATTAATTTTGTATTAGACTGTTATAGATAAGTCTAACTTAAAGACTGATTTGCTTCTATTTTGCTAATCTATTATGAGGGAAATACCACCTAAATAACAAAACTGGTAAAAAAATATATATCCATGCTTGTTGGTATATACAATATAGATTAAACAAAAAATATTTCAGACAAGTAGCTCAGTTGGCTAAAGCACAGTGCTAATAATGCCAAGGCTGTTGTTTTGATCCCCAAAAGAGCCATTCATTTACGAGTTGGACTCGACCTTTGTAGGTCCCTTCCAACTCAATATTCTGTGATTCTGTGAAAAGATGTAACTCCTGTGACTTCACAGAAATTGTCAGCCAGCTTGCCAGCTGGCTACTTGCATTGCTTTACATACTNGTGCTTAAATTCAAGAATACATGTAGTCCTGCCACATGTCTCAAATTTGGCCAGCTTGCTACTTGCATTGCTTTACATACTCGTTACATACATAGGAAACTGATAACGCTTAGTGCCTTTAGGATGTGTTCAACTTTCCTTAGGGTTAGGATGCTACTTGGACTCACATGTGCATGTCTCTAGAATGACAGAATGTTTTATCCCAGATTAGGTTTGAAAGGCATAGGAATTGTTTGCTTGGACCCATTTTTATGATTAGAAAAAGGACCAGAAAGATAAAGCTATCAAAGAATTGTTTTAAAACAGAATGTAAACATAAGCAACCTTCCCAAGCCTTTAACAACTGAGTAGATAAAATTACATTGCAAATACCCATCCAAATAATGTTACTTTCATTTTCATTTTGGGAAAATGCTCTCCTTCGAAAGTAAAATCATTCTATTTTTTGGTCTTCAGTCTTGGAAACTTTTATGTATGTATATTATATATGTTCTTACATCTCAATTTATCATGCAAATTTGATACTTGGGAAAACACATATGGGATAAGTCTTGATGAAAAATCACCTGAAAGAATAACTGAGCTATATTTTACAAATTTCCCTCCTATCTGCTTCATTCAATACCCACACTTTATTATATGTCATAAGATATTCTTTTATGTTATGTCATAGAAAGCAAACACTGTTCAAAATTATCTTTTTTATTATTGTTACTTGACAACATTAATGATATCACTGTTGCAATTTCTTCAGTGGGACGTCTGCCATACACAGGCATCTTTCTGTACTAGCATACTTTAGTTTTTTGCCTGAAGGTTGCTGCAGGAGAGTCACATTTTCTCTGTAGGAACAGTATTTATCACTCAGCAAAAATAATTACTATTATGACACCTTTCAAATATTGGCTTTTGACCACAAGTAGCCTAGGAGAGAACTTGTTAGCATAGGTTTACTTTTTTCATACTAGTATTGTTATAATTATCCATTTAGGATTAAAAGACTTCTCTTCCTTCTTTACATTTTTCTTAATTTTTTTTTGACAGAAAAAACTGTCAAGATTTACAGATCAGTCTTTATTCATGATGTTTACTGAACTCACACCAATGATTAATTCTGTGCTCTCTTTAGATATGGAACTCTGCAGCTTCTCTTTCCATTAAATTGAACCAGTCAGTACTTTTTGTGGGTATATGCTGAACAACCACCTACTGGAAAGGCAAAAATGAAAATAAGTACTATTAAAATGTCCTCTCATACAAGCCTTCTATATTTTTCATTGAAGGCCTGATTGTTAAAACTGATATTCATATCCTTCGTAATTAACGAAAACATTACTCAAATACGCAAGCAATTATGACTATACCTTTCCTGCAAACAAATATGCTATGATAAAATAGAGAGTGTTCCTTATTCAGGACACCATCACTTGAAGTCCTGTGACTATTTGAGAGAGGACAGATGTTTAGAAAGATGGATTTCGGATCTGATTCATAAGTAAAAACTCACTAAGCAGTAATCTGGAGCAATTAGATAGAATTTTTTTTTTGGTGGCTATGAATAATAAAAAATAATACTAGATTCTTGCTTGTTTCATTTTTTTAGAAAAAAAGAAAAGAAAATGACTGGGTTTGCCATATATAATTTCCATTAGGAGTTCCTAGTAACATATTTCATTTTGTGTTTTGATGATGGCTAAATAAAAAATTCTACTGTGCATATGATCTCAGGGAAGGGGGGAGAAAAAAAAAACATAGCCAAAAAAAAAAACAAACAAAAAAAAGGACCAAAAGCCTCTCTGAAGAACAGAGAAAAATATACTAAATACTTTCCACCTCCTTTTCTATCTGTGTTTGCACAGCTGATATATTAATGCAACTCAAATGGAGATTACAATAGGAAGTTACTCTAATAATTGTACTAGATGCTTAAAAGCTTCTTCTCAAAGTGTTAAGATCCTTTTTACCTTTCTCTGAGGGATTCTAAGGTTTGCTGTACTCTCAAGAGGGAGCAGTGTGTTTTCCCTTACTTATGGAGGAAACTGATGCCTTAATCTTAGCTTTTGTTACTATATGGGTGCTCTCCTTTACAATAGAAGGCAAAAACATAGTTTCAAGATATAATGTGTAGATAATTACCTCCTTAAACTGATACCAGAAGAAGCAGACATATCTGACAAAATGCATTTTTTTTAGCAGCAAACCAGAAGGAATAGAAGCTCTTTTTACAAATCCTTGTAGTTTTCATTCAAATAGAAGAAAGTTTTTAATTAAATATTGATTTTAAATGATTGAACTCAGTTTGAGTCAACTTTCAGATTATAATTGTCAGCTACAGGATAAATAGACATGTCCTCATTGCCACTTTCTATAGCATACTATACCAAGTAGGTTTATATATAGGTAGACCACTGTTCGCTTTCTAAGGCTTTCTAAATTCTAAAAAGAAGGACTCTCAAAATAATCTGAGGTCTGAAAGAATATTGTTTTCTTAAAACGTGATTAGTCTGATACAACTCTTTAATGCCCATTAGATCACAGAATTTTCCTGTCCCTCAGTTTCCTGTCATATAATCCTGATGGCCGTTCCCTTCTGATTAGTTCTATTGCCCTTACACGACACAGCCCCCATTAGTACATCTCATGCCACTCACACATGCTGGTCATTGTCGGGAGGTAGTTAAGGAACTAAGGACACATTTCTGCCTGACAGTGAAACCAAGCAATTCACAAAGGTAACTTTGTAAGAGCTGTCTTTGTAAAGTTCATGATGTTTTGTTTTTCAAACCAAATAACTGCATCTTTATTTTTGCTAGAAAGCTTAAACAAGCATGAAGAGGTGCAAATACTTGTCTGTCTGATCTTTCTTCCTTTTTATATAGCTTCGCTCTAACCATGAACACCTTCAGTTTTTTTACTTTTAAGCCAGCATTATGATCCATTTTTCCTTTTCTTTACTGATTTACTATGTTGTGAAAGCTCCAAGTTTCAAATGCTGTGTGACAGAGACCAGAAAAAATCATAAACCCATGGAAAATAAGGTGGGGAGTGACACCAAGGAACTGTATATACCAGTGTTTTTCCCCTATTGTTATTTATTTCCACTGAAGCAACCACACTGATGTCACTGGACTACTCAGAGTAAGATATGGTTTAATACAAGCAAGACAATTGTAGTCTGCCTGCCCCAAAAGTACAGTACGTGGAACAAGACTGAATCTACACAGGACTGCACAGTCAAAGTTGAACTTTCACAGGCTAATGTATAACCCCATATCTGAGAAACAGAGGCAGTGAAAAGCTGGGAAGAACATCCTAGTCTAGTGGGAAAGATATGATGAAAAGTCTTTTCCCACTGATATTAGAAAATTAATAAAGTGGCTTAGGATAACCTTTACCAAACAGTAACCTTGCAACAGTGAAAAAAAACACCCCAACCAAACAGAAAAAAACCCCAAACACAAACAAGAGGCCCTGTCTATAGAAATCCTCCAAACCTAGGAGTGCATACTAGCCATATCTGTGCTAGCCGTTTAAAAATGTTGGAGAGAATACTCAGGCACTTTAATTTAATGCTTTATATCATTTAACTGCAAGTACAATCCCTTGGAGAAGCCTGGGCTTTGCCCAGCTTTCTAACAGTTTCCAGGCATGGTCTGGGTAATGCCAAGGGTAAGGGACCATTCCAGTGAGACCACCCTGTTCTGGACAGCCTAGTCTCATAGCTATGGGAGTGGGGGCTGTTCCATGCCATTTGCCCTTAGCACCAGGGAACAGCCTTATACGTTTCATTTCTTAATATAGTCCAGCCAGCTGATGTGGAAATTTCCAGATGCCTGATAATTTAGGAAGTTCGATTTCTTGAGTTGAATTTATGGATTCAGGGCCTAATTATAGATGTAATTTCGGTGTGTACAACTGAATAAGTACAAGGCAAAGAGTTCTTCCTTAATGCAGGAGGAAACTTGATGGCTAGGAGACAGGCCCGATGCCAGTCGCCAGCTGGATAACTCCTTCTGAGCACTGTATTGGCTTTCCCCTCCTCTGAATGCTCAGGAAATGCCCAGAAATGCTTCTTCCATTGCCCATTTGTATATAATTTATGCACACCAAAAGACTTAGGTTATCATCAGCAAACAGTTATGAGAAAAACAGTAACACAAATTGCTTGACTTGGTTTGCTTATAATACTTTACCCTCTTTGTTACAGCACTGTATTATCAAGCAGGTCATGTCTAAAAACTAGTGGATAAACTATCAACTTTCAGGCTGTAAATATCTTCATGTTAGATGCTCAAAGGGGGGAAAAAAAGACACTGCACATTAGAATACTTGAAGTGCACAGCTTCTTTCAGCTTCAATGACGCATGAAAATATCAAAGAGATAACTTGCAATGCAGTATTTTGATGTTCATCAGTCCTCAGATTGCTTTTGTAAGAAAAACAGCTGCATCAGTATTGTACAGCATTGCATTACATGCTGCTACTTTATTTATTTTTTTTTTTGCTTCGTATGACTGTATCAAATTTTTAGTTCTGCTAAACAACACAGAATCTTCAGTGGTCCTTGTGAGGTGGGGATCCTTTAAAAATTCAAAGTGGAAAAATATTCAGGAAAAGTGAAAAAATCAGCCTATTTCCTAGGAAAATGGCACATAAGTGTATCCTTCCTTTTGAATCTATTTACTATTTTAAGGTATTCTCAAAGAAGGGATAGAAAATTCAAATGACAATTATATTCCGATAAATTCAATGAGAACCAAAATTCATTAACCCAAACATAAACTGGTACTTAATTAGATAATATATTGAATTGTTTTACTTATTCAAATGTTCCATCTGTAAAACCCCAAACTTTTAAATATCTTTTATATGAGAAAGTATTTCACAATTAATTTTTGGTGCTGAAATTTTCTGAAGAATAATTATAACTGTTCCATCTTTGCACCCAGGCCTTAATTTATTCTGTCCCCAAATAATTCTCAATTAATGCTTGTAGTCATTTAAATTGCTTTAACTTACTGATGCTTATGTTTATAGCCTGATGACTAATATAATTTGTCAGCTTACAATAATAAGTTTCTTCTTCTTGATCTTAGATTCCTTTGTCTGAATCCAATAATTATTTTTACATATTTTTTATATCATCTATCATAACCATATTAGCATATCTAAAGAGATCATGGAACTCTTTTGTAGTTGTGATAGTCTGAAAATTTTATCTTCTTTCTTAAAATGAAACCATTTTATCAGTAGTCATTTTAAAGTAGATAAAATATATCCCAGAGCATCCCTAAACTGATACACTGAAGAGATTTCCCTCTTTATCTATACAGTATATTTTTCAGCTTCAAGCATCTAATTTTATCATTTAAATATTTTGAGATTCCCAGCTTTTCATCAAAACTCAGGGCTATTTTACAGACTGTCACAATGTGGTTTTATTTCCCCCAGATTGTATTAAATAAATGTATTTAATACTATTTCCCATGTTTTTCTTGAGTAGCTGACACATATAAAATATTTGGTCCCTCAGTAGTACCTTTATTCTAAATCTCATATTGATGTTCCCTTCTCATTTCCTTTGATTTTGCGATGATGTAAGGAAGATGGCATTAATGATAGAGATGTCATGATAATTTTTCAATTTAATCTCGTCATGCTGGCATGTGTAACTCTTCATCTGTTACACTGAGATATCTTTAGACTACTAAACCTAGCTTGTTAAGTCTTTTTATTATCTTTTTCATTTCATAATTAATGAAGAGATTTACTGGTATATTATTTTGCTATTCCCAAGCAGTCTGATTTCCTCTTATTTTAAAAAGTATTTCCACCATATTAGCTTCCAGAAGAAGTTGTCGGCTTCTAATTAAGAAGCTTACTCAATTATTTTCTCAATTTTTCTGTAACTGTATTCTTTGAAATTAAAATATGCCCATTTTCATTCTCCATCACATCTTCTCCACTTCAGTGATACTATCATCCCATACTCCTTTTGCCCCATTCCATGCCCTTCAGAGCTGTATAAGCAGATCTTCTATTACCAGCTCTTCATTGGTTTGGAGGTCTGAAAAACAGAAGACCAGAAAGAAAAATAACAGCATTCTACATAAGTAGGGTGGAGAGTCTAAGTAGAGGTCAACTGCTGATTGTCTATTTGAAAAAAATAATAATAAGGGGTATCAGATAAAGGTGGGGGAACCTTTAAAAAAAAAAAGAGAGAGAGGAAAGGAAATACTTCACACAATGCAGAAGTCCTGCCCACGTGGCACAGAAATATTAAAATGCCACAGAAGTTCAAAAAGCAATGAACATATGTATCAAACAAAATACTAGGGGGACTGTTAGATACAAGGATGGTGTATATGGTTTGCAAGCTACAGACTACTGAGACCTTAGCAATTATTCTGTGACATGTCACTATATGCTTGTGTTTTTCTTACCCCCCCTTTTGGAGCATCTTCTATTGGCAGATTTTGGGGACAAGATCCAGAGGGAGTGGGCCATTTTGTGTGGCCTAGAGGCCAAAGCTGTCCTTGTCCTCTCATCTGCCAGAGAGACTGTTCCCAAAGACATATGATCTATGAGGCATATCAGTTCTCAGTTGCTCTTTCCAGCCTTTATTGAAACCCTGTTCATTATCATTTTGGTTGCCATACCATCTGATGGCCTCCTTGTTTGTGTCAATCACAGCCATAATGTTCCCATGGTTTTAAAATCCACTAGCCTGTTATATTAATATTATATGATATCCGTATCTTTATTTGAATTCCTCCAAAACATTGTATTTTACAAGCAACCCAGCTATTTTTCCCCTTCTTTACTGTGCCAAAGGTTATTTATTGTTTTGAGGTTTTTTTACTCTCTTTCAGTGTTACAGATTTACAATCAGCTTCCCTTATTAGTATTCTGTCCGACAAAATTTACTTGGCCACCAGCTGGCATCATAATTTTTCAAAGCATCTTCTGCACTTATAATTCTGAATATGTAAAGTGTATCTATAAATTCTACATATCTAATATAGAAGTCAATATGAGTAATGCCAGCTACAGATATTCCTTAGATATTAAATGCTTGGGAGGTAGAGGCTATTAGACTAGTGTAATTACTGTCCATGGTTTTTACTTTTCATTAATACTTGATTGTAACCCATTCAAATTCCAGGAAGGAATATTATAGGACCAAATGCAAGGTTATTATATGCCAAGGCATATAATGGTTTTAATCTAGCATTACCAATTGATTTGGTCAATTGTGTAGCACAAGTAGGTGAAGGGAGACAACAAAAGGAAATAATTGCACTCATCCAGCCTTACTTTCCCAGGAACCGGGGCAAGTCTAATAACAGCACAAGTTATTTTATGGCAACATTTTTTTTAAACTTCAGTAGTCTGTGTTCTGATTGATGGGATAGCAAATCTATTCTGGAAAATAATAATTTTAAAAAAAAGTTTTGGAGCTTGATGACACCTGAGAACTTATTTCATTGGGATTTATGAATTGTGTTTTTAAAGCTGCTTCATGACTTTGAGTATATCAAAGCAGTTAAAGATATGCAAAGTATCGGGCCCTTACAGTTCAAAGTTGTTGAGTTTAGTCTTGCTTATTTTAACCATAGGAAGTTCTACAATTGTGGTACTGTTATTGCAAAAGGCACTATTATCAGAGACTAATTTAAAAAGAAATTATAATGACTCACTGTATCAATTATTCATACTTTGCTGAAGTGACAACATGTTATTGTACCAAGATACAGGAAAATATAAAATTGTATTTGTTCTTTTGCTTTGGATACAGTGGTATTTTTAAAAAATCAAATCCTATTGTGTACTTTGGCACATTTTCAGCACTTGTACCTCCCTCTGATAAAATGTGATGCAAGAACTTTCATCCAGCCTGTGTTCAGACAAAGACACTGCTTCAGGGGAATGCCAGACAATGCAGTCGCTCTTCTGAGGTAGCCAGGGAAAACATACTTTCCCTTATAGTTAGCTGCTACATAACCTTGGTTTTATCCTCTTTCCTTTTTAAGTACCCAGTTCTGCTCTCATTCAGGTGAATGAGAGCTTTTTCAGGAAATATGCTTTTGTCCCATAGAAATTTACAGGAAAAAAATGGCCCTCCAGGAAGAGTGCATTCATTTCAATTTATGAATTTTCTATGGCAAGGTTCACAGCAACAGCAATTTCACTATATTTATCTGCAATTCTGAAATAACCTTAATCTCTCATTGATGCCACCTACATATCTTTATTTATCTTAAAATTAAGGCAGACATTTAAGATCATCCTATGGCCTTAGTAAACTAACTCCATGTGTTTTCATAAAACACCAAACAACTTCTATTTATGTCTTTTTGTTTCCATTGCCACTCTCCTGAAAAGAGAACTGTTACTGAGGAGCTGCACTTCAGATGCTTTTTCTATTTTGCTCTCATAACAGGAAATTAGTCAGTTTGTGTCATTGCCTGTGTGTCACTATGAGAGAAAATTAGATTTCACCTATAAGTAAAAAGAAGAGAAAATCATGGCAGATTTTAGAGTCTACAAGAGATATTGAGTCATGAAGGAATCATTCAAAAATCACAAGCAATCATTACACTCACTTTTGCTTGCTGCATTTTTTGAAAATACCAGAGTAGTTTAAGATCTACATCTTTTCCTGGTTATTGTGGACATAAATAAGTCACAAATTCAAACTATGCATGACATTCAGTACAAAGTCAACATATAGTTGTTTGTTTTTCTGAAGAACCAAGTTGGAGCTCTTGTCTATGAATATTCCAGCTGAGGCATAGTGCACATATTTAAGACATGTTCTAGTCAACAGGGTCCGTTGGCATTGCTCTTATGTCCTGAATATTGCCAGACTTCTGTATGGAAGACATGAAGAATTAAAGAAGCCTAGTTACCACACAGTGGTTTGGTTTCTTTTCCTACTCATGCTGTGGGAAAGTAAGCCAGTCACTTAGTATTGGGTCCATCAGTAGACTGACTTATTGTCAATTTTGCCTAGTAATTTGTTTTTGCATAGAAAGTTGGGGTATTTTGGTGGGGTTTTTTTTGTTAGGTTGGTTTTTGTTTTTTGTTTTTTTCTTTCGGTAGATAGGTATTTAATCTAAGTCTTTCAGATATAAGAGCTCTTGTAGTCTGGTTGTGATGTGATGATCACATAACCAATTCTAATGGGCACTTAATATAATTACTCACCTTTAGTGGCAACAGTACTGATAATGAAATGAATTAGCAACTTGATCTATTGGATATACTAATTTGTCAGCCACATTTGGACAAAAGTAGTATAAGACAGTGTGGTATTAGCCTCTTCATCTTAAAAAATAGAGGATATCCTGAATACTTACTGCTTTGCTATAGTTCTCTCTAACATATGAATCACTACATTTTTCAGTAATATAAGTCCGGTATAATGTTTAGAAACAGCAGAGTAACAAGTTACAGCAAAGATCCATACTGTTTTGCCCTTTGTTAAATCTGAACTTTGTACCCTGGTGATAAGCAGCCTTCTCAGAATTAGTAGAGGTTAATGCTGTGACAGATCCCTCAACTCCCATGACAAAAATATCTCCTCTTTAAGCAGTACCTTTCTTTCAGGAGAAAAAAATAAATAAAAAAAAAAGGTAGCCTGAAAAGCTGTCTTTTTTTCCTCTCTTAGCTCTATTTTTATGGGCATCTGGTTCAGATGGAGTTAAGAGTCTTCTATTCAAACATCTGGTACTATAAATATTCATGCTTTAGTATGATTCCAATTTTTTTTGTGTGTCCATTGGCTTCTTTTGCTAAAAAATATATGAGGAGTTTATATGAGAGGAGCTTTCCTCCATCTGAGCGCTTGCTCAGAGTTATGACTGTATCTCCAAAAACTGCTGAAGGAGGAAGAAAATAGAGGTTGTATAAAAGCATTATAACTATACTGAGTCAGACAAAAAAAACCCACAAACATTTAGACCAGCAGCCTCTCTCTGACACCAATCCAAAAATGATGACACATTCAACACTGATTATACATTGAGTTCCTCAGTGTTTCATTAATCCTTGTCTAAAGTTAGCAGAGAAGTCCTTCATACAGCCAACAGAGAGAACAGACTTAATGTGGATTCCAGCTGAAACAGACTCTCCGTCCTTGGAGATATCCAAAATTTGACTGGGCAAGGCCTGAGTAACCTGACTTTACTGGGCCTGCTTTGAGCAGAAATTTGGACTGTTGACCTCCGCATGTCTCTTACAAGCTACATTATTTCTGTGACACAGACAGTTGAGTTTAGCAACCAATGACTGCTAGTACCTGGAATCTTTTCAGTTATACAATAAGAATGTCAAAACACACATTTAGTACCTCTTTGAAGGCACACAGGGTATATAACTAGGTGCCTATATATGAGCTTGACTCCCCAGCTACTGTTACAGACCACAGAAATTAAATAGCGTTTGTAGTTGCACCAAGGCTTAAGAATCTCGGCTGCCCACAAACTAGGTTCTCCACAAACTTATTACTACTTTGTTACATTTAAATTACAGCGTAGGTCACCCCTGCCAATTTGGTGTGATACAGCTTGTGCAGTGTATGTGGGTCATGTACATTTTATGAAGACCTGAGAATTTACCACTAGTCTAATTAAAGTCTTGATAGTCTAATCAAAGAATTATTATTAGTCTGGACACAATGATACTATAAATTATAATCCCAATTATCCAAACATTACAGCGCATCCCTGTAATGATACAGTGAAAATCAAGATACTCAGATGTTATAGTAATTGTCCCTTTCTCTGGTATTATGTGCAGCCTTCCTCTGTCACTCTGGTGACAGAGAGATCACGTCCTAAAGTTAATGGCTTCTCTCTACGAGGGGAGGGTGTCATGCAAGTCATTCATGGAAGAGGTGTGATGTGGGGGGATTCTTCTCTTTACTGAAAATATGATGTTGGTTTTGATGGTTTCTTCCTCACTCTTGAGTCTGCTTAGTGTCTCATTATGATGTACTTGCTAACAGTTTGCTTGCTCCTTGTTCATTGGTTCACAGTTCCATATTTTACATCAAAATCTACTATGTACAGTATATTCTACATATATCAGGAACCTGGCTCTATTTCTTCATTCTAGTCAAACTCTCTTAAAGTATCAACCGGCATCTTAGACAATATGGTTTCTCCCATATGTTGATTTCTAAGTTTCCAAAGGTTCCTGCAAATTATTTTTCACCTATTTCTCCTTGTCTGGTGGCTTCTCTCCTTTCTGAGACTTAATACTGCCTGCAGATTTTACAGAGGCTTCCATTTTCAGTTCCCACCATCTTGCTTCTTATTATATTTGTCAGTGCAAACAGTTTAATAGCAGTACTATCAGCACATGATCCAGCACTTCTGGAAGCTCCCACTGCAGAGTATACCAAATGATACAGAAATAAGCTCACTTAGTTCTTTCTCAATGTACTTATAGACTTGCAGCTGGAACATGCCACAGTCATAACCCTCAGTCTTTCTTTTTTTCTGAAATACACACATGATTTGTGGTGTTTTTTAAAATTTCTTCTACACTGCAGAACTAGCATAGTGGTTGATGCCCACAACGTTTTCACCTCCAAGAGAATATGGCTGGCACGTGAACACAGTTCCAGAAGTACAGAAGACTTGTCTCCTATGCCTAGAATTAAACCTTTGAATATCCTTTCCCTCTTTCATCTTTTCCCTCTTGTTATGTGGTGAGCAAAATTAGCCCTGAAGTGTTCTTTTTCTTAACTTTCCAGAGAGAAAGGGCAAATCAAATGAGGTATCCAAATAAAATAAAATAAAATAAGCTCTAACACTGAGATGACAAACCTCTACTGAGAAATATACCCTTATTAAAGATACATTCTGCACACCATGTGGGTCACTTATCATCTTCCTCATCTTGTGCACTTCCTTTTTATGTATGAATTAATATAGGACCTCCTTTCTCATCCATGCAGGACTCCTGCAGTCTTTGTTTGATCTCTTACTTGCTGGTATGGAGCTTTCTTGAGCTTGAAGGAGGTGATATTTGAATATCAACCAGTTCTCCTGGACCCTTCTTCTATCCAGGGACATATCCTGTGGGATTATTCCAAGAAGATCTCTGAGTTGTAATCTGAGTTCCTGAAATGCAGACTTCTGGTCCTGATTTTTGCTCTGCTTCCTCCTCTTTGGATACTCCTCCTCCTCTGTTTTCTTAGATCATGTGACCCCAGTGGTCATATGGCCATGCAGCCAAGGCTGCTCCAACTTTCATATCCCTGATCAATTCTTCCTTTTTTGTAAATATCAAGTCCTGGAAAGCACATTTTCTTATTGACTCCTTGAGGCTGAGAGAGTTGGGCATGGAGAGGAGAGGCTGAGGGGGATCCCATCCATGTATATAAATACCTGAAGGGAGGGAATAAAGATAAGGTGGCCAGACACTTTTCAGTGGTGCCCAGTGACAGGGTCAGGAGCATTTATCTTAGAATGAGATGAATTGCATCATGAAAGTGCCTGTTTTTCTCCACTCACTATAAAAACATCTGGATATCTAAATAGGATGCAGACATCTGTGACAGAAACATCTAAATTTGTGTGAGCTAACTGCTCTGTAGTAGAACAAATCTAGGCAACACAGCTGACAAATATTTCAAGATAAACATTCCTCCTTTCATTTAGCTGAACTTACATCACCACAGGGAGGATCAAACCCTTAGTAAATTGCTTGGTTTAGGGCACTTCTGTACATTCCCAGCAGCATTGAAGACACTCAAGCAGTGCCTCTTTTGCCTCAAAAATGGCAGGCATGCTGAAACATCATGCCTGAAGCTACCTACACACAAGACACCCCCAAAAAACTTGGCTTCAGCGGAAATCGCCACTGAAGATTATTTCTCAAAATTTATTTTTCCTTTCTGTCACTGCAGCCTTGGGTCAGCTCAGATGTTGATGGACACTTCCACTCAGATTCACTGAAATAGGTATTTTTTCCAGAGAGCTACGTGCTTTTGAAAACAAGAGTATGGAAAAGACTCGAGCAATTTTAACTACAGTTTTGAGTATGTATTTGCATATTACTAGTTCCTGAGTTGTGCCTGGATAAAATTTAGGCAATTGCCTCTAGCTCAAAGAGTACCCTGTATTCTGACAGTGGGACACAATGTGGGACACACATGGTTAGCATGCTGGATCAGTGAAAAAGAATGGTTTTTTCCACATTTAACAAATTATCTGTTGAGGTAAGTGGTCATATTCACATGCCACCTAAGCTTATGTGGCTAGATAATAGGTAAAAACTATGTACATCGTAAATCCCCTAAAAGTCATTTGAAGAGTCATTTAAACCAAGATACAGAATGCTTACTCAACAGGAAACTGGAGGCATGGGGCCTTGGACAGAATTTAGGCTGAGTTAGCATTGCAGCTGGCTAGATCTGGTTGGCGATATGGTGGTTAATGACATTTCTGTTATATTCTGCTCTATTTCTGTCTATATTCTGACTTACATTCAAAGGACACTAAGCTAGCATTACAAGGAACCACTGTAACCACTGTGGTTTTTAATGCAGTTGCATTGCAAACAGAAAATAAGAGGGTGCTTCCTAATAAAAGTGGTTTATAATTTATACAGAGCTTTATTTTATATAGAAGAAAAGCATAAAAATAAAAGCATTGTATATATGTTCCCTATATATACAGCTGCTCAACAGCTGTATATATGGGGAACATATACAATGATGGACAAACTGAAAGTTATTTAGAACAAAACCACTGTCAGTGCTGTGCAGGGCAATGTGACAGCACATCTAATTTGAATGATGAACATCATTTGGACACCGAAAAGATAATTTTCATTTTATAGCTTATTCCAATAGATTTTTTATATTGCGTTATAAGCATTAGGAGAAATGCCAACAAATTAGACTTACTGACCTAGCAGTAACTAACCTTGAATATATATTCAGCTTCCCTCTCTTCCTGTAGGACAGAGATCATGCATTGCAGTTAATACTTTAAAGCAATATTGGCAGTACAAGAGCCTGGAGTTACTTGTATATCTATTACTTTATTTTTCCTCTTCTAATTCTCTAACAAAATAATTTTCAGAGGCCATCAAGGCTTTAACCATTTAGATTTTTTTTGTGTGTACAACCAGTTTAAAAACAATGTAACTTTCAGATAAATGGATTAACAAAGGTTTGAAAAATCTTTTTTCGTAAGGAATACATGCTAAAACTGTTTTCTACTTAATCCTACCTTACTGATAGTACAAAAATGACAAGTATTGCCAACATCAGAATGGAAATGTCCAAATAAAACATCATAACAGTACTGGATTTTTTCTTGCAGCATCCACCTTTATTGACTCTCAGTGTACTAAGTCTACAGAAGCCTGTATTTTCTACCATTTCCTCTGTTCCTCACCCCCCTGCCTCACCCAACATATCTCAAGGGTTTGGGGATTGTTTTCTTGTTCTTTGTTTTCTAACTGGAGGTATTTTCTCACATATTTCCCACATTCCTTCACAGTTCAGTGCATATTTACACTCTTTATTCTGTATTTCAACTTTACTGTCATCAGTTGTATCGATTCTGATTGACTTCTGCATATTCCATTCAACCCCACTTGTTAAATGGAAACTTGAAAGCCATATGGGGATTTTTTTTTGTTTGTTAAACATTGTCTATTTACATAACAGCACATGTTGGCAACTGTCAAGATCAGGTTTTTATCATCAGATCTGAGGCTGAAAACACACTGAAAAACTTGGCTATATAAATTAACATATAAATTAATATAAATTAACATAATCTTTGACATTTGTGATTTTTTTTAGGTAGTGTCCACCATCAGTGTTCATTACATACAGATATTTAAATTATACTTTTTTACAAGGGATTTTCAAAACAATGGTTATAAACTCAGAGATTTTTGAGAGACAAACTAGTTTTAAAGAAAAGAAGTTCAAACTGGCATACACTCACATGTTTACTCCTGTAATTCTTCTGCTTTGAACTGACTTCTCTCAAAGTACACGTGCCTCTCTGAAAAGGTGGTACTTCACAGATCTTTCCTACTCACTGTTAGATCCTCCTCTGTCACCCGTGTGAAATGCCAGCAGCCTTCGCATTCATTCTTCATAACAACATCCAATTTATCTCACATTATTTGGAAATATGACTTTTTAAGAAGAATCCGCTCTGAGAGACAAGCACACACTGTCTCAGCCTTTATTTATGGACTCTGTACCACTTCCTGTAGATTCATAGCTTACTCCACAAAATTGGCTAAGCAATCATCTTGCAGTGGCAGCTTGTTATGCTCTTTTTTTCCTCCTGCAAAACCACCAAGCTAATACTGAAGAAGCCGTACTGCTGCTAGTTTGAGCAGTGGCTCCCTGAATTTGTATGAAGCACAGCTATGCCTTTTTGGCAGATGAAGTTCCTTCATTTCTATGGTCTCCTGTTTTAACTGTGTTTGTGACCAGCAAGGGTAATTAATCTAAATTGTAAGGCAGACAACAGAGATGAAGGGATCTGACCAAGCTACCAGCTTAGACAAAGTACAGCTCTGCTATGCACACCTATGAGGAGCTTGTCAGAATATACCTGAACTAGTTCAAAACTCTCTCTGTGACCTTACAGGAAAGAGCTGTGGCAACCTTTTGCAGCCTGCAAAATCTGTTCTAGACCAGGGCAATGGTCAAATATTTGAGGTGTTTCCCAACCTGAGCTCTGTGTTGCAGTAATGACATTTAAAGCTGTTTCAGATATATCTGCACAGTGTTTGGACATACTCAAAGACCAGCCTTGCAAGACTATACACATGTATATACACAGTGAACAAAGATGACGACAACGTAATTGAAAATCTGTATTCAGCTTCGAAATCTTAGAAGTAGCCCAGTGTTGCTGTTAATGATGGCTCTGGCATTGCCTGTGTTGCCTAAAAAAGGAGGAGAAAATATGAAGAAAACCAAGCCAACCTCCTGCTGTTTCTTTCTAAGAAATTCACTCCCAGTGGTTTGTTTAAGTCAACTTCCTCCTTAAAGTAACTATCTAAGCCCATACAGAGAACACAAATTTTATGCAGTTTACATAACCAAGAACACAAAATTAAAACCAAATAGTTTATAAAAGGAGTATGAAAACACTGAGGAAAACAAATATAGTTGGTAAATTCATAGCCTGCTTTCAGGTCAGTCCATGAGTAAATTAGATACATTAGTTTCATTAGATTTACACTTAGAAAAAAACTATTTATGTTCCACTGACATTATCTGTATTAGACTTTTAAAAACACATGCTAAAGATGTAAAACAAAGCTAGAAAAACTGACATTTTACTTCTTTTTTTTGGATAAGAATGTACAGCTTCTAGTTTAAATTCTTTATATGGTACAGCAAGCAAAATATGAAAGCAAGCATAATATTTACTGAAAATTGTAGAATAATATAAATACACAGTATTGATTTTATGAATGTTTATTAAGATAAAATTAACCTAGGTCTGAAATCTACTTATTCTACAAATTCTGTAAGAAACCTTAAAAGTTTCAATAAGCTTATGTAGGTGAAGAAATGTAAAGATAAATGCCATGCTTTCTTATTTGCTAGTCACTGATTCAATAATGAATGCACAACAAGATTAAAATTTCTAATAGTCCTGCACTGCTTACCTTTGTGCAATTACGTTCAGACTTGTCTGAATTCAGATCCCATTCTTCAAGTCAGCTTTTCACAGAACTGGGCTTGCAAGAGCTGTTATTACCAAGAAGATTTTTTTTCTTGGCTCATTTTCACGGCGGAACAAAGTTTAAACTGTTGTAAACCTGCTGAGTAACAGCAATTAAGTTTCTTTTTTCCTAAAACAAATCTGAAGCAATACTTTCTTTTAAATGTAAATTTGAAACCATTTTGACTATAGGTGATTTAGAGTACTATGTCTATTTGTTCTTTGACAAAAAACAATTTTCTGCATGATCAAGAAAACAGCACTAACCATTACTATCATTGAAGGCCCTTAAGGTTTAAGAAGGTCAAACTGAAAACAATAAAATTAAAAGTAGGATTAAAGTGTTTTGGTCAGCATGACAGTCAACATGATTTGTTCATCTAAGCAATAAAGTTCTAACAGTTCTGAAAGACACATTCCTTACATTCATGGACTCACTGGAGAGAGTCCAACAAAGGACCACCAAGGTGATGAAGGGACTGGAGCATCTCTCCTGTGAGGAAAGTCTCCAAGATCTGGGACCCTTCAGCCTGGAGCAGAGAAGGCTCAGAGGGGATCTCATCAAAGTATATAAATACCTGAAGGGAAGGTGCATAAAGGATGGAGCCAGGATTTTCTCAGCAGTGCCCAGTGACAGAACCAGGACAATGGGCCCAAAGAGAGGCACAGAAGGCTCCTTCTGAACATCAGGAAACACTATTTTTTTTTCTTGTGAGGGTGAGTGAGCACTGACCTAAGTTGCCCAGAAAGCTTGTGGAGTCTCCATCCTTGGAGATATTCAAAACCTCTCTGGTCCTGGACAGCCTGCTCTAGGTATCCCTGCTTGCGCAGGATGTTGGACCTGATGGCCTCCAGAGGTACCTTTCAACCTCAACCATTCTGTGATTCTGTGGTTCTTCAGTTCAAAGAAGCCTTAGCGCTTGCCAGTTACTTTATATTACAGATTGATATTATGCCATAGTCAAAACCTCTGCAACCAGTTCAATTAAAACATAGAGATAACACTATTTTGAAAATACAAAAACTGCTGCTAGTTTGAGCAGTGGCTCCCTGAATTTGTATGAAGCACAGCTATGCCTTTTTGGCAGATGAAGTTCCTTCATTTCTATGGTCTCCTGTTTTAACTGTGTTTGTGACCAGCAAGGGTAATTAATCTAAATTGTAAGGCAGACAACAGAGATGAAGGGATCTGACCAAGCTACCAGCTTGGTCTGAAAGCAATGGGTGACCTTCCTCTTTCAGCCTTTTACCAGTACAGTGACTAACTTCTTATCCAGTTACATAGCTTTTAAAAAACCTGAGATGTTCCAGAAAGAATAAGAACCAAAAGAAGGACATATTTAAAGCCTAAATTAGTCACACACCCTGATTTGATGTAAGTACCATGAGTACACTGATAATAATCCTGACGAAAAAGAAGTTGTATCTCTGTATATAAGCTGTATCACCCATCCAAAATTTGTCCCTACGTATGAAATTCTCTCTCTACACACTACTTTAGTATCTCTACTGAATCCACCTCTGCCTTTACTGACTCTTTTACCAAGCACTATGGAATATTTTCTAATTTCCCTATTAAATATTGGCTCTTGCTAACTGTCCTTTCTTCCCTTAAAAGTCATGAATTGCCCAAGT
The DNA here is from genome assembly GCA_013396655.1 of Campylorhamphus procurvoides. NCBI lineage: Eukaryota > Metazoa > Chordata > Aves > Passeriformes > Dendrocolaptidae > Campylorhamphus > Campylorhamphus procurvoides. The sequence continues at coordinate 2,652,543 of WBMV01006966.1, forward strand.
TCAGAACTGAAGGTTACATCTTAATAAATGCTAACTCAATTGTATTCCAACATTTAGAGACTCAAATTCCATTTGTCAGCTATTAACTAGAGCCCAAGTCAGCGTTTGTAGGACAGTGTGTTCCACAGAGCTGAGATACAACACTTAAAAAACCATGGAGATCAGACGGCAACTTCTTGGGCTGAGAACAACACTTGAGAAACAGTTTACTTTGGAGATACTTGTTGCTAACAATATAGAAGATACTAGAAGTTAAACTGATTACATGAATAGTCTAATTTTCAAGTCCCATGAACTCTGGCAATATAATTAAGAGATTTTCTTTCTGTTTGGTAGCTGAAGCACCCTGCAATACTCTGTACGAACTTTCTTAAACTCAAGATGACCTTTGCTAATAACTATTCCTTTTAAGATAGAATACTTAAATAGAAACATTTATTATGTATAAAGAGGAAAAAATAGAAAATCCTGTTACAAAACTAATAACATTAATCCATTTCTAACCTATATTTCTATGCTGTCTTTGTTTCTGAACTTCTAGGGGTTTTGATGTGCAATGGAGTTGTTGCACAAGGAACATAACAAATGCAACAAACAAAATAGAATATAAAATACAGAATTCCAAACATTTTTTTGTTTGCTTCGTTTTGTTTGGATAGCTTTAGTAACTGCTGCATTAGCCAGATACAGGCTGCAAGCAAGGTCCCAGGCACACACACAAAGTCTCACACTTCCACTGCCTCCTCTTATAATCCTATCTTCACTCCCACCCCCAACTAGAAGCATAACTGTGAGCTCACTCTCCACTTCTCTGCCCTCCTACACATACATGGTGGGAACTTCACTCCCTCAAGTCCTCAGCCAGCTCATCAGTGATGACTGCCTGCACAAAAACACTTACCTGCTGCTCAGGTCAGCCTCCATGCTAGCAAATGGCCTAAATAGAGGCGAGGACCTGGGCTGCAGGGTAAAGTTCTGCGTGCGGGCAGAAAGTGGCATTAGCGATCGCTACATGGTCGTTTCACGAGAGTATTTGCCTTGCAGACCAGTTATGCTGCATCATCACACACAAACCTTCCACTGCGGCCAAGAGCTGCATCAGTGGCTATTCTGAAATCGTTGCGGACCACAGCTGCACATCTGGCAGTTTGGGAACCTAAAAATGAGTCAGCATCATCTGATACACTTTTATGGGTGAAGGCATTTTTTGCTGGTTTTACTCCAGGAGGTCATAAGTATCTAAACTTGTTTTAGAGGAAGAGAGAAGAAAATCCCTTGTCATAGAATGGTGCTTTGCCTTCATAAGAACAGCAGGCAAACGGGCTCATGACCCTTAATTACTTTGGGTAGACACCTATTCAAAATCTCCAGGTCCCCAGGATGCTTTCTGTGACACACTCCTCACCCCATGGCGGTGAGTATCTGTGCGAGGCCCTGGGCTCGGCACCCAACATCCTCACAGGGCAGAGCCGCAGCGCCAGGAGCGGGGCGAGAAGACCCTTCTTGGCAGCTCCGAGAGAAACGCGGGGAGCGGAGGTATGCCGGGGCCGGGAGGAGGAGGAGGAGGGGGAGGAGAAGAAGAAGAGGAGGACGACGACGACGACAAGGCGAACGCCCCCAGCCGTGCAGAGCGAGGCGATCGCTGCTCCCCCGAGCCGGGCCGGGCCGTGGGCGGTGCCTGTGCCGGCTCCGCCGCCGCTGNGTGTCTGTGCTGGATACGTGCCGAGCTGGGAGGCTCGGACACACTGGGACTGCCAATAGCCCGTCGCTGTCTGGCACAGGGTAGAGTGTAAGGCCTGGATGAGGGCTGGATGGAGGGAGCTTAAAATGCAGGAGACTGACCTTCAGCCAGCCTCTGTGTGTGTGTGTGTGTGTGTGTGTATTAATGCACATGTACGAGCACACTGTCTTAACAGTCTTCACGGCTTTGCAATTCGCTGAGACCAATTTAAATGCCCATTTTTCGTTCCTGAATTTTACTACAGAAATAATCATTTAGGATGTAAAAATTTTCGCCCTGTCTGAATTGACTGTCCTGCTTGTTTCTCATAGTCATTAGTTTAATGTCAATTATACTCAAAATATGTAAGCTGTATTGATTATTGGGTGCAAAAATGATAGGTCAGTGTCCTCAAAAGTTCCAATTTTAGCATTCAGTTCCTTGTACTTGATGGCTTTGCTGTGAATCCAAAGGTATGGAAGTCTGAAATCTTTGCTGCTGTCTGTAATTCAAATTTCTATTGTAATCTTCTAGCTAAATCCATATTTATTTATCTTGGTGTTTGTGTTTTAAGACTTGAGCAGTGAAAAGAATGTCCACAGACATTTACTTCTCTGCATATGTAAATACTCATATTCAAATTGTTCCTAGGTTATGACTTAAGAAAAAGTAATGACAAAACCCTTTATTGTATTTGGAATATTTATTTGGATAGTCTTACAGCACTGGAAATTTCTGTATACTTTTGGGCATTTATATACAGGATTGTCATGTAGCTGATGAACACACCAAGCATCCTATGATTTCTCAGGAGTGACATGCGCCTTAAGGTTGCCAGTTGGTTGCCAACTGCTTTGCAGGTCAATGCTTTCTAGTACACTTCTTTTCCTGCACCATTCTCTATAACTTGAAATCAGTAGGAGTCCTTAGGTCATTCCTTCTTCTCTGCAATGGGGAACGAAAATGCTGGCAGACTATTTTCTCAAGAGCTTACAAACACTATTTTCCCTGAGGCCTGCAGTAACCTGGGTATGTTTTAAAAGGCCTTAGAAACATATGCTGTTAAGCTTCGGACAGATGGAAGGGAAACTTTAATTTAGTTTCTCAGAGAAGTTAAAAAAAACACAGTAAGATGGAATGAAGAAATGGTTTGCCCCTAATGTTTCTGTGGTACATTTGTTAGGAACTTTCAGTGCTGGTGGACAACTTTGCGAAAACGTGCTTTGGTGCAGCCTTCCAAAAGGGCTTATCTTAATATTTGACTGCGTGAGTTGGCCTCCTCAGTTCACTGTGTATATTAAACTGCATGGCCAATTTGTGGCACTGAATTTGGTTGCGGAAGAGTTCTGTGAAGCCTTTGTAATTACAAGACATGAAGTTTTGTTGAATTTTTTGTGAATCAGTCTGACGTATTCCAGAGTTTAAAATACCACCTTACTGTTTACTGTCCCATAGGAAAGAGTATGTTTTATTTTCTTGGTTATATGTGACTGTTAGAGATTGAGATTTTTGATACATTATTAGTTTACTATTTTGGGTTATGGAATGGAAGGAGCAAGGCAATTGCAAGCATACTTTATTAGCACCTGATTATTCAAGCATGTGATCTTAAGTGTTGTGATGTATTTGCTTGCATTTGTGATGTATTATGGCTGTAATAGGTACTAAGCAAAAGATCACTGAAGATTCATGGTCGTGTCCTAATTGTTAATGACAAAATATAGAAGAAAAAGAGGACTTAATGTGGCTAATACCACATTTTATGAATTTAGTTTTATGAATATCCAACTCCCTAGTGCTAAGCTTATGAAATCTGTCCAGTAGTGCTGTGCTCACTTGCTCACTGTGTGTTTGTTTTTTTTCCTTCCTCTCATGAATAATAATAATGGTAAACACTTGTACCCATTCTGCCTTTACTTCTAACTGATCTGTTTGGTTCTATTCAGGGCAAGTTCTCATCTAAATAGAAAGAATTGTAGGTGTGTATTATTACAGAAAGAATTACTGACGTACGTTTCTGAGCCTGGCAGTGACAGTAGCACTTCAGCAAAATTGAAGGAGCTATCTTTATTTATGGTTTCTCCACGTAAATTAAACTAAAGACTGTTAAGATTGGCAGGCAATTTAGTTTTGAGCTTTAGCACAAGAAGCCAGTTTTATGACTTCTTATGAAACACAAAAATGTCTGATCATAAAGCTAATCCTCAGCTTTTCTTTTTTTTTAATCTGTATCTGAAATAGCTCTAAAGCTTAGTTCTGCATCTTGTTTTTCCTGTTGTGTCTGCATTTTATTTACAGAGCAGTTTAAAAATGTTCAAACCAGGCAGCTGTTAAAAGCTGGTACTTGGAATTGCAGCAAAGTAAGTATTGTGAGCAGAGAGCAGGCAGTACGTCAGCATTACGTAACTATCTGCCGCAGGCATGAGTGATTTGTATTGCTTTCTGCCCCTCCTTTTTTGTCCTCTCTTCATAGGACAAAAATACAACTAATTGATGGGTAAGAATTTGTCATGCTTCCCTGCAGGAATGTGACAGTAGAAGTAAATTAACCAGCCTTTGTTGTCTTGCTTTACTTCCTCTTTTTTTTTTTTTTGTCCTTAGACACTTGCATCACTACAATCCTGTTGGTAAACATGTCTTAAATTGTACATTCAACATTCCTTGCAGGTGTAGTCAGTTCAGCTGTGTCATTTCCTTATTGTATATTTTCTATTTCTTTCCCTGTTCTGCTTTTTGTTGGATAAGGCATCAACTTTAGGAAAATTATAATAAAAATTCTTCAGAGGTCGTTCTTCTGATTGTTTTACCTTTTAGCTCTTTGTCACCTGACCTTAATTTGTGCATTACTATCTTGTTTGAAATGTCTGCTCCCAGTCCAGTTTGTTTGCAGAAAAAGTGATTGGAATGGTGCTTTGTGAATCTGTACTGAAACAAAGAAAGAGAAATGCAGCCGTTTTCTGCTGCGCATAAAGCTGGGTGAACAGCTGAGCATTAAAATTCAAGATTGCCTTTCTTACTGTTAAATGTGATTTTTTGGGTAACTGAGCCATGAGGGAAGACTTCACATCCATAGGAGGGATTTAGGCACGGAAATCATATTGAAGGCTACAGGAATTGCATGCTACACTGCTCAAGAATTATAATCACTACCCCCAGTCTTTCTTGATTAAAGTTTTGGGCAACTGATTTGAGGTCAGGTAGTGATGAGTCTTTGACTTTGGGTTTTGTCAGAGCTAGAGAGCAAAGTGATAAAATGGGTAGGTAACAAACCAGGTTGGATGGAGCCAAAGGCAGCAGTTCACAGGGTTGTCAGTTTAGCTGTTACTGAACTTGCCATGCTGCTGTAGCACTTGGGCTTGGTGGGGTTTGTAAGTGATGTGTGAGACATGACTCTGAGATGGCAGCCTGCTGTTGTACAGCACTATACAGGGATAAAGAAATTGTGATTTTATTTTTTTTTATTTTTAAGAGGAATGTCAATCTTGTATGAATGTAAGTTGTGTGTGCTTTTCAGAAACAGGTTAAGAGATGAAAATTTGTACTGTAAACAATTGCAAAACACAAACACAGATAATTTTCTCTATTTGTTAACTCCATTGTCGCTGACTCTTTACTCTCACAATGTTATCTGGTTAAAAACCTTATTCAAAGTCGAGTTGCCTTTGTAGCTCTCATGAAAGTCAACCTACACAGGAAATGTGAACAAATTAAAATCTCTTCCTCCTTCCTTTCTTTTCGGGGGACTGAGCCTAATAGTGATTGGCAAATAAACTCACAGATATAGTTTATTCTACACCTTTGATATAAAACTGCTAGCTTATATTTAGCATATTTTCTACAGCATTTATTTTGTTAGGAAAGCTCTTATGTAGTTGGTGTTACTGAACAGATCAAATTAGTGAAATTCTGTTGCTATACACAGATATGAGATGATATCATAACTGTGAGAAAAAATACTGCATCCAGAGGACTAAGTTTTTAATACTGAAAAATACCGAGCAAAGATGCATTAGGTGGTGCTACTGTTGCTTGCTTGTGATGGTTGCACTGATACTTTTAGTCTCAATCATTGAAGATACAATTTTTTGTGGCACTGACTTTTTGACATGAAACACCTACCATAGATTTTTAATAGTTTAGAAAAGTAAATGAGGAGCTCCTGAAATTACGTAAATAGTGCTTTCAGACAATGGTCTGTCCTTATTTCTTAGTTGTATTTTGAAATGTAATAATAGATATTTTAAATTTTGAATTTATTTTTGTAACACTTTTACCTGTGACGAATTTGTCTATTAAACAGTATTTTTTTTTTCCTCGAAGGAGTATCTTTAATGTTTTGATAAATATTTTCCCTGTTTTTTAATGAAGAATCCTGCTGCGAAGAAGAAAAATTATAAATGTTGAGATGTTTGCAGGTACAATAGTGATGCAGTTAATAATTAATGGAACACATTTTACATTTTTTTTCCCATTTTTTAGTTAAGTTTCTAAATACTTTCACATATTATACAAACAAGAAGACAAACCTCAAATCTCTCTGCACTGGACAAGTACAATCCTTTCTCTTTACTCTTGTTTATAAATTTAAAGCATGGTGGTTTAACTTCGTGTATTGCTGTCAATGATTTTTGAATCTTTTTTGGAAGGCCACCTGTGAAACATCCAGCTCTGCAGCTGATTCATAGGTATAAACACTGCTGTACTGGTACATCAGGAATATCAGCTGTCCAATCAGGTTTTTCTACAGAGCTGTTGACAGGCCAAAGTCTTAAGGTTGGACCTGTGCAAGGGTAGTGCAAGAGGAGAGGTTAGGAACAGGACTGGCCTTTCTGGTGGCAGTAAGCTCTTGGTGTGGCTAAACCTATCTTGTGAAACTGGGATTTTTAGATTCTTGAAAGACACATAAAGCCCAAAGAAAGAGGCACCTGATCTGTGCAGTGACACAAATTCAGGTAATATAAAAAGGCAGCTTCAGGCTGTGGCATGCATGCCACATCCAGTAAGTCTTCTAATCCTATTGGGGAAGTTCAGTGATATGAATAAAATGCCTTCAAATAGCAGGGTTCTTAGCAGAAGAACCTCTCAGCTGTGTTGTTCCCAAGCTAGATGTTCTTTTCATGCTAGTTTAAAAAGGAGAAACTGTAAGCCCTCTCTGTTTGTTTGTATTTGAAAAATGTGATAGGAACTGCATGAGGATAATCTCAGAAGTCAAGCACTACATTAATACATAATGTTAGTAGCAGTCTTCTAGATGGGGAAGAGGAGTTGCTTTTGACAAATAGTTAATTCTAGGGTTATTTTGAAACTTTCTTCCCCATGCCATTGTTGAAAAAAAAAGGAAGATGTGGCAACTGGTAATGTCATCACACAGAGCTTTGTGAGATCTCAGTGCTCAATTTACAGTCATAAATGTGAGTATTGTGTTAAGTTTTGTAGCCTCAAACCTCTTCCTAGACTTCAAATGCTTCAGCTGCTTTGGAAAGGGGGTTGAACAAACGGACATACACCAATACACTCAACTTAGGGAAGCCTTTTTCAAATGAAGAAGAAAAGTAATCCTCAGAGACTGAGTACAAGACGAATGAAAAAAAATTGACATCTTTTAGGTTGGAGAGACACTGACAACTTTGCCTACTGAAAGTGAACTACTGTAGAGTCAAGACTGTGGGTTTGAGCTGCCTCAGGCTTAGGTCTCCCACTTCCTGGGCAAGTACTGTCACAACTACCTGATTTTAGTAAAAAGGGCTTCCCCTTCACCAGCTGTGTTTTTAATAAAAATGACTAACTTTTTCTGAGTGTACTGAAGTCATGTCAGGCTTGCACAGCCTGCCCTCAGAGCACATGGCGAGCTCAGATTTACAGTGAAAGTGGAAAATATATTTTCATTTTAACATTTAACTTTTTATTCCACTTACGCATTGTTTCCTTTATTACAGGCTAAGATTAGCCTAAAACTGAAGTAGTCTAACTTATGCCTCAATAAGTCTATAGCCAAAAGATCAGATACTGAGTCATCCCCACCAGCCTCATCCCTGGCTGTGCCTCCAGCTGTGTTTGGAATGAACAGAACAATTTAGAAGAAAGTCCTGCAAACTTTGAGTGACGTAGGCACAATAAAATCTGGGCAATAAGCTATATATAACTTTATTTTTGTTTGTAAATCCATTTTGCTTTTTCTTGGCGTTGCTAGGTTCTCGGCAGAGATTTGTTATATTCCTTCTTGTAAAATGTGGATTCCCAGTAAGAAAATGAAGAAAATATTTGGTCTCCCTACTATTGTTTGGTAACTTAACATATTCGCAAACATAGTTTTGTCCATTTTAGCTTTGAACATGTTTTACCTTTTGCCATTAATCCTCTTAATGTTCACTGATTGTTGATGTAGGAAAGGTCAGAATCATCTCTTTGGCAAGGATGTATATGTAGCTAGAGCTAGTGCTTTTGCTTCTCCTGGATTAATCTGAAAAGGTTATGTAGAGCAGACTTGAGGAAAGGTTATTGACAAGAGGATGCTTACAGTAGCAGTTTTCTCCTTATTGCAGAAATAAATTGGGGGTTCTTTTAAAGGGGCACAAGCTTGTGGTTAAACATTGCTTTGGTGATGATTAGTGTCATTAACACGTGCCATCTTTGAGAAATGGATGATGCCTTTGGTAAAGCATGAAATAATTGGCATAAGAGTCTTGGGTGATGCTGAGGCCAATTATCCATATTGATCCTGGTACTTTGAATCAATTACTGTATTTTGAAATTTAACAGAAACAGTCCTTAAGGTATTTTTGAAGCATTAAGAGTCTTAATTGAACTATCCAGACTGGTGGTTGCAAAGTTGACTTGCATCAAATGCATGGAATAAATGGTTAGGAAAAAGATTTGCACAAACTGTTTATGTTTTAAAATCCTATTCCAAACTTTATATGCATAATTTGAATGAACGAGCTGGCCACTAAAGCCCTGCAGTGCTGGGCCACAGCTGATGTTGAACATTGTGGTTTACGTTCCTTTCTCATATGCTTCAATCTCTAGCACTTTTTTTTTTATTATTTAAATACTTCCTTTGGTTTAGTGATAGCACTAATTTGGTTATGTTCTGTTGCCTTCCAAAGAGGTGAACTTCCTGGACTGCTGCTTTTTTATTGTTATTCTGGTTTTGTTTAGCTGCCTTGCAGTCAAACAACCTGCTGGAAAGTGCCTGCTTTCAGCTGTGTGTATCATCTGTCTGACAATTGAGATGTCCAGAGAATTGTCCTTTGGGCCACATATTTTGCTTTAAAATGCTCAATCAGCACCCTTTAGTAGTAGGGTTGAAAAAATTCCATACTACCTGTTGAAACATAAGAATAATTTTTTTAAAGAAAGAACCTTGAATGTTTGTTGGTATTATGTGAGTTGTGTTTGTCATTGCTACTTAATTTTACTGAAGCTGTGAGCCCCATGGTGGACAGAAGGGAAAGATCACAAATCAAAATGATAATATTTTCAGAAAAGCCTGTTCTTGCAATGCACAATAAGTGTGTTCAGTTGGTGTTGTGTATGTGTGTGGATTTTTTTAAGCTGTTGAAATTTGTCTGTATTATTTCTATAAATGGAGGAGCTTGAATACTCCATTTCCAGTTACTAAGAAAATGAGTTATGCTGAACAAGTCAAGCATGATTGACCCACTAATAAGAATAGAACTTGCTCTTATTGATTAATAATGTCCTCTGATTTATATCGTATTGAATTATTGATTTCTTGTTGGCGTACTATGTACTGTTGAGTAGGAAACTCTTTTGCTTGACTGGCTTTAAATACACCTGTGATAAATTCCTGGGTTATCAATAAACTTGAGACTTTTGAAGGTTTTTGTACTTCTTCTGAAGAATTTTCAAGGACACTTATGCATGGTACAGGAGACACAAACTTGGGTCCTTTTTTTCATACTTCTCTCAAATCAAGACCTTAAGATAAAACTGTATGCTGCTTCTGCAGTTTAGTTTCCATGATACTTCTTCAGGAAGAAACTCCTCTTTATCTTACTCCCCTGTAAAATAAATGTATCACTTTTAGCATCCTCCTGCGTTGTTTTTGTGCTTGAGTTTTCTCACTGTACTTTAAGTGAAATATGCATAATATATTTAACGTAATATTCATCTTTTTCAATCTTTTTGAATTTTGCAGCTGAAATAAATGTAGGCTAGAATGGAAGCTGGAACTAACTGTTGAATATTGATTTTCCTATTGATGATAGCCCTGTCCCATTTCCTAATTTTACAGGCTTCTGTTGCCTCTACTTTTACAGTTTACATGTAGTGTATGTTCTGTGTGACTTTAGAGTGACTGGGATATACTTTCTGTACTGATTCTATAAAGCTGCTGGTAAGTAAAGACAACTTTTTTACTTGCAGTCCTGTTACTGGTGGTTTGCTGAAACTGTTGGTTAGTGACAGCTGCCAACAAATCCTGATGAAACATTGTTCATCATCAGGGAAGACAGTGAGAATGAGCAGTAAGCATTGCATGAAACATGGGACCTGTCCATATGTTAGGTACTGTGCACAGTTTTGGTCTCTCACATGAGGAGCCTAGAGGAGCTGCAGAAGGTAAAGGGAAGCAGACTTTTTATAAAAGTGATGTGTGAAATGGGTGGTTAGAGTTGGAAGTGATCATTCCTTACAGAGTCACCAAGGCAGTGGATAGAGCAGTTGTGGAGCTGTTATACACCAAAGTGTGCAATATTAAAACCGGAGAGCACTCACTGAAGTTTGATTTAGAAAAGAAACTACATAGGGAGAAGCAAACATATGCTGTTTGTGAATACACAAGATTTTAGAGGCAGATAATACTATCAGATTCAGGAAAACAAATTCACATGCATCAAATCTGTAACAGATGCATATGACACAGGCAGAGATGTATACTTTACCAGCCGTAATTTAACTGCTGTGAATGGTGTGGAGTCTGAGGAAAGTGGATGGCAAATAAGTGACTAAGGCTCATGTGCTGTGTCTCTATCTCTTGATGATTGTGTTGGAGACAGAACACTTCCTTAAACTGACCGCTGGTCTTGGTAGCATGCTTCTGTTTTTTTAGTGACTTTCTTACTTCTATCTAGAAAGCGTTCAAGGAGGAGAGGCTCACATTATACTTTGTTTATAGAATTTAAACAAGTTCCTCAAGCTGTTCTCGAGTTACAATTTGACAAACAGAAGGCTACATGATAGGTGGTAATGTTTTTAGTAACTTCTAAATTCTAGAGTAGATCACAGTTGCAATACCTCACTGTGCACAGGCCTTAGAGTAAGCATTTAACAACATTTTTTCGAGATTTTTTTTTAGGCTAATGTGTGAGGATTTGAAAATGTTGGTCCCAGCCATAGTCTTTATTAGTGCTTAGAGACACCAGATTTTTTTGGCAAATTTTGCTAATAGTTCCTATAACTATGCAATAGGTAAACTCTAGGAAACTGTGCCCAATTTATAATTTTACAATAAATGTGAAATATATATCTGGATCGTACAAAAATACTCAGAAGTATTGCTGAATAGTTCTTCAGTAGAGAAGAAACCTAAAAAGAGAGAGAAATTAATAAGACCACAGTTCTAGTAGCATTAGTCTTAGAATTTTTACTTTTCTAAAGGACTTCACATATTTAGACAACATACGTTCTCATATTCACTTTACTAATAGCTCTACTTTTGCTGCTAGTGTGGGGAATTGGAAGACCCACGTCTCAGTAGAAGACAAAAGAATGAATGCAAATGTGCATGTTGTGCTGCTAAATGTATAATTAATTGTTTCAATTTGGGTTATAATCCACAAAAAATGAAAGAACAAGTAAAATGCTATATATAAGGTAGCCATTGGGGTGGAGAGACAGAGAGATACCTCTATCTAAACAAACTGTAATGTTTTTATTTTTTTTTTTGATCTTCACAAAATCTTGATCACCACTGTTGTTTGTTTGGGATTTTTTATTTTTTTTTATTAAGGCTTATAAGCTTCTTTTAAAAAAAACCTTGAAAAAACCAATAGGTTAAAAATTCCTAGTTAAAGGGAACTGACTAAAATAAGTATCATTTGTGCATGTAAAACACTTTCGCTTGCTACAGAATACTTTATTTTTACACAAGTAGATTCATTCTGGTAGAAAAGCCATTCTCTTGCAACTCCTCTTTCAACAACATTTAGTATAAATCTCTTTGGATTCTTTTTGGTCAAAGTTTTGCCTCCAGAGGTTGTGGGTTTCCATGGTACCTAATCCTTATTTAACAGACACACTGGTATTTCTACGCAGCTGTGGAAGGGCAGCAATGGATTTCTGTTCTGCTTTCCTTCTTCTAATGCAGATTTTACACCTTTGACCTTCTGACATATAAACTACTGTTGAAAACTTTCTGCAGAGATGCCTCATGAAAAAAACCCCAAACTGAACCAACCCACTCCATTATCATGAAGGGACATTGCTAGATCTGGGTGTGTAATAGTTGATGCTTGCTGAGTCATGGGATGGTGAGGAAAAAAAAAACACCTGCATCTGTTCTTGCAGTCAGAGATTCTAATCAAATTTGATCACTTAGTTTTAAATACATAAAAGCAAAAAGGAGCTGAAAGTTATTGTACTTTGGTGTTTTACTGGAATATACGGAAGTACCATATGAGTTTTAATTGCTTAGTACTTTGGTATCTGTTCATCTGAGGGCTCACCAGTCTTTAGAGCGTGGTGTTTCTCTGGAGTGTTGTGGCTGTGGCCAAGACTATATTTCAGCAGAGCATGCACTTAGTACAAATAGTTGCCTTGCTACTAGCTGGTCTGCATGGTTTCATCATAGGTTGGTGTTAAAACAGGCCTTTAAAAAAAAAGGCATGATGGTGTAAACTACCTTATTGGTAAAGGATAAAAAACTGATACTGAAAAGAAAGCTAAGAAGTTAAAATACAATGTGCTTTGTTGGGCTTATTTTCCCAAGAATTCTCATATTCTAGGAAACTCGAAATATTTCTTTCAAATGGTGCAGTGGATACTTTTTTACCCAAATAAACAAAATGAAAACATTTATTTTGCAGGATGATTTATTTCTCTCTTTTGCTCTTCGAATTACTTGCCAACTGTAATTACGGATTATTGGTTTTAGTTTTGATGTTTCAGTGGCTACTCATGACCTAAATTAGAGCTGATTGACCTTAGCACTTGCCCTCAGCAAGTTTGCTGATGACACCAAGCTGTGCGGTGTGGTTGACAAGCTGAAGGGAAGGGATGCCGTCCAGAAGGACCTTGACAGGCTTGAGAGGTGGGTGTGTGCAAACATGAATTTCAACAAGGCCAAATCTGTAAGGTCCTGTACCTGGGCCATGACAATTTTAAGCACAAACACAGGCTGAGCAGAGAATGGATTGAGAGCAGCCCTGCCGAGGAGGACTGGGGAGTGCTGGTGAATGAGGGGCTGGACATGATCCAGCAATGTGCACTTGCAGCCAGTAAAGCCAGTTGTGTCCTGGGCTGCATCCAAAGCTGTGTGGGATCTGGGCGGCAGTGCAGAGGGTTGTGATTCTGCCCCTCTACTCTGCTTTGGTGAAACCCCACCTGGAGTGCTGCATCCAGCTCTGGAGTCCCCACCACAGAAGGGGCATTGACTTGGAGCAAGTCCAGAGAAGGTCCATCAAGATGATTAGAGGGATGGAGTGCATCTCCTATGAGGAAAAACTGGGAGAATTGGGGTTCTTCAGCCTGGAGAAAGAGAAGGCTCTGGGGAGACCTTACAGCAGCCTTCCAGTGTGTAAAGGGGCTCTGCAACAGGAAAGACAGAGAGCAGCATTTTAGAAGGATGTGTAGCAATAGGACAGGGAGAATGGCTTCAGACTGAAGGAGGATAGGTTTTGATTAGATATTAGGAACAAATTCTTCTCTGTGAGGAGTTTGAGGCACTGGAACAGGTTGCCCAGAGAAGTTGTGCATGCCCCATCCTTGGGAGTGTTCTAGGCCATGTTGGATGGGGCTTTGAGCAATGTTGTCTAGTGGAAGATGTCCCTGCCGATGGCAAGGGGCTTGGAACTAGATGATCTTTAAGCTACCTGCTAACCCAACCCATTCTGTGGTTCTGTAAGTGGTGTTTATGGTTTGAAGATATAGGTTTTATGTGTTTTTTTTCTCTAAAAATAAAAAAGTCAATAGCACAAGCTGTTGAGACTTAGGTGGCATTCAGAAACAAGAGATGAGTAGACAGGTCAAAGCCATTTTCAACATGAAGTATTTTTATAACAGGTTCAGAATTAAATTTTATTTCAAGATACTTTCTTTTTTTGTCTTGAAAATACCAAGATTAAGATTTTGCTATTTATAGATGGATAAATCTAGCTTTAGACTACTAAAGCTGAAAAATGCAATATGTGGTTGCAAAACAAGCATTTAATTTGCAGCCTGTATTGGTTCAAGTGAAATTATTTTTATGTAGCAAGATATCTCTGCTTTCATGCTTCATTTGAAGAGAACAGTTTAGTGCAGACTTAAAAATCGCTGCCAGTAGGCAGGTGTAAAAGGACTTTGAATTTTTTTGGCAGGTGAAGGCATCATCTCAACACAGAGAGGTGAGAAGCTCCCTGTAATCTTAATGAAGGTGATAGCAGGGGGTTTGTTAACCTAGTTTTGGTTGCACCTCTCATATTTACAAGGGTATGATTTCTGTGGAAAAAGTACCTGTGTGTCAGTATGGAAGATGTCATGAATCTGATGTGGAAATATCAGTCTTGAGTCTGCCATGCTTTTCGTTCCAACACTAGGAACTGCAATAAGTGGATATTTTTGCTTGATCTTTTGTTGTAATCTGAGAAATTGATAATAGAAGACCAAAGTAACTTCTGCAAAGTGAAGATGATGAACCTCTGCTTCTGAGTGTTACTTTTTGTGAAGGAAGTGTATTGGTGGACTGTTTTGCATACAGAGGTTGAACTTGCATGGTCAACTTGGTTGTCTCCACAGTTTTACTTAAAGCAGAATATTAGGTCCAGCATTGTGGAATTTCTGTGCATTGTATTAGTTTTAATGCACTTTGGAAGAACCCATGAACTGGTCAGCATGAGGTCAAAACTGGAAGAGTCAAACCTTCTTCAGAAATGTAGTATTTGAAAGGTAGAAAGAAGGACATGTTAAAAGTGCTTTGTAATTTATGATTGCTAATGGGAGTTCTAAGAGTGTAACTCTATGGTTCCCCAGGCAGAACCATCACTGCCAAAATTTACATAGAAGTTTATCTAAAAGTTATGTTTTGACAAGATGGGCTAGTAATAAAGGTATTAAAGGAAACAGGAAAAGAAAACTGGCTAGTTGTTTGGGTGGTTTGTGCGTTGTTTTTTTTTGTCGCTGTTTGTTTTTTAATCTATGCATGATTTTGTGCTACACTGAAGAAATTTTATAAAAAGCATGAAAAAAGCATATGTTTAGAAAAAAAGAATTTTTGAAATGTGTACAATGTGGTATTGAAGTTAATTAAGTTGCAATAATTTTATAATGTACTGGCTTCCATAAATTCTATTTGATGAAAGGATTAAAGAGCAACTTTTGAAATGTGCATAAAATCAGGTAACAGAAATTGTGAGTGGTGTTTTTGTTACACTATGACTGGAATTAGCATGTGCAGCTTCAATACACTTTATCAGAAAGCATTGTTCTAATCTTGTGTATTTACGGTAGGGATGACATAAGACACCTTATTTCTTTTTCCCCTGATTTTTTTTTAATGGTATGATTTAATAACTTGCCTGTATTGCCACCCTTGTACAGTCAGTCACTTCATCAGAAATGAAGCAAACTCTGTTTACCCAGGAAAGCAAACCTTTGTGAGTCAGACAAAGCTACTATCTGCAGGTAAAGGAAAGCTGTTAAGTAGAGAATGAGATCTTTCTCCCAGTTTGTTTTTATTTTGATAAGCCTAAAAAGTTCAAGTATCTGCATCAGTCCCCTCAGTAAAAGCTTCTGTACTAAGCACTTTCGTGTGGGTCATGTTGCTTTGTAGGCTGTCACCTGATTTCAGAGGTTGCATCTGATTACTTTGCAAATAATTACACAAACAAAATAACACATTTAAGGAAATGAATTGTAGAAGGAATAATTGTGTAAATTGTAGAAGACTATTTTCCTCTTTAAAGAAAATTTTTAATGTTAGAAAATACAGGTAACTGACAGAGCATTTTCGTGCTGAAATCTCTGGCATTGATTTTAACTTCTGAGATGAGATAGTAAATCACTGTTTTGTAGAGCTTTTCCGGGAAGGAAACCAAAGATTGTGTATGTTAAAGTCACATGAAGACAACTATTATATTGTCCTTTACTGTACATCCCTTAGTAGTTACGTGAGAATGAATCATTGATGACAGAATAGCCCTTGCTCCTCAATTGAACTTTGAATTTGGCATGTCTTAACATAGATATATCTTGAGAATATGAGCCTGTAATGTACTGTAGTTTGAGGGCGGCAAAAGCAGGGGTTGAAATACTGGCATAAACAGTTTAAGAGTTAATGAAGTACTTGCTTTTTTTTTTTTTTTTATAATAAAGCTCCATAGAGTCAGCCAGATACTATAAGTACAGACAGACTAAGATGTGAAGGTAAAAAATTTTCGGTGTGACCTGCTTTTAAAATGTGAAATGGGAATCGGGAAGGTACTAATTTACCATTGTGTGTGGTTTAATAGGTCTTGACAATTGTTTTGACCATAATCTTGACAAAACAGCTGTATTGCTTACTACCAGATAACGGCTCACTGGGGACTTGAGAGGGACTGGGATGACAAACTGTGGGTTCTCCTTAGTCCTTTAAAAAGTAGGCAAAATATTCTTACTATTGGAAAAATAAAATCTTGGATACTATTTGTGTACTTCTAATGTTAAATGCTGTTTCAGGTGACATTTAAGTACATAGCATAAGTAAAACCTTGAAACAGACATTTTCTGTTCCATACTGGGTGTTTTTATCTTGGTTTCTATGGCAATGAAACCTATGTGGAGTGTCAGTCCTCTTCTTCTCCTGTCTCCAAGAATAACTTCTAAATTTACCAGCCAGTATAAGCCAAAATTAAACATGAAGGGGGAGGCTCAAAGGTAGACAGATTTCTACTGGTTTCAATCAAGCTGGTAACTCCACATAGGAGAATCAGTGCCCTATGAAGACAAGACAGAGTTGCTACAAGGCAAAATGATACAAACCACCACTGTCTACCCTGCTGGTGTGGGCAAAATTTCCAGTTTCCTGGGGCAAGTTCTGCTGCAGTTGTGGAGTTTTATCGTAGGATATGCTGAGTTGGAAGGATCTCACATGGATCATCAAGTTGAACACTTTGCACAGGACCATCTACAAGAGTTATGCCATGTGCCTGAGAGTATCATCCAAACATTTCTTGGACTCTGTCATTGTTTTGGTTTGTTTTTTTTAACCTCAGCGAATTAGTCCCCTGAGAGGAGCTGAAGTTACTGCCTTGAGGAGAAACTAGGAGGCAGGACACTTGGAGAAGAAGCCACAAAAGCTGGTTTCTGTTCATGTAACAACTTGTGTTTATTCTTGTATCTGTAAATGCTCAAGCTACTTAATCCAATTCTTCTGATTTTATTTTTTTTCATTAAAAGAGTCAGGATTTTTCTTTAAGTTGCTGCATTAGGATAACCTTGATCCTTTTCAGAATTTCTGAGAGGCCTGTATAATAGAAGAGAGGATAAATAGAAATACTTGGTTTCTGAATATGAGTCCCAAAAAACAAAGACATTTTGAATGCACAAAAGGGCATAATGGGATTCTTTTGTATGGGGCCCTTAGGATGGAGTGTTTCCATTTCCTAGTTGCAGTTACGGTAACAATTGAATGACTTGTTAACTTTGAAGACAAGAAGTCTCGTGCATGTTTTTATCTGATCCTCATGTTATTTCATCATTTACTGAATTACTCCACTGTTACTTTATTACAGATAACATGGAGAAAAGTAACTTTCAAGAAAGCATACATAAGACACAAAATTAAATTTCTTGTAATGGCAAAGTGAGGGGTTTTTAAGCAGTAATATGCTCTTTGACCAATATGCTGCTTGAGGATCTCTACATGTCTTCAGAATAGTGACAGCACATACTGTGGCTTGGCAGGGAAAAAAGGTTGAAGTGGTTGAAGTGGAAGGCGACAGGAGAGAAAGAATGGAGGTAACAGACTTGACTTTGCATCTTCCCCTGCCTGTAGACCAGGTGGCTCTGGCGGGGTAGTCAGAACTACACACACATCTCAAATAAGTGCCAGTGTAACAGCCATCAGTGTAAAAACTATGCCAGTAATGTTTTGGTATTTGTATCTTTGCTAATCAAATGGCAGTTTTATGTAAGAATGGGTTTATTTTGGTTTTGTCCATTTCGATACTAGATTTTTCGTGTGAATGATTGTACTTAATCTAGAACCATAACATTTGTAGTTCTCAGGTTGTTTTTCTGACCTGTTTTACCTTTTTAGAGTACAGTGGTTTGTATTGTCACTTGCTTTCTCTATCACTAAATATATTTTAGTTATTTTGAAGTGCTTTTGTTTTTTGTTTTTTGCTTTAACTACTCTAAATGGCTATTCATGTATCTCAGATTACTACTACTGGATCACTGATTAGCCATTAATAACCTGATTGCTCAGTACTCAAAAACCCCCAAAACTCCTGTCAGTTTTATTGAAGATGACCTCTGACATCGGGAAACATTTTAATTTCTTTTTCTTCCCTCCCCCCACCTTATTTTCAATATTGTATGGGTAACCGAGCACTGGAATAGGTTTTTCAGAGAGCTTGTGGAGTACTTGAAGGTACTCAAAAGTCATCTGGATGTGGTCCTGCAAAACCAGCTGTAGGTGTCTGTCATTGAGCTAGCTGGCCTCAGAAGTCCCTTGTAACCTCAGCTATTGTGTGAACTTTGATATAATTGGCATGTGAAAATGATTTTGGTGTTTTACACTGCTTAACAAGAAATTTAGCATTCTCTCTTCTCAGAATGTGCTTTTTCCAACAATCTGATTGTACTTTGCCTATTAGAAAATTAATGTAGTTATATTCTTAATATTTTTGGTTTTGAAATAATACTTTTCTATAGGGTGTTCATAGAAACTACCAATTTGAAGCTATAGAATTCTTCTTTAGTTCAACTTATTTTTTGGTCTGAGTTTTTCGTGTGGTCCTTCAGTTACTGCTGACTAGGCGTCTTATCTTGTAGTTTATACTACTGGGAACCATCACTTTTTTGTTTAATTCTAATACTCTTTCTTAAAAGTTTGATCTGTATTCTGAACACTATCAAGTTAGCTAAAATAATTTAAAATGCCTTCTCTAACAAAAAATTTTAGTTTCTGTACTTGAATTCCACAGTTTTAATCAACATTCTTGCTTGTCCAAATTCTTATTCCTGTTTATACTTAATTGGACATCTCCTTTTAAAACTGCATCTTAATAAAACAAAGGAAGCAACCAGTAGCTTAAAGTTTTATAGGGAGAGGATTGTTTCTAGAGTGTAAAGTAATGCAGAATGTTTTGAAAACCCTTAGAATTTTCATGGAGAAGCTCTTTGACAAGATGTAAGAGAATGAAAATCCCAGTTACAGAAGTAGAAATGTGTCTTAATTTTATATTTCTCCTAGATTAATACAATAAATGATAGTATTTCTCACCTATTGTGTTTAAAAATCGGTTAAGACATTTTATGAATGTATTTAAGAACAAAAATGTAGTGGTGTTAAAATATTCATATAATAGTATTTTCCCATATAGTAAACATTGGAAACTCCAGATTTTTAAGACTCTCTGAATATCACTGGTAAGAAGTCCATTTCTGGAGGAAAAAAAAAAAAAAAAAGCAATGCAGTTAAGATTATCTTTAGCTGTTTCCTTAAAAGAATTTAGCTGGACTGCTTGAAGTAGTCACATGCTGTTCTGCGAGTATTTTTTGTTTTGTTGATGAGAGTAATTTTCTCTCTCTTTGAACATGGTTCTGCAAGTATTAGGTTGTTGTGGAAAGTATTCTTTGAATGCCTCTGAAATTTGTGTTTTCCTTCTAAGCTTCACAATGAGGATGACCCCCCAGAATCTTCAGCAGCTGAGCAGCCCTCGACGTCTACAGAGACTACGCAGACTCCCCAGACAGCAGCCTTATCTGAAGCAGATACTTCCCCTCCACCTTACTGTAGCATAGCTGTGGAAGCAGCTGCAACCTCAGGTATTTTTCTCACATAGCAGCTTGTCAGGGAGGAGTGTGTATGAATCAGCACTTGGTTCAAAGTGGTACGATGCTGTGGTTCTTCTATGCACACAATTGCAGTAAAAAGCTATCCTTTCATGTACAGCTCTTTGATTTGTTCAGAAGAAGCACACTTTTAAATTATGCTGATTGTTCCAAATTGCTAGACTAAATGGATATTCATTAATTAGCGTAATAGGTTTTATTTAAGTCTGCGTGTAGTTCAGTTCCATGTTTAATCTACATCTTTGAGTAGTGCTCCATTATTAGATCTAATTAGCAATTTTCATTGTCTCCTTATAAAAAAGTCCCTCAAACTTCTTAAGTATATAGCGCCGTTTGGTGAAAATATTGCCATAAAAGGTTAATTTTGCTTTAAAAGCTCTTGATAAAACTTCTCATTAAAAATGAATAACAGGAGTCTCTTTATCCATTTATTTGCTGCTCCCTTTCTGATGAGATTGTGACTTTTCTTTGAGATACAGGAGACTTAACAGTGGGCAACATTGAAGTTCCTGTTTAAGTAAAGATGCATGGATTTGTGTCTCCCATATGCCAAATAAATATTTTAGGAGGAATTGCCAACCTAATTTTTTTAATGTTGGTTAAAAGAGCAGTTTCCTGTCCCTGTCCTTTGAGACAGTATTTGCAAGTATAATACATAGCTGTGCAGAATTATCCTTATATGTCCCTATATATAACTTCCTTGTGTTGGTGTTCTCACAAATCTGTTGACCATGTGACCTGTTCTGACAAATCTTTACCACCTAAGCAATCTTGTTACAAGCTACTGCTGGCTGTAGGAAGAAGCTCAAGGCATATTTTAAGTAGTTTTTAATTGATGTTGTTAATAATTCTATTCTATGTGATAATGTTTTGCATCATGTTGATATATGTTGCATGTTGTTCTATAATGATGATAGGTTGCAATATTGAAGAATGAAATCTTTTATCTGAAGTCTGTGGGTCCATTTTGATGGAAGGAACATTTTTAGAAGAATGTGTTGGAATCAAAATTTTGGAAAAACTGATTTTCACAGGGCAACTGGAGTTATCAACAAGGCCACACTAATAAGAATATAGCATAATTATTACCAGACTGAAGTAGCAGGCTGATATTGATATTTACAGGCTTTATTTCTAGGATGTCCTTTATTTTTATCATGTCTTTTGTATGATTTGATGAAAAGCCTTTTGTTGGAATGCCTATGGATATAACTAAGCAAATATGATTTTTTTTCATAAATTTTTTGACTCATTGCCAGCATCTATGTTAAAGTTTCTGCCTTGGGTAGCAGCTAAAAGTACCACCAAGCTGTTCACTGCTTTTTACAAAAATATTAAAAAAACCCCACCACTTTACTTGAAATACAAATATGATGAATTTCAGCCTCTATAAAAGATAATACTTTAAAGGTAAATAATTATATGCTTGTAAAAGTTAATATTGTCGACATCTTTCTGGTTTGAAAATACATAAATACATCTTTATTTTGAACAGAACCACACAATGAATTTTATCCTGTACCACCTCCATACAGTGTAGCTACCTCTCTTCCTACTTACGATGAAGCAGAGAAGGCCAAAGCTGCAGCAATGGCAGCTGCTGCAGCAGAAGTTGCCCAACGAGTAAGTGATACAGTTCTGCTTTGTTTCAATTTTGTGACACGTTAGGCTAATTAATTGTAACAGTTGGGCCCATATGATGACCTATTACTAAAATAACGGTGGGCTGATGTTTTAAATGCTTAGGTTTTGCATAGATACTGTAAGTTAGTTGTAAAGTACTGTGAAAAGCATATCATATTTACTCTTTTCTGAGACGTAGCTGCTGTCTAAACAACTTTAAAAGCCAAATGCTGCCCTGTTTTAATAGTTTATCCAGCATTTTATCAACTTCTACTTAGGTATCCACTACTAATGTTGCTTTGTAGAGTTGTTGCTGACATTTAGTGTTTTGGATGGTAAAAAAAAAAAAGAATGACCAAAGACGTTTAGAGAGGAAAGGAGAATTCCAACAGTGTGGAAGGGGCGAGACCCCAAATCAGGTAGATCTTTTTTAAAAGGAAAGGTCCCTGTTATTTGCTTCATGGAAACTTAAATACTGAAGTTCGAAGTACTTAAAACAAACAAAACCCCATACACCACATGTTATGATAAACAGTAAATTAAATAATAGGCATGTATTCAGTGTTCAGAGTTTTGTAAGAATTAACCTTATTTAGAATACAGTCCTCAATATAGAAAACAGATATCTGCAATTAGTGATAAATGTTAGTTTCGTAAGCAAATTTATTCTTTTAAGATTTGAAGTGTGGAAATTCTGCTGCTTGGTAGTATTGACCATAATATACTGTATGCCAATAAAGCTTTCAATGCCTTCATTCAAAATCTCATTCTTGAGATCAAATGTGATTACATTTGATATGCATTTAAAATCTTATTGGGTGCTGAGTGTTTGTGACTGAATAAAACAACCCTCTGCTCACCCAGCAGACGGCTGTTCCTTCCCTGCCTGTAGCACAGCACTTACAGTGCACAACACTCACTCAATTTAAGGTACGTGCAGCTAAAGCTAAAAGTGGATTTGTGTAACATGGTCAGTGAAGGTATCACGCAAATCTGTTTTACTAAATGCAGTGGGGAACCAAGGAGATTTGAATGGCTGCTTGCCAAGTTTCAGCCACGAGCTGGTTATCTCCACTTGTAACGTTTTAACTGTTATGTGGTCTGTCCTTACTGCTTGTGACATAAGTAAAATATTTGCTGAAATACTGCTCTGAGTGAAACCCTCAATCTGCAATTGCAAACTTGGAACATTAGCAACCCAAACCCTAACTTTTAGGGTACCTGTGATGTTGCAGATAGGACGTGGAGCTCTTGGAAGATTCTTGTTGCTCTTAACTTTGTATGTCTAGAATCTTAGGAAGCTCAAATTTCAGACATACAAGGACTCTTCCTTGACAGCTCAGCCTGGGATTCAGCCAATTTCAAGAATAAAGCTAAGCAAAAAACCAAACAGAATAGCAAGTGTTTTTTATCATGTCATTTTAAACTTTTTTTACTTTGGAGAACTGTCTCTTAAAAGGTCAGTTCATTGTGACAGAAACATCTTTCACCCTTCTTCAGACAGTCTGCCTGGTTTTAGTCAAACAACAATTTTTGAAAAGTGAGTTTCCTCAGTTGATACATACAGCTTCAGATTTGGTAAATGCATGGAGATTGTCTTGCTTGAAAAAGTTGAGGCTGCTTGTAACTCTGAAGGGGATGGAATTTCACATGTCCTATGCCCAGAGAACATTCTCAAATGTTCTGTGTCAGAGTGGGATTACAGAACTAAAAGTAGATACACCTTATGGCTGCTCTTGACTGCTTTTGGTGAAAACATTGGAACTCAGAAACAGCGATTTCTGATGTGCTCTGAAGTAGTTTTATTATTCTTAACCATCAGTTAGAAAGGGAAGGGAAAACTGCTTGATTCAGTCTTCATGGAGAGACAAAGGACAGACAATAGCTGAGCCTCTGAAGCTTGTGTATTGTGGGAAGAGCAATCTGGTTTTGGTTGAGCAAGGAGGTGACTGGCTCGAAGTGAACACAGAAGGATCAGAGAGGATGGGTCTAAGTCAAAATAAGAAAAGACAAGAATGAATAGAGAGCAGTGGTATGGACAGTACAGAGAGATTTAAATGAGAAACAGAAGGGAAAAGAATAAATTGGGACTGGTGGAGAAAGGGACCTAAGTGGAAATAAAACGTGGTACTGGGAAAGGAGCTGAAGCTGGTGTGTGAGAAAAGAGAAGTAGGGAGGGAAAAGGAATCTGAAGTTAAGAGGCTCTAAGAGAGTTGGATATGGTGACAAAGTGAAAAGTAAACTTCTACATAGTCTGCTTTGCTCGAACATACAGTAGAACTTGAAGTTCAAGAACTACTGAACTGAGACCACAAGAATTTCACTTGCTTATGAAAAATCAGTAGGGACACACTATAATTCCCCCAAAATGGATTGACGAAAAAACTCTAGACATATGCCAGTATTAAATTAGGATGAGTAGACTAAGTCTACCTGGAAGTCACATTTTTGCTGACTGCTGAAGAACTCCTTTTCACTTTATTTCTTCTTTTTATTTTTTTTAAAGCAAATGCATGTATGCATACAAGCTATATTAAAGAGTATTAAGGTTGCAAAGTTGAGATTTGGGGAGAAAGTAGGAAATACTGAAGCTGAGTTTCAATTTTGTAGATGATATTAAAATTGGGTGCCAGTGTAGTTTTAATTACTCCTATTTTAATTACCTTACCATATGATACTGCCAAAAAAATTCCTACCTTATTTAATACCTCTGGATTTACACTGAGATGGACTAACACTGTGTAATAAAACTGTCTTAATCTGGCAGATGGCTGGAATAAGAAAGAAGGGCCTTGGGGTGTTTTGCTATCTTTGGGGGAAAGATTTAGCTCTGAATACCCACAGAACAACTAAGTGACTTAACTATGTAACAGTGCAGAGTTGAATTGTTTTCTTACTTTCACAAGTGACAGCTGCAGACAGTATCTGACTTGCATGTTACAGACTTTGCAAAACATGCACAAATGATACATGTAAATTTTTCAGTTTTTATTTTCAGCCTTATGAATTTAGTGCTCTTACAAATGTGAATTCTGCAGTGTTCTATGCCTCTAGTTTCTTCCTTGTAAACTGAAGTTAAATTGCTTCTTTACTGCAATAATATGAACAGTTGGAAAAAGTTAAATGTCCTTATGTTATCTTGAAGGATACATGAAGCTGATAATTTTCATGCTACTGTCCAAAGTGTCCTGTGAAGCCTACAAATCTACTCACTGAGCAAAAGAGAGGAAAATGGCATGAAAGGGCAGCACATTTACTAAACAGCTTTTATATTTTTCCCCCAAATCATGCAGGGATCTAGTATGATCATATTAAATAGTTTGTCATAGGCCCTGCATTCACAGATAATACCATAGATAATACATTCACATAATATGAGCAATCTCAACATTTACTGAAACTTTCAGTACTTGGTTTTATAGTTCATGTAGCTTGTCTTACAGGAAGAGATTGCGTACAAGCATGTATTCCTTTCAAATGCTCCCAAATATGTCATTGTGTCAAAGAAATTGTAGCATCTCTTTGTCATCAGTAGTGATAGCATTAGTTAACCTGGCCTTTGCTTTTCAAATTATCAAGGTCAGTTTTGAAAAATCAGTTTAAATGGATAAAAATATTGCTAACAGTTATATATATACTTGTTTGTATGTTGCAATGAATGGCTTTTACTTAATGCTTTTCAGTTGCATTTGTCTTATGTTTTTCTGTTTTTACATGCTTAGCACGCCCAGTTTAGGGAATCTAGGAGTCTGTTTGATGAAATATTCCTCAGTCGTCCAGAGGTATGGTATAGTTCTCTCTAGTTTAGACTTTGCTATGAATTTTCCTGCTGGCAAAAAAACGCTTTTGGGATTCATTGTGCCGTTTTTCCCCCACTATTAATTTCTCCATATTGTTTTGTATGCTGAAGGTATCACTTATGGGCTTTATTAAGTAATTTCATCCTTTTCTCAGAAGTTATTTGCTGTAAACACTGCACTAGGAAGAGTTATATCAGTTTAGTGGTTCTTTACTTGATTAAAGGTAATTGTCTTACTGTATGTCATGCTAGATTTCAATTTGAAAGAAGTTAAAAAGCATTGAGGAGAAAAAAACCAGTCCTCCTCTTGCAGAATACTACAGAGAGGGTTGTAGTTTATGGGGAGTTAATAGATTCAACTTCAACAGATGCTGTGTATCATTTGATGTTCTTTTGCTTGGAGAAATTACTCTGTGTGACATGCCATTTATGTTGATAACATAATATGATGTTAAATGTTTCTCTGGTCATAGTAACAATAAGTTTTCTGTTCATACAGATGTCAGCCTATGTAAAAAGCAAGAAATACTGTCCATATTCCTTAACTTGGCTAAATTTGTCAAAGATCAATATGAGATACTAAAGCAGTGTTACATATTTTACAGATTTGTGTGTGTTGTGTTGCATTCTTCTCATTAAGAAAAAATATATAAATAAAATATGCAATCTCATTGATAAAAATGTCATTATCTAAGAGAAGTATTTTATGAAATTAAGTTTTGCTCTAGCTATCAGCAGAGAGGACAGTCAGTCTTCATTGGCCATTTTCATTACTCAGTGAATGGTGACAAACAACTATATGTTGAAGAAAGACTAGGGCAGTTGACACCAACTAGATCAAATGAGAGCACTGTGAAAGACAGCCAGTATTAGTGGGACTTGAGCAGTGGTAAGTTAGTGTTTTCTGTCTGCAGGACTGCTCATAAAACCTCATAATCCTCAATTATGTGGATATAGGCTGAATGTGATTTAAGCATGAAAAGCATGTAATTTCTTAAACGTTCTGATAATTCTCATATACCAATTTTTGGAGACAGTAAATAGAACTTAGTTTAGTGTTTGCTTTTGACATGCAGTGTGATAAATTACAACTTGTTCACACTTAATAACAGTATCTACTAGCAAATGTCTGCTCTTATGTCCTGGGCTGTGTATTGACCTGTGTTTCTCACACGTGTAAGCCTTAGAGAAGCCTGTGCGTACAGAGGAAACTGCTAAACTTGTTACTGTAGTTAAGCAAAACTACTTATTTCTGGGGCAGCTTTTTGCATGGAGTAGCTACGAATTGCTTTGGAAATGCCAGTATGAAAGTCAGTTTAAAAAGGGTCCAAAATTATTATATATGGGATCTTGTAGACCTGTGAAATTAAAACTGAAAATACTTTTTGTTGTCCTGACTTGAAAAAGGAGCTTTTCTGGCATGTGTTTGAGATAAACACATTCAAATGCATCTCTTTGTTTAATGCATTTTCAGCCTGTCCTCCCCTTCCCTTCCCCACCATCAGTCTTGTAGCTGCAGGAAAGTTGAGCTAAATAAACTAATGCTTTCATGGTCACTTAAGATGACCATTTAGGGACATCTGAAATTATGTGGAGATGAATTATAGCCCCCTAAGATTGTTGTTCAACTAGCTTTTTGTGTTTCCCTTGGAATTGTCTGTGTGAATAGCAGTGTTTTTAAAGTAAGTTACCTGTGTCTTCCCTAATTAATCTGAAACACAGAGCACAGCTGGAATTTCACAATCATGTTACTAAGGGTAAAGCTGACTGCCTTGAATTGGTACAGGTCATTCTAGCACATTTTTAACGTAATTTCTATGCTGTGGTGAATTATTTTGCTCTGTTGACAAAGGGGAGCATGCGAATCACATCACAGAGCTTTAGATCACTGTGATTGTTTAATGCCCTAAATTTTAGTCACGAATGTCATTTCAGTAGTAAGTGCTTCGGGGTGGAACATACAAGTAAATTTCACTTGAATCGATCTCCCTTGATTTCATTTGTTTTTATAGGTCATTTCTCTCAGTTCTAACACATTCTGTAAATTTAAACAAAAACTAGGAAAAGAATGTTACTCATGCTTCTGTTTAGACCATATTACTGCTGCTACTGAGAGCATTACTTAACTTGTGTCATCCTGCATTGTTTTGATGTTACTTATCCAAGTATAAAAATGGTGTTTAATTTGTCTTAGTTTTCATCAGGCTCTCTTTAGTATGTGCTGTCATCATGAAAATGTTTACATTTGCCAGTCTGCACTTGGAGGAATGTTTTTTACCTGTGCATAGAACTGCATATGCAATATATGCCAAGTCCTGTTGAAAGTAAAGTCATAAGAAATGAAACAAACTCTTACTCTCAGTATTTTAAGGTCCAGTATTTTGACACAACGGGAGAAATCTTTGGATCATTTTGACTAACATCACTGTTCTTTTTTGTTTGACTTAAGTACTGTGCTTTGAGTTTAGAAGACTTTAGACACTTTTAATGTGCTCGCGCCCTCTAGTGACCCTAGAGGTTTTCTTTAGGTTGCTAATGTTTTTCTGTGCCTTATAAAATTGGTTAGTGCAGTGCTGTTGCATCAGCAAATTATTTCTGAAACTTTTATTCTTTATTTAGGGAAGTATTAGAACACTTTTCTGGCAGGAAAAATATAGAGCATATTATGTGATGGCTTTTCAAAAAATATTTAATACCTTGGCTGTGTTTCAAGACAGTTACAGTAAAAAGAAAAGAGATTTATGTTGGTTTTGATTATCAGAGTACTAATCTGAAATAACTTTTAGCTTCATTAAAGATGAATAGGCAGTATGTACATATCTTCTAGAGAAACTTTTACAGAAAGAGTTGGGCTCAGTCAATATAAGCAACAAATAAGACTTGTTTTATAGTTATAAATTATTTTTTGTTTAAGATTCCTTGATGTGGATGTGTTACAGAAATGTCAATTTTCTTCTAGCTTTAGAAACATGATTAATACTTTATCCTATAGATAGGTATTCTAAACTTTTCACTAAATTATCACTAACCTGTAAATCCAGGAAGAAGAGTATCCACCACGAGATGATTTCAGTGATGCAGATCAGCTTAGAGTGGGCAATGATGGCATCTTCATGTTGGCATTTTTCAGTAAGTTATCTTGTATCCCAGACCTACTGAGATATATCTTAATTGTACCTTTTTTCTATGGAATATAAATGAGAGCTGTGATAAATTGCATTAATGTACTGTAATGAATGGGTTTTTCTACCTGTGCACAAATATAAACACTACCTGTTCCAGATGTAGTAAATATGTTGCCTTTTTTTTTTTGTGGCATCTGTCACAGACAAAGGGACAAAACAAAATCATAGTAAATGGTTGGAGGCCTAACAAGGCTGTACTCTTACTTATGAAATGTGAAATTCTGTCATCTTCTAGTTGGACCACCAACTTGAATTAAAGGTCAGATCACAGAAATCTGGCAACTGATTTTTAACTAGAAAAAAACTGAGTGTGTGATGATATGCTGTATGAAAGTTGCTGATGTTAGCGCAGTGAGTTACATAGCCATGGGTGGATTTTTGGAACTAATCCAACCATACTCATTTTCAGGTTAAACTAAGCACTACCAAATAAAAATACACTGTCTTTGGGTTACTTCTGGTTGCAACCAGCCCTAATGTAGCTCTTCGTAACATACTCTGTGTGCACACTGTGAGTGCACACTGTGCATGTCTTGTAACTTTTGAGATGCATTAAGCAAAGTTAGATTTAGCAATGAGAAGTTATTTCTAGAAAGAAGCTGCATCTGTTTTACCAATTGCTTATTTCTTTTTGATTTATGAGGATATTTTCCCTTTCTGAAATAAATGTGTTTAGCAACCTGGATGGAATCTTGGTGTTGGGGATATATCTGTTCTTTTTAGAATTCATCAGGATGAAAGCTGATTGATTATCCTCTGAAATCTCCTTTGTCTTTCAATCCATCTTGTTAGTTCTTTTTTTTTTTTCTAATGTTTTTGCAGCCTCTGTATTTGACTGTTACAGATGCAGGTTACAAAGCTTTCACATAATTCTTTTTTCATGTTGTTGTAGAATGTGGTGTTTGCATCTTGGGATAAAAAGGTGTCAGCCTCACATAGCAAATTTTGGACAGTTGTCCAAAAGTGCATGCCCAGAACCTTGTGTCTACCTTCAAGAATGCAGATGAACTGTCAACTTTCCCTTCAAATAAATGTTTAGCTGAGTCTCACTGCACAGAGCAGTACTTTTACACATTTGACAAAAATACTCTGTAGATCATAATTTTTCTGGATTATTCTGCAAACTTTATTCACCTATGAAGGAAATACATAAAATGAGTGCTTACACATTGTAAGGTCTTTATGCAAATGTATGCTTAGTTGGGACCTATTATGGATAGTTATGAGTGCTGGTTATATATGGAAGTTGCTAAAGTTTTCCTGTTGTTTGTTCTCATAGTACGAGCAGTTTACAAAAACTCATGGCAGTTACAGACCTGTAATACAGATTTTTAGTAGTTTTTCTTAGGAAAGTTGGAGAACTAGATGAAAAATGAGCTCAACGTAATGAGGGTATATTGTAAATGGTGGATGGTGTATTCCAATAAGGAGATGAAAGTCTCCATAAAGTTGATGTACGTAGATTTAAGAAAGCGGGAATTAAAATTAAATTTACAGTAAGGCCGCACTTTGGGGTTTTTTTTCAGGGTGCGGTATGTTTAAACATTACAAGTAGGAGTGACAGATCACAGAGAGCTTCGAGTAAGCTCCCTCAGTTATAATTTAGGAGAACTCTATCAGGAACTGTTCTCTAGTGAGAGGAGCATGGACAAATATCTTGTTCCAGATGTGCTCTGCAACCTCCTCTCCTGACTGTCAAGTACAGTGTTGATAGAAAGATCTTGGAGGTGGGAGGAGGGTGAGATGCCTTTGTTTTAAATATAACAGTAAGTTAGCGTTCTTTAATTTCATTTTATTCAAGTGAAGTATAGTAGAATAAACTTTTTACTGAGCTTACCTGCATACTGCAGTCACGTAGTGATATGTAGCCACCATCTAGTGGTAGCTGCCCAAGTTGCATAAAATTGTTGCCTAGAGGCCATCTAGTGGCCACGTCTGTTTGTTCGGATGTTTTGCTTATTTTAAAAGCCTGGTGCGTGCAAGTTACAGACCTGTTTCCCATAAGTTATAAAGTTCTGTTCTCTTGAGCATAACTGAACAGAATGAGACAATATACGCTAACGTATAAAAGTCCTTTGTGTGAACAAGTGGGTTTATTTGCTTGAATCAGAAACATGGTGGGAAAATTTGAAGAACCTATCTTAATTCTAATATGTGTGAAATCATGTTTGAAGAGATTGGTGTTGCTCTTGAATTCTGTGATTATGTTGGTGATCTGAGAATCTGCTCTTTAATGGTCAGGACAGATGTCTGTCAATTGCTTGTTTTGAGGTAAATTAATATATTAGTGAATATATTAATTCTGCTATGAATGCAAAATGCAAAAACCAAAGAATTGCTATCAGACCACTTTGTGTATTTTTTCTGTTGTGTATTTTTAAGTGGTCTGTGCCGTATACAGCATAATAGAAACTTTTCAGGATGTCACAGGAAGTTATAGGTGAGTTTCTGAGAGTAATTTTTTTTGTATGCATAGCAAAAGAGAAATTTCTGAGCTCTTTCTGTCCATTTTGAATACAGATGTAATTGAGATGGTGCAAGTAACTGTCATGACCAGAGGGCCTGGTTTTCATGCTTCATTTGCCTGTAGTGGAAATCATCTGAATTATGCCTGATAGGCTCATCCTGGTATGTTATCTGAAGGAGGTCCTTTTGACGTTAATAAAAGGCTAATATGGTTGTCCTTTATAGTTAAGGAATGCTTTAGAAATATCAACCAGCCTTTTCTCCTGTGGAGGTCATCCACATTCTTTGAAACCATCTAAGGGAATCTTGGGAATGTAGGGAAAAGGAATATTAATTTGAACTCCACAGATAGGTTGATAAGGAGAAATGGAGAAAAGTGTTTCGTCACACAACCAAAGATTAAATTCTCATACAGAGCTGTTTACGCTCTTTGAGCGTCTGGGAAGTTTAAGCACTGCATACAACTCACACCAATAAAATATCTTTTTTAATGGGGAAATGTAAATGCACATGTTGTCCTAGATGCTATATTAGAACAGATAATAAACACATAAAACTTTTAAAAATTAATATTCATATAGTTTTCAAAGCTATTAGATGTCTCAAACAGTCAATAAACTGCACACAAGCTAGGACACCTACTTTGAGGGTTTCAAGTGGGCACAAGTTGGAAGGCAGAGTTGTAGCACAAGCTCAGGGTGAACACAGCCTCCTGATGTATGCTTCCTGAGATGCTGTAAGTGTGGTTAAATTTCCTGTGGGAAGATTCCTCTGTGTGAATTTAGGAAACCTGACTTTTGTATGTCTACATCACAAATGTTACACAGGTTTCCCTTTGTCATGTAAGAGAAACTGTGGGGAAGTCATTTGACTAAAATTTTAAATGTTGGAAGGAGATAAAGGAGCTGTTTTGTGAGTACTTATTTCTCTCTGGTTATTAGTGAAGCCTGGCTGACCTTCATACACAATCACCTAACTTCTTTCTTATTGTAGAAAGGATTTGACTTACATAGGCATTTCTCCATAAGCATTGGATATAATCCAGATAACAGGAATAAGGAAGCTTCTAGTTGGGTATTAATGCAAACTTACTGACAAGGGTAGTGAAACAGTAGCAATAAACTGCCTAGGAAAGTTTAGGAACATTAATCACTAAGTAGGAAAAAAAATAAATTGTCTGTTGATCTCTGGAAGTGGATAGCCAATACTTCTAGTGATCATCATTGATATGTAGGTGAACCCTCAGGAAGAATCAAAGATGTGTCCCAATTTAAAAATGGAATAAATTCTATGCAGGAATGGGAAATATAATTTCTAGTGCTGCATGAAGATCTGGAGAGTATTATTTATTATTGCAGTATGCTTAGTAAGTCTAGGCCAGGTTTGAAGCCTTTAGCTCTTTGGTGTTTGCTCTATATTAAAATAGTAAGGAACTGGACAAATTGTGGAATAAAGAATATAACTGAGCATGATTGCTTTTTGTATATGTAGTTGCCATTATAACCTTATCACAGGCTTGAGCCATGGTTAAAATTTGGAACCAAAATAAGTCTTCAGAGTAGTTTTGCTGGATTCTTTCCATGATACTGTATATAAACTTAAAATAGGTGATTCATTTGTAGCTATGGAAAGCTAAGTAAAAAAGATCAGCAAGTACAAGAAAAAAAAAAGGCAGATTTTATGTAGTATGCTTGACATGGTCTCATCTGCTGATGAGTTTCAGTATGTAGAACTCAAAACTCTTGTACTTTGTATTTTGGCTGGGATTCTCTTACTGAAAACCTGAAAGAGAAATACAGCATAAAGGTGGGTGCTGCACTGGATATCAAGAAGACTTTTTATTTAAAAAGACCTTTAGTCCAACCCCTCTCCTCCCATAAAAACAACTTCTTACATGTATTTCATTGAGTTTTGTTGTCATGAGGAAATAATACTAGTGTTTATATTCTTTTTATGTGAATTACCTTGATATACTTATTCTCTCCTCTTGGTGTCACTTCAGGAGTGTATAAAACTCAAAAATCATACTTTTATCAGTCCCACTTGTCTGTATGGTGCTGGAGTATCAAAGGCAGATACTGAAATCATGATGCCATGATGCCTGAGTTTCACCTAAACATCTGAACTTTATTAATGGCAAGTTGACAGTAGTTCCAAGTTGGGCTCAAGTAGGAATATAATCACTCTTGGGATAGAAAACCGTTCTTGTTTCAGAGTGGTTTGTCTTGCAGTGGGTCTAGAAGAAGCACACAGAACCTGGCAGTATGAAGACAATAGGCAAAGAGAAGTAAAGAATGCTTTTTTTAGTTAAAACCGTGATGTGATTGTAGCAACTCATTAGACTTTAGGAATGGCTCCCTTATGATAGCATGTATTAGTGTCACAGCAAGTATATTGTGTGGGAATGTCATTGGAGCTGAAGCAATATCAAGGATTAGATCATCTCTTTAGCAGTTGAGCAATGTCATTTATATTACACAAAGTGAGTGGATGCAGACAAGTAGTGGAGAATGTATTTGTTACAGCAAGGAACTTGTATGATTTAGTTGTCCCTAGTAGATAGAGAAGGAAGTTGGTAATTATAGAGAAAATAATAGGTAATTCCTTTTACTAGTCACTCCCCTCATCAGGCTGTTTTCTCCCTTAGCTTAATGGGGGGAACTTGTGCTGTAGCTTCTCTAGGGGTGACAATTATGAACAACTTTCATTGCAATAATTAAATAATTAGTTGAGATGGGAATTAACTGTAGTAAGTCCTACCAGGTGTAGTGTAAGCCATAAAGCTCAGGGAACTTGCATGGCTAGTGAAAGATATACACGGATGCCCATGATGGAAAAAGAGATACAGATAGTCAAATGAGGTTAATCTTAAAAGTAATTGAAAGGAATTGCAGTCTGCTCAGAAGCTAGAGATATGTTTCTGAAAAGAAATGTATTTTGCAACCACAATGAGACAAGGATGATGATTTTTGTAGTAGCAATAGGACATGGGATGTGAGAGAGAAGTAATGGAAAACACTGAAAACATGTAGGCATTATTGTTGCCCATCTGAAGTTTATTAAAATGATGCAACACCAAGGCAACGTTGGGAGAATCTCCTTAATACGTTGCCCGAGTTTTACGGAGCTGGAAGTAACATGTTCCTTCTGGTGCTGAAGGCAGGGACTTTTGATTAGGTCCTCAGTGTACAACTTTTCTAGCAGATGGTTAAAAATAAAAACTTAAATAATAAGATTTTTTCTTCTGTATATGCCTCAGTTTTATTGGGATGTGAGAATTTCCATAGTTTACAACTTTTGTACAGTTTATGCCTTTTCTGCTTGCATTGACTGGTGTATGACTTGGAGGAACAGCACACTGATTAAAGGGAAAAAACCTTACTCTGAACAAGATTGGAATGGGCTGGTGCCTTTTCTTTCAAGAGTTGGGCAAATAACTTGGTGTTAAATATCCATCAAAAACTTGTCTAGTGGCTGTGGATTCTGTTTTGAATATTCCATTTTGAATATTTCTTAAGCTCAAGTTGAAAGGGGGGCAAAATTGTCATTGTGTTCACCTTTGATTGTAAGAACTCATTTTGTTCTCCTCCTGTATTTGTGATTGGGAAATCTCTTAACTTTTAGAATGCATGTACAAATGAGTTCAAGTACTATATCTCTTTTAATATATACCTATTAAAATTGTACATATTCTGGTAATTCCTCTAACCTGCATAATCTTTTAGAAACATGTCTAGCTTCTGTCCTTTTTAACATACCTGTCTTTGGAGCCACAATCAGTCAGCCTTTGTAGCTTGAGTAGTGGAGAGAAGGAACAGTGAGCTCTTAACGCTGAGACAGGAGCAGAGGATGTGTTGAGTAACCAGCTTCTGAACTCTGTTACTGTTAGAAGATGGTGGATTTGGAGAGCTTACTTAAAATAGGGAAATTCTGTTTTCAAAATAGTGTATACAGGCTTTCTCAAATGCAAATGCTTTATCTGTGTTCTGGAAAGATAGGTAAATGTTAGGGCCTCAATGTTATTCTGTAGGGATTTTTTGTGGGTTTGGTTTTTGTTTTTGTTTTTTTTTAACTTTCTCTGCATACACCAATTTGGATCAGCATTTATTTAAAGTTGTTGTGGATTTTGGTTTGGTGGATTTTTTTTTTTTTAACATTAGTAATTAGTATAAAATTAAAAATTCTCATTGCCACTATCTATTGCCTGAGGCTTTGACCAAAGCAAGATTTTTTTCACTTCTACTAAATAACTATGTAGATGTGAAATCTTCCAAAACTTCTCCTGGAACTTCAGTTTCTTTATAGTTGGTGGAATCCCACTGCATTTTATATACTCATTTTGCTTTTGTGAGGAAACCATTGCATCTTCATGTGTATTGTTGGAGAAGCTGGAACAAGATTTTAAATGATAAAAATAGTGGTTTATAGATAGAGATTATTTATAGATAATGCCTTCGAATTTACTTCAATTTAAGAAAACTATATAGCAGTTTTCTGTTCCTAGTGTTCTGCATTCAAACTTCAACTGAAAAGATAGACTTTTTTTTTCCTGTGGTTATTTAATGTCTGAATTTTGTGGCTAAGTTTGGGGATTTAAAATGTTAAGGATTTCTGTGCAGGAGTTTTGTTCCCCTCTGCCCATCTTCCATTCCTGCTTGCCTCTTCTGTGATTTTTGTGTTTACTGTGGAGTTCCCGATTGTTTTCAGTGTTCTGGTGTCTTGTCCTCTCCAGAACTCCTGAGTTGTCTTCTTATACAAGCTACTCCAGCTCTTCTGTTTGGTCGTTTTCTTTTTAGATGCTCTCACTGACTCCCAAAGCTGGGACATTACCCTGATTGTGAATTCCCACACCCTGATGTAGTGCAAGCAAATTGAAGGCGATACAGATGATGATGTTGATTGCCAAGTACCTATGAAGATATGAAACTTAAGTCATTAAACTGCTGGGAATTGTGTGAAATTGTTAATTGAAGCAATAGTGCTAGTTATGCTCCATGTCCTTCTTGTTCCTTGATTTCTTAAGCTTCTGTGTCAAACTTGCAAGGCTTCTTATATCTTGTGCTTGAATATATATCTAAAAGAGAAGACAGTCACTCATGAGATACCAGCTTCTCAACTTACTTTCATTCCTACACTGTTTAGCGAGCGAGAGAGGATACTTTTGTTCTGTTCAATCCAAACTGGATCAAGCTGAATATGCAGCCTTGATACATGCACACCTGTGTGCATATAACTATTTTTGGTTATAAAAGTGTAGTGAGTTTTTTTTTTGTTTTAATCCAAATCTTGTATGTTACAGTCATTTATTTTAATTTACCCTTCATGTCTAATGTAATCTGGTTAGGTGTCTATTGCAACATAATGCTTTCTTTTATGTTGGCATTTTCTTTTGTGTAAAGTAGTAGGTTCCAGTCTGTTTACCATTTGCTTTGTCATTAAGTGACTATACCATGGGGAATGTCTGGGTTCAAAGTCAATCTCTGAAAGCCTGAATTACAGGAAGGGAATTAACTGACTGTGTAAGCATGTCCTTAGTAGTTTAAAAATGAAATTACTGTTGAGTCTGTTTGCTTAGCTATAAAGATTAACACAAGCTACTGTTCCTTTTATTTTATAGTGGCATTTATTTTCAACTGGATTGGATTTTGTTTATCCTTCTGTATAACCAATACCATAGCTGGAAGGTATGGTGCAATCTGTGGATTTGGCCTCTCCCTGATCAAATGGATTCTCATTGTACGGGTATGTTTCTTGGTTCGTACAGACTGTATAACTAACCCATAACAATTCATTCAAGGCTATATGGTAAGGGAATTGAAAAACAGGATGTTAAATTCTAGTGCTTAGCAGAGAGCCTAGAAGTTTCCTAACTTCGTCTTTAGTAGAGAATTTACTTACTGTATGTTAATATATGCTTACTAAAGATGAAAGTTAATCTATTTTTACCTGACACAGCATTTGATGTTCACATTTCTACTAAAATAAATGCAGAATGACTCATTCTTTGCACAAATATTTAAAAGTCTACAGAAGAAGTGGAGCAAGTACCTAAAATATCCCTGGTATTATAGTGTCTTATATGAAGGATTTATAAATGTCTTGGCCTGTTGGGAAGGAATATCAGAAAACATTTCTTCCCTATGTTTAATTCCTTTATTCCTTTTAAGATGCCTATTGAGTCAAGTGAAAATTGAATATGAAGTTAGTCATGTTTTTACCATTTTAAATGCCCAGTTACTTAATATTTTCACTGCACAACTGGATACTTTTCTGAAAGGTACATTAGCCAGATGGAGGTTACTTAGCTGACTAAGCGAATGCTAGAATGAAATGTAATGAATTTTTCTGAGCTTGAATTCTACATATGAGGCACAACTTTTAAAATATCATCCCTTTTAATGAAACAGATATTGCATAACTTAGTTATCTTTCATGTTCTGCCAGTGATGATGGTTTTTTAATTTTTTTCCCCTGCATGTGTGTTAGTAACTTAACTTGATTTGATCTTAGCATGATAGTACAAAGATTGCAGAGAGATTGCATGGTCCTTCCTGCACATGTACTGCATCCTTAGAGTTATTTTAATTTTCCTTTTGCACCTTTGGAGCTGGGGAATGCTACTGGACCAGATGTGATTCTGGTGTATTTGTTGGAATTCAACAGTTGAGATGAAATTTATCTTAATGGAGAGAGAAGACATGAGTTTTTCAACCATGCATTCATTGGGAATATGTTCAGCTTCCCTTGAGGCATACTAAACAGAGGGTAGTGAGAACTTACTCATTTTGTCAGTTTTATTATTTCTCTTTGCTTGAAAATGTGCTCATAACAAACACAAAAATTAATATATGCTAAATTTCTAGAAGAATTACTGTGTTCTAGACTAAAATTAAATCATTGTATGTAATCTGTTACTAATTCAAAACTATTAGAGCTGGCCAATTCCAAGACCTCAGAGGTATGTTTTTTCATAGTGAACATTATCACATTCCTGTGTCGTTTCCCTTCTAGAGACAATAGCAGAAAGCTCACGAGGTGTGTGTTGACAACAGTTTTAATGGTGAGACACAAGCAGAACTGTTCTGTGCACAGAATTGTTCTGTTCCTTTGTTTCAGACTCCTCCAAAGGCTTGTGTTGGCCTTTCTCACTCAGGCTTCATAGTATAAAAGTTTATGGTGTCTAAACAGCCCGAGTTCACATGTGCTCTCTCTGTATTGGTGTTCCCTGAGGGAGCCAGGAGGAAAAAGCACAATCTTGCCATTGGGGAAGTTCAGCAGCCGTGGCTGATTCTACCCATAGAGGGTGTGAGAGTAATGCACATAGGCCAGCATTTGATTGTCTGTTTTAGTAAATCTTTTTTCCAACTAAATGAAATTTTAATTTTTAAAAAAGTATATTATATATATATATATAAAAATACATAAGTATATTATATTTGGAGAATTGAAAATATTGTCAAATAAGATGAAATTAATATTGTCCAAATCCTGGGAATGTAATACTTATATGAGGATAATGTAAATACCAATGCTTTAATTCAATTTAGCAATTCTGTTTCTTCATAATTTTTTCTTTGATCAACAATAGAAATGTATACAGTATGAAATTAAACCCTCAAAGAACTCACATGATCTGGCTTTATTCTGGATTAATTGAAGAAAAAAACAGCTATATCTAGAGTTTCTAAGTATGCTGGATTTTATTTAGTTGCATATGTGGCCCAGTATCTTCGCTTCCCTCCCCCCCACCACTTCTTGGCTGATATACTGAAATGTCCTAAAAATGGCAAATGGAAAGCACTCTGGCAGGATGCAGTAAATGTACTGTATGATAGCAGGATGGACGTATATGAAAAGTGTGCAGAGCTACTAAGTAGGTTATTTTATTCCTTCTGGCAACTTTTCACACATCTCCCCATTTCTACTCTTCATGTGAGTTTTGGAGACATTTGATTAGCTTTTTTATCAGTGAAGCATGAAGTCTGGAGTCTGGTAAAGGCACAGATACCTGTCTCCAATACCATCACACCCTGCCCTCCAGCTGCCTCCCACATCACAGAGAGGACAAAACTGTCTACCGTGGTCACTAACAGGAACAGTTGAAATGCCACTTCAAGGTTCATTTAGTTGCGTTCAGCTCACTGCTGGGAACTGAATGCTGGTTTGAAAATGAAAAGACTTTAATGAGCTGGGGGTCTTTATGGGGCTGGTATTCTTGGCAGCGATTAACAGTAGGGGGTATACAGAAGGTCAAAAGCTCTTCTTTTGAGGGGTCAGCAGAACATCCCTGTCTGATAAGATTAAACTAATGTGGCTTTTCGTGTTAATATCTAAAACAGCAGGCTGCTGTAATGTGTTTGGGATGGCAGGCATTGGGGGAGAGAAAGGAAAATTGACAAGTGGCAATTCATTATAACAAAAAAATGAGATGAACTGGCAAGTAATACAAGGGGTTTTTTGTGTGTGTATATATATTCTTTTATATATACACAAGCACTTTTTAGGTATTAATATAACATGTATTAATATAATATTAGATAACTTCGCCACAGACCAACCAATAGCAGAAGTGTTATTTGTATGTTGAACTGCTGCACAAATATCAGTTTTGTATTTTAGTAGGATGCATTGCTTTTATTTAAATTTGCTTTTTCCTCCATGCTTTCTGTATTTGCATAGTGGATTAAATGTCTTAGTCATCTGGTTTACTGCAACTAAGCCTCATGTATGAATTTCAGTTTTCAGATTATTTTACTGGATATTTCAATGGACAGTACTGGCTTTGGTGGATATTTCTTGTACTTGGTAAGTGGCACTTGAATTAATTTCTGTTCTGATGTGAAAATATTTGAAGATTAATCATGTAATTGTAAGTAAGAGTTCTGTAACATGTTTAGGTCTGTGTTTTTCTTTAGCTGCTGATAGTTTTGTGTGTTGTTTTTATTTTCACAGTATTCACAAAGTTATTGGTTACCATAGTGGTCTTAATATGTGAACTGTGGCCTATTCAAACAGCCTTCAGCTCAAAAAATTTTTGTTCTGCGTAAGTGATTGTGTGTATGACCGAGACATGTAATTTAAACTGCTTCTACTGATCTAAGGATGCAGAACTGTGTAACAAAACTTTGGCTTTATGTAGAGAACATACGGAAAAGTGAGTGATATATACTTAAATGTATAAACCTGTATGTCATGTATTAAATTTTAAGAAATGTGACAGATCCCAGGAAGATGGAGTCTGTTGTCTTATGCACAGGTCACAAAATGTCCTTTCCAAGTCCTTTGAAATGCATACTGCATCAGTAATTTCTCAGTAGGACAAGAGGCTGGCTTCATGCTTGCTGATCACAGTGCTCCCATGATGTCAGCTTTCTCTTCGGAGTTCTGTCTTCCCATGTTCAAAGTCTTATGTGCATCAAATTCTGCTCTTCCGTCCGGTTGTAATGAGAATATACCAAACCCCAGCCACTACACCTTTTCTCCTACTGTGGACTTTGTAATTTGCATATGGAATCTGGAATGATTTTCTTTCACAGAAGTGAATGCTACTATCTACTTTTATTGCCAGCTCTGGAAGCACAGTAAACTGTTGCTGGTTCAGTAGGTGGCACTCTTCCCTTTGAGTCAATTGACTTAAATGGCTAACAGCAAGTACTGGAATGAAATGCTGAGTAACTTTAAAAAACAACTCAACCCTGAGATTTTGAATGTTTGTGACTCACCATTTATCTTGAAAGAGATGCCAAAATTCTTAAAGGATGTTACTCTTATCTGCCTTTTAGTAGTGTTTGTGGACATTCATCAG
Organism: Campylorhamphus procurvoides; assembly: GCA_013396655.1. Lineage (NCBI taxonomy): Eukaryota > Metazoa > Chordata > Aves > Passeriformes > Dendrocolaptidae > Campylorhamphus > Campylorhamphus procurvoides. The sequence goes on from WBMV01006966.1 coordinate 2,693,363, forward strand.
ACTCCCTAATGCTCACCTTGCACTACTGTTGCACACTTGGTTGCTTGAAATATGTAGAAACTGCAAATGTTAAATACATCACAGCATCAGTCCCTTGAATACCTTTATATTGTTTGAGGTGATTGTATTGAAGTAGGAAATGAAATGCCTCTTCGCAGGCACAAACATCTCCAGATAAGTCTTTGATTAAAACCAAGCCTTGTGTGCCTGAGATTGAGGTTTGACACTTTTTTTCACTAGGATGAAAATAGTATGTTCTTCCCTAACACTTTCCCCCACCATGTCTATGGAAAAAGCTGTAGTTCTTCTTTTTGTTAGTCTTTTGCAGCACATCTTCAGAAAGTAGCTCACTTTAATTCAGGAAAGCTTATTTTCAACCCAAAGTGTTTGAGGAATTTTTTTTTCCTTTAAATCACAAAGTTTAGAATCTGCCTTGAAATAAAATGCACTGTGAGGCATACAGTGTGCATCCAGCAGTTAGCATTCCCTGTCTTATGAAAGGTTTGCATGAAATGCACCAACAATGTTTTTACACAGATAAAGTAGATATATCAAGATTGCTGGAACACCATAGAAGGATTTGACCCAGCAAAGCTACTTAGCTGGACATGGAGTATTATCATGTCACAGGAAGGCTGCCAACCAGATCTGTGTTTTGTTGTTTTGAATAACTTTTCTATTAGACCACGTGAAGTAACATGTCCAGCATCTCTTCAGAAGTGAATGAGTTGAAGTCTTTTTTTTTTTTTTTTTCTTAATAACCCTGTGGCATACTTGAGCCCACCTACTGCCATCTTCTCTCTGGTGTTCACCTATCTGTTTATAATTCCTTTCCTTCTTTCAACACCTGGAAAAATCTGCTTACATGTCATGGAAAAGCAAAGTGGTCTACTTTCAAGGAGGAGAGGCAATTCAAATTTTTCAATTTAAAAGTTAGTCAATGTTTCTTTTTGAGGAATACAATAGAAAGTGGCCTAAGTTTTTTTTTTTTCCTTCCCTAAAGAGACAAATATAAAATACGGGTTGAACTTGGACTGTTTTTCCAACATGTATAATGCAGAAAGTATGCTATCAAACACCTTAAGAGCTGCGTGCCCTCATTTAGCTGTTTCAGCTGTTTTTCAGTTGAATGTGAGACTACCTTTTGTAATGTCTGGGTAGCAGCTTTTCCAGTAGATCTGTGATCCAGATCTGACTACTTTCTTCTCTATGCAGAATTCACTTTAATCAATTCACCTTAAAAAATACATCTGGCTTAGGTATAAGTTCCACTGCTTAGCAGATCATTCCCTTTGTTTTTTGGTTTCTCTGTCCTAATGAAGCTTTGGCTTAGAAAAAAGCAAAAGGAAAGTTAAAAAAATTGCAAGCAAAAGACAATTATGGAAGAAATTATCATAGGAAAAAATCAGGGGCTCATCCAGGGCAGCATGAAGAAAGAGCGCATCATATAGCAAAGAGAAAAGAATTAAATCCTTAGCTAAACTTGTTAAATCTCAATTTTAGACTGTCATTGGAACCTCTGGAATCTTAATACATATGTGTATATGTACCCATAATCACATATCTTCAAGGTACCACTGTTACAAATTTAACTTCTCTGTGACTGTTGTGTACATCTTGTTCCTCTTAGCTGAAATATTTCAAATGCAGTTAAAATGTAAATATTTTGAAAGAATTTGAAATGTGGAGTTGACAAAAATTGTAATCTTAACACATGTTGAGTAGCTTTCTTTGACAATGGTTCTTCCTCCTCTTGGACAGGTGCTTTTTCCTGAATGGTTAAATCTCCAAGTCATAATGTACCATAATTTATTATTGGCTTGTTCCTAGAGCAATCCCTATCTTGTCTCCTTTTTTTAACTCTTTTGACCTGCAAGACATTTATCTAACACGTGTCTAAAGGTACTTTTTGTGGTTCAGATAGTCTTCTAACACACTAGTAATTTGTTTTAAGAATTATAATTTAAAAGAACATGCAAATCAGAGTCCTTATTTTTCAGAGGGTTTTTTTTTCCTCTTTCTAAGCACTTTCATGCAATCTTTTTAGCAGATGATGCTTGAATCTGGAATTACTGTTATATTTCTGAAAAGCTTTCCATAGAACTGAATCCTTATATCACAAGATAAAAACTGACTTTTTTGTTGAATTTGTGAATGATATGTAAAGACTTCACTTGTTATAATCTAGGTTTTAAAAGATTATGTTAATCAAAGTAACATGGAATAGTGTGTGCTTCTATTAATACACTTTATTTTGTGCATTTTCTACACTGTCAGGACTCCTCCTGTTCTTTCGAGGCTTTGTTAATTATCTTAAAGTCAGAAATATGTCTGAAAGCATGGCAGCTGCTCACAGAACAAGATTTTTTTTCTTGTACTGAAGGTAAGCAATTTTTTTTTCTCCAGAAAAATGGAGAAGAATGAAATATTAAAAATAAATAACCAAACCCCTGTAACAAAATAGAAGTTTGCATGATTTTTGAACATCTCATGAATATTGCATGTGTTCTTCGTGGACTTGCAGATATGTGAAGTCTCTTCTTTGAAAGTAAATAACGCATCCTTGTTGCCTGCAGTTCTCCCCACAACTATTGTTCAGTAACAAAAATGAAGAGGAACATGTGTTTCCTAAGCAAGAAAGAGTATCTGCTGCCTGTCAGGATACTGTCCTTTGTGTTGGAAAACTGGCTTTAGTAGTCGACCTGTTGTCAGCAAGTTAGGAAGCACTAATCTGCCTGCATATTAAATCTGATTGACATGGGTCTGAACATGCAAACAATAGATGAGTATTGTCTCTCTTTACATGACTGGATTAAGACAGTCGTGTACAAGTATGATTATTGTGTATGCAACAATGTGCTTTATGTACCCTTCAGGTAACTGACTAATCAGTTTGGCATAAATCCACTTCTTTTTTTTTTCCAAACTTTTTATCCAGTAAGTGGATTTACTGAACTTCACTATGTAACTTTAACAGGGGTCTTTATTTGTGTCAACTTCTTTTATTTAAATTGCATGATGAGATAAATGTAAGCATTTTCATTGCTCTGCACTTTACTTAAAATGCTTAAAGACTGTATTTTGACTTACCTGAGAAGCTATGTTTGCTGCTTCAAAAAATAAGTAATTTAAAAAAAAAGGTTTTCACACATTTTCTCCAAGATTGGTCACAGGATCAATATTAGTTAATCAGCAACACATTATTGAAACTTGTAAAAAAAAAAACCCACAAGAGATGGTATTTGCCTAGGAAAAAAAAGTTCCTTTTATATAAGACAGTGGTATATATTTAAAAACAACCAATGATGAATATTTGTGCTATACGATATGCACTTGAACATGGAAAAAATCTGTTAACTATAACATATTTCTTTTTAATGTGCCATTTTGTCAAAATTATGCAATAAGTTCATTAACTGAGATGTATGTTGCCTTTCAGTAACCAATCTAAATTGGCAACTACATGGCAGTATTTCTTTCTTGCAATAGTTACATATGGCTTCTTTTCTTAGTGCTGTGGTAATCTCTTCAGAATACTGAAATTTATAGAGACAAGACTGGAAGTATGTTAGCTTTCAGTACAATAAAGTTTAAAAATACTACTTTAAAAGCAGTTGTTGGGACTAAATGGTAATTGAGAAATGTAGCTTGAAGAGAGTAATGAGAGTGTAAGATAATGTGGTCTGGGATTCCTTGCTCTTCTGCAGTTAAAATTCTGCTTTGGGACAAAATACTGTCTAATCCAGCATTGACTGAAGTTAATGAGTTGTCTTACTGGAGCTCTGTGGCTTTGAATTTTTCCTTTACCTGTAAGCACCACTGAGATGTATGGGTTGTGGGCTGATAAGGTCTGTGGAGTGTTGAGAGCTGAACACACAAAATACTGTGGTTTTAAAGCATCCAAAGTAATGAAACAAGAAGTTCAAATTAATGGCTGTCACACTGAAATGTCCTTGTTCTTGCACAGACAAGTAGCTTTCTCTACAGTGACTCCTCTACAGTGACTATTAGTTTTAATAAATAACAAAACCTCTACGGTTAAAAAATATTCTCAGGTGTTCTTTTGAAATCTTAACGTAATAACAGTAAATTTTTGGGGGGTTTCTCCCATCCTGACATGGGGCAGTGGGGAGGCTGCTGGTTTTGATGAAGTTCAGGTTTGCTGGTCACTTAGCAACACCACTTCTAGTGAATCATGGCGATGAACTGAAGTGCAATTCTTTCTTTATCTCCAGACTGCATCGAACAGACATTCCTTTCCAGTGCTGGTGTGAAACTTCCAGATGATCTGTAACCCTCCAAGTTAATAAGACAAAAGACTACTAAAACACGAAGACAAATTAGTGAAGATACGGCTTTAAGAATGAATGACAGGATGGTTTATGCTCAAATACCAGTTCTGGTCGTTCTCATAAATATTTATAATTGCTTCCTTTTTTTTTAGCACATTTGTATATGTGCTTATTAAAAAGATAATAAGAAGTAAGAACAAACTATCTGTAAGTATAGATTAGGTACAGTTGGACTCAATCCGTGCTTGTTGTACCTGAATGGTTTAAATGGTAACTTGTGTCACAGCTTGTACGTACCACTGACTTGGTGATCTGAACTTTTGAGTACAATGAAATACATTAAATGATTCAGATGAACCATTTCAGACAACTTTTTTTAATATAATTTAGATTCATCTAACGATTGTATAGAACATCTTTAAGTTTACTAAACCCCAAAGTTCCTTGTTGTCACAAACTTGTATTCACCAATATTTTATCGAATTCAAACCAATATACTGGTTTGCTTAAAGCTGATACACTTCGAGTCCCCTGTAAATAACTGCATAAATGACTGTTGGAATTGCTTCTTAGGAAATATGTCAAAATATATTTTGTAACAGCATATTCTCTAAATTTTGTTTAATCTTAGAGCTATATACATATTTTTTTGTTAATTGTCTATTAAAGCTATAGTTACTATTAGATGTAATTTTGGAGGTTTGCGTTCTTGACTTCAGTATAAATACAAGATCCACACTGAGGGCTTCTCAAAAGAAATCATATCGCTGTCTTACAGTGCTTGTTTAGAATAAATACTTTGCCATTTCATAAGGATAAACTAGTTTAAATGCAAGGTAATTTGGGAAGTAATCTATGAAGGGAAAAAAAAAATCTTTTAAGGCTTCTAAAGTAGAAAATGTGTGTTGCACCTCTCCCGGTATTCATTAAGGTATACCATTACTTTGTTATAAGTATCATCTCTTTAAGGGGAACCACTACTGTTCATGCATGCGTGGTTTCTTTTAAAGTTTATGAAATTTATGCTTCTCCATAAATAGATTACATCTCTCAGTCCTTGGTACAACTGGAATCTCAGTTGCAAAAATGCATTGGTTGTTGGTTGCACCTTTGAGGAAAAAAAAAGACAAATACTTCAGTTTTTATATTAGAATTCTACCTTTTTATTACTAACACTAAAAACAGTGAGGTTTATGTTGTGTTAAGCTAGTGCTGTATTGAGTTTCGTATCTATAATGAATATTTAAAATATACATATGTAAACTGGTCACATTATTCATTTTCCTAATCTTTCAGAGGTACAGAGAGTGACTAAAACTTTAGGGGCACCTCTACTTCTCAGCTTTTTATGAAAAGGAGAAAGTTAAGTATTATATTCAGTATCCTATTGGGATTTCCTTCTAAACTTATCTGTTTGTTTCTCTGTTCTTTTGCATTCACTGTCCAGATGAAAAAGAAGTGGATAATAAAGCATTGCTTTGTTTTGCTAATTAAGACTTAATGCTTTGGGGTTGTTTTTTGGGGTTTTTTTTGTACTTCATGTTGAAAAATGCTCACTACAGTATTAGTGTCAACATGTATTTATAGACAAATTACTTTGCAAAATAGGTACTAACCAATCTTCATCATATTTTATGGCAACAAACTGTTAGGACATTTCTTTTAAGGAGTTAATGCAGCCATGCAAGGCATGCAGTATTGCCTCATTTTCTGTGCTTACCAATATCAACTAGTACTATGTTCCAACCATACCGTTTTTCTCATATTAAGTAGTGCACTTCTGATAGAATTATTTTTTTGGTCCTTTTACAGGAAGCTTCATACAGATACTTTGTGTACTACCTTGGAGAAATTGTCATTTGAACAGAAAGAATATGTAGGGTTAAAAATGTACACGTTATCTAATCCTTTATACTTGATGCCGCAGTTTGGAAGCCTGAAATCTCATCAGCAGGAGGAAGGGAACTGGGACACTGTTTTCAAAGACTCTGCAATCTATTCCAGATGTGTCAAATGCTGCATATTTTCATTGCTATTTCCTGTGAGCTCGGTTTGGAGCAGCTGGCTCTGTGGTTTAGAGACACCTGGCCAGCTTTTCTTTGTGTCTTGGGGGGGCAGGGGGAGAAGCTCCAGTACTGCAGTGAAGTTGACTATAAACAGTGTTTGTATGAATGCAAATAAATAGGGCTTTGACGCTCGGGGCAAAAACAGCTGAAGGAGGGGAAGTGGGGAGAGAAAATTGCATTTTATTTGAGCAGCTGGCATTATCATAATTTTTCTAGTTTTGTCATATACTTCTACTGATGCAGATGCCACAGGAGGATTGACATCTTGAGTATAATTCAGGTAGCCTGTGGGATTCTCTTAACATATTTCAGAAATGATCCATGACTCACAATTTTAGTCATCTCACAGAACAGAGGTTGCCTCCAATCTTTGCTTTGCTGTCTCAGAATATGGACACAGTCCTCATCCTACAACACCTTTTAACCTGATTTCAACACCCTACTCTTTTTGCATCCGCTTCCCTTCCTTTGAACGATGACAACAGGTGAGGACAAGTGGTTTTATTCACATGTTACCATAACATCATAAATCTTTTAATCTCTTCCACTTCTTGAGAGTGTTTTCCCATAATACTCTGCACTAGTCCCTCCTGTGTGGTTGGTTGCATTGTTCACTTGAGCAAAAAATTTCATCTAATTAAATTACTATAGCATCCTGGACTTTATGAAGAGATGGTGAATAACTTCTGATATGGAAACAAATATCTTTCAATAAAGAAAAATATATTCCTGATCATGCTAAAACATGATAAGCATATATGCACAGGTACCAAGAAACAGTGGATTCCAGTATATTTTTTCTCTTGTGTACATTGTTCTTTTCCACCATCCCAGGAATCTTATCTTTTTTCTTTATAATTCTGAGTATACTTTACCATCTGTATGTTCTCTCCTTAGCATATGCTTTCCAGTTCCACATCTCTTCTCCTTTGTGTGTGCACTGGCTATGCACCCAGCAAGGATGGGCAGAAGGCTACTCTACTGCCTGCTGGCTACAGTAAATAAATAAAGCACTTAGCAATTCCAGAGGGTTTTTTTTTCTTCTCTGCCGTGATGGTTTGTATCCTCCTACTTACATATTTTACGGGTAAGCCAACTTTTAAAATCAATGTCTTTCAGACAACTGAAAATGCTTAATATACATGACTATGCCATCCACCTGTTGTAAGCATTGTGTGTGCAAGAGGAAGTAAAATGGTGACAGAATTTGGTATGTTTTGGTATATTTTACTTTGCCTACTGAAGAGTCTACATAAAATCATGGAACATTTAGGTTGGAAAAGACCTTTAAGATAATCTTGAAACATTTCTCTGGTATGTAATTACCTTCACCCCCACAACTTTTTTCAAATGAAATAAAGTCAGCTTTCCTGAATTTTTACCTGTGGTATGTTTTCTACTTGAGGAAACTGGTGTGCAGTGAGGCTTAAAAGTATTGCAGACAGCATCAGCTCTCTGGCATTAGAGAGCTGTAGCCAGCTCTCTGGCTATTGTTTGCCACCAGAATGGTGTCTATTTAAAACAGCTAAAAATTATTTGGTTCTTTCATACTGAGGGATAATCACAGTTATCTTCCTGTTTTTACTTCTGTTCTTGTAGTCTTCACTCTTAATTTTTCTTGTGGTCAGAGAAACTCTGTGGGGGTAACTTTGGTATAATATGAGAAGTTGGTTATTGATTCTTCATTATATGTAGCTGCACAGATGCTGATACTTCATAATTTTCTAGGTTGGTGTAGTCCCATGACTTCCAAATGCTGAGTTACGCATGGAGCATGCACTCCTGCTGCTCTAAATTGTTTATGAGTAAGCTAGCTATAAAGCATTGTTTCACGTGGATGCATCCATTAACTGAATCTTGTAGTTTAATGTAATTGGAGGAGCTTTGCTGGTCAGCCCGCTTCTGTTGTACGTAGCTGGTGAGAGCTTTCTCCTGAAGTCTGGGGTGAATTTTGTCTGGGTGTTTGAGCAAAGGCTGCAGGTCTTACTGGTGGAACTGTTATTGGAATAAAGCCAGTGCTAATCATGTAATTGATAGCGTGAGCACCTGCAGGACCATTGCTTACTTCAAGTGGGCCTACAGGAGAGCTGGATGGGTGCTTTTTACAAGAGCATGTAGTGATAGCATGTAGGATAATGGCTTCAAACAGAGAGAGCAGGTTTCAGTTAGATATTGTGAAGAAATTCTTTACTGTGAGGGTGATGAGGCTCTGGAACACGTTGCCCAGAGAAGCTTGGATCCCCTGTCCCTGGAAGTGTTCAAGGCCAGGTTGGACGGGACTTTGAGCAACCTGGTCTAGTGGAAGGTGTCCCTGCCCGTGGCAGAGGTCTTGGAACTAGCTGCCCTTTCAGGCATCTTCCAACCCAAACCATATATGATTCTATAACTCTTTGATTCTCTAACTTCTAATTAACTAATTTGATACTATCTCTTGCAATTTTTATAGAAAGTTTTTATAGGGATTTTCATCTTAAAGGATGACAAGTTGTTTTTGATGGAATAAATTTACGTCTTTACCTCTCAAAACAAGGAACTTCTGAAGACAGCATTATCAGTTCTCTGTATACACAGAACAATGGAAATAATTTTTGCAGATTAAATCAATAAGCCATTTCTACCTGAAATGTGAATCATATCCCAATTTATAAGCTGTTACTTTGAGGAAAGTCTGATACTGTGGTTAAGCAAAAAATAATTTCTATTGCAAATAGTTATCAGTCAGTTATAGTGTTACTGTATTTTGGATTCTCAAGTGCTGCTACTTTTCCCTTGAGAAATCAGAGTTTTGGGGGGTTCATGTTTTGTTTTTTGCTTTTTTTGCTGTTCTCTTTTTCCTAAAAACTTGCAACACTTTTTCCAGTTCTGCTGGTATTCCTCACGATGTGCACACACATTAAGTGCAAGAAACACCGGCAGCTTAATCCTGTGGTTATAAAACTTTATGTTTACACATTCAAACTTAATATGTTTCTGAATTTTGACTGAAAACTGACATGACATGTTGGACTTGGCAGGTTACATATGACTGGGGCCTGCCCTCAGTTCTCTGCCTAGTTCCTGCTTCATAATAATGGTGAGTGCTGCTATGCAGTGTGTTCTGGATAGGCCATAGATTCAAGCTGAGATTGCTGCATATTCAGCAGAGATTCACTGTGAAGGGAGCAAGAGAAACAAGGGAAGGAGGACTGCTTGGATGTTTAACTCTGGGTTTGCAGCAGCTGATCTAGCAGGTTATTTCTGGCAAGATGGCAAGATGGCAAGAACACAACTGAGTGCAGTCCTCACCCCCTTCTTCCCTCGTTGACCAGCCAGTTTGTGTACCTATGTAATCTGTGAAAAGGGCCCTTAGGTTTCTTTCTGGAGACAAGTGAAGTGGCAAACTTGCCATCCTTGGAGAGGGAGAAGGAGGTGCCAGCTGGCTGTCTGCTACAGCACTTGGCAAATTAGCCTAGCTGGCCTCATGGGAAATGCCTCTCTGTGTTTCCCTGCCTTGCCAGCAAGAATGCAATCTGCAGCCCTGTCTTTGATTGTATAGTCTGCATGGCATGTGCAGCCTTATCAACTCTTTCAACACTGAAATTTACATTAATGAAGAAATAAGTGTTGTCAACTTTGTATTTTGTCATAAACCTCATCTTGCTGGGTACCTTTCTTACCCTTTTGCTTAGTGTGGTACCTCCACAAGTTTAAGCTTGAAAAAGTTGTGTTCCCTCTCAGCATGCTTTTTAAAACCTCATAGATGAATGTGATGCATTCATTAGCACTTGTTCTTAATCCTAAGCGAACCTCTCTATAACTACCCTGTGCAAAGGGGTTATTAAGATTTGTGACTGGCTGCTTAGGGATTACCATTATACTCATAAAATGTGCACTTTTTAAAGAGAAACTGCTGCCTACTAGAAAAGTTATCTATCAGCAATAGCTGTGCGGTGATCACAGACTGGAACAATAATAGTTCATATTAATAGTGTCTTATATAATGCATTTTTCAATGAGTGAAAAATTTCAAGTACCATGTTAAATTTTTTATGTTGCAGTGGTTTTTTACTTGCTTCTAACTTTGATTTTCACATTTAATGTCAATGGAGGATGTAGTAAGGTAAATAGTGAATATTACAGTTCTCAAGGCTGAATCAATTTGTTTTTTCTCAGAGGGTCGTGCATCTTTGAACTATGAACCTGAAAATTACTTGGGGAGCTGTCCAGAGCAAGACTTTAAGAATCAGATTGGCAAGGAGGTGTCCCCAAGAAATAGAACAAAGCAAAAGCCATCATCTGTCATTCTCTCCTTCCCCTATCCCCCAAATAAGTAAATAAGCCTGTCAGCTTTATTACTTTTCATCTTTGTGGGTTGTGAAAAAGTAACTTTAGTTCTGCAAAATCTTGCCTTGCAAATCATTGACATTAATAAAAACTCAGCAGAAGAAAATGTCCCTCCAATTATGTTCTCTACATTTGAATTTGTCTTCTTGGAGTCTTCTACAACATTTAACACGCATAATCCATTATATAAAAATTCTCTACAAAGAAAACTAATGGTTTTTTAAGTTGAGGAAGGTATCTGTTCTATGATAATAATTAACTTGAAATTTTGGGGCAACCCCCAGTATTCCATACAGGCTGAGGGGTGAAGGGGTTCAGAGCAGCCCTGCTGTGAAGGACTTACAGGTGGCAGTGGATGAGATGCTGGACATGACCCAGCAATGTGCACTTGCAGCTCATAAAGCCAATTGTATCCTGGGCTGCATCAAAAGTGGCATGACCAGCAGGTTGAGGAATGTGATTCTGCCCTTCTGCTCCACTCTGATGAGACCCCACCCAGGGCACCGCATCCAGCTCTGGGATCCCCAGCACAGGAGGGACAATGACCTGTTGGAGCAAGTCCACAGAATGGCCACCAAGATGACTGGAGGGATGGAGTACCTCTCATGTGAGGAAAAGTTGAGACAGATGGGGTTGTTCAGCCTGGAGAGCACCTTCCAGTACCTAAAGGTGGCCTACAGGAGAGATGAGAGACAAATATTTTAGCAAGGTCTGTTGCAATAGGACAAGGGGTAATGGTTTAAATTAAAAGAGATTAGATTTAGATTAGATAGAGGGAAGACATTTTTTATTATGAAGATGGTGAAACACTAGAACAGGTTGCCTGAAGGGGAGGTAGTTGCTGCAATATATGGAAGCATTAAAGGCCAGGTTGGACAGGGCTCTGAGGAAGCTGATCTAGTTGCAGATGCCTCTGCTTATTGCAGGACAGTTGGACTAGATGACCTTTTAGAGTTTTCTTACAACAAACTGTTTGTTAATGTTATCACACAGCATTTTTTTAATGTTTGTTGTTATTTCCCTGTGGCTTTTATAAAGTCTTGCCCATGATGATGTCTATGCTATATAAGTGCTATATAGAGAGTTTGATTTCTGTCTGTGGTCTGTGCCTGTAAAGTGACTTACTGTATTTTATATGCATTTCAGTTTATAATATAAGGAGAAAACATAGTGTGTGTGGGTTTTTTTGTTTTGTTTTGAAAAATAAAATATCTAGTGAAGTTTGCTTTTGGTTTGCTTTAGAAGTTTCAGCAGGCCATTTAATATTTCTGCATCTCAGCCCTAAACTGTTAGTTGTAGTGATAATGATGATTGTTGCATCTTTATTACCTGGGATATTTTCTTATTCTGTTTTTGATGCCTGTGTTAAAGCTTTCTGCAGTGTTTAGCACAGTCCCACTCCCCATATTTTTTAGAGCTTCTAATTATAGACCACCTGTCTTGCAAAAGCAATTAAACCGCTCATGTGTGTGATTTAATCCAGATTTGGGACTTGTGAAATGGATAGCACACAATCCAGTAGTATTTGTACTCCTAATTAGTACAGAGTTGTGTTGCACTTCAAATGAGAAATACCATATGGTTAACTCCCTGCTATCCAGAGGCAGCTTATCTGTGCGGTGAATCGGTGAATCCTATGGCCTAACACCTGCACTTGTCATGTTTGTCTGCCAGATCTGTGCTAATGTGATGGTGACCATACTGCTAAAAGATGTTGTTTAGGTTTGAGTTTGGAAAAGTTATCATCTTTTTTCACAATAGTAAGAAATGAGTATCAGACTGATGTATATTGCATTTAAGTTCCTTTATCAACCCAGTTTTTAGGTGTATTACTTGCTTATACCACAGGTTGAAGCTGAATTCCTACTGTCAGGATTATTTCTACATTTAGCATAAATAAAAATCACCTTTCTGAAATATCCCAACTCCTAGCTGAGTGCTGTAGCTAGATTACAGGTTTGGACAGCTCTTACGTGCTTTCCTTTGGACCAATAGTTTCCACATTCACTGCACAATTTGTCATTCAGGATGGAGGGGACCACAGGCAGCAGCCTGGTCCAAACTTCTGTTCAAAGCAGGGCCAGTGCTGAATTCAGACTACATTGCTGAAGGCTTTATCAGATGACTCTTAAAAAGTGATTTCCCACATGTCCTGAGTTACTTGTCTCAGTGTTTCATTATCCTCATTCATTGTCATCACTGATCAAGTTTTGGTGAGGGATGTGCTCAGTGCCTACTTCCACAGCACTCTGGAGCTCCAAGCTGTCTCCTGACAGGTGAGCTGTGGCATGAGGAGTGATGTAACCTGGGTCTCCATGTTACTGAGCAGCCCTGCAAACTGCTCTGCTGTCAAGTGACAAAGGGGCGAAAGCGTTTTGAGAGAAAGAGTATCCAATCTCTAACAAATTGCTCACATTTCCAGCACTCAAAATGTATGGTGGTTCTTCCACTATTTCCTGCCAGCTTATTTAAGCATCGTAACACTAAGAGCATTGGGTGCTGTGAGTACTCTAAATTGTTCCTAAAATTATCTCCTCCATGAGGCCTCTTCCCCAATACATGGCATCTGGGTATCCTCCTGTGGTTCCTATTTCAGAGTCGCTGTAGTTTTAAGTATCTGGATCACTTGTTGTGAGACTCATGTAATCTAATTTCATTTACCTAAAAGTTTACATTCATTTACTGCCTAATCTAAGCTAGTCACCAAGGATTCCTCTATACTCAGACCAAGAAATGCATCTTCAAATGATGCTTTTTTTGCTGCCCAAAGCCATATGTCCAAAATAGAGTCAGCAAAATGAGCCTTGAAAAGTATTGGGACTGCACCTTTCAGTACCTTTTAAAAAATGTGCCCTGCAAGTTCTAAGGAAACAATAGCTTTTGGTTGTACTGGAGCTTGCTGAAAAGTTCCTAGTTCATTTCTTTCTGTGAAATTCAGTTGTGCAATTTTCCCCAGCTTCCAGTGTTCCTGCCCTTCGGGAACATATGTCTTGTGGCTGAGGATACCACAACTTCCAGAGTTGCCAGTCCTGTGGGTTCCCCCCAGATCCTGCCTTGTATTTGGCAATAAACTTCAGTCTGTGGTGTTTCGAGTGGAATGGTTTGGGCTTTGTGAAATCCTGTTTTCCTACAGACTTTGTTTCATAAGCAAATAAGGATCAGCTGTTCGCTCCCTTCTGATCCAAGAATTGTCAGGATATAATGGAGCAAGTATGCAGATGTCAAATTTTTTTCACAAAATATGCCATTGAGCCATGGGACTCCTTCTCCCAGTATTTTGCTATTTGTTGTGATTAAAGTGGCTAAGTTCTTTACAAAGACCAAAGAAACCAATTTACATGGCCAGGCTCCATTTTGGTATGGCTTGTGGGAGCTGTATGTTTTTATGATAGAGCTGGCAAGGTGTGTTAAGCATGGCACACAGCGAGCTGCTAGTCAAAATTTGTCATTTACGTAGTTTATGAACAGTCTTTCTAGCTGTTATTTTGGGATTAATTGCTACTTGAGTGATTTTGAGAGGTTTTCCAAGTGCTCCAAGACCTACAGCTCCCTTTGATTCTTGAATCTTCTCCCTGTGACTGTGAGAACGCTATTAGTTCTGAGTCTTACTTAGACACTGGTGTGAAAAATAACAATCCTGCTGCAGGAGTGCTGCTCCACAGCTAGGCAACACTTTCTGGATGGGTCTCAGGGCCTTCATTGACATGAACTAAGCTGATTTTCAGAGACAGCCTGGGACAATCAGTACATTTCACCTGCAGAAAGGGATCCTTCACACCCAGGCCAGTGGTGCAGAACGGCTTGCCTTGCACAGATCTAGCAGACCTGTAGCAGACTGACTGAATCCATGCTTCATATATGTGCTCAGTGGTTTGAAGACTTCTGAGATAGCGTTCGAAGAACTGAGGCAGTAGAAGAGGAATGAGAGACAAACCTGGTTCAGTCTTGTCTATGCTGCCTGTTGGAAGCCTCCTTTGGAATAATGTCGTGCCTAAACTGCATCCAGGTTCAGCCAAGGGGGAGAGAACTTAAAACAACACCACAGAATGACCTAACAGCTCCTCAGTGCAGAAGACTGGGGCTCCAGTACTTGTGTTCAATCCATGACTCCTTCATGAGCAATGTGACATAACCTTAAAACCCATTTTCATGGTGCCGTGAATTTACTTAGCTGCAAGCTCAATCAAATAAAGCCTGTAAGAAGCCTCCATATTGTTTAAGAAGTAGTATAGATTCCCTCTCCGCTCTGGTAAACTGATTCAGTTGCTCCAAAATAAGCAGGATTTTCTAGTGAACTGGAAAGGTAAGCCTAAACATTTCAATCTGTTATATGAAATGAGAAGTGATCCAAAACAGTGCAATAAGATGAAGGATTTGAGGAGTATTTAATTGTGGTCACTGAGAAACAGGAGAGTCTAACACCACTTGAAAGGTCAAACTTACACTCACCGCCACTATACAAATTAAAATGCTGTGATTGTGACTTTCAGGCAGGTAGCAGAAGGTGCATGTTAATATTTGTCATCCTATGTGAGCGCCTCCCTACTCCCACCTCCACTCTATGTCCCATGTTCTGGAAGGCTAGGTTCCATACAAAGGAAGGGAGTTGCAGCAACCTCTGAAAATATCTTCTGGTCCAAACAACTGTGAAACCAAGGTGTGTCACCAGATACACTCACCGTGCCCAGAGAGACCACACTTCATGGTTTCACAAGCTGTAAGGCCTTGCCAGTGTTAGCATATAACCTTCACTTGGCGTTTGTAAGTGGTCACCTTGCTCTTGAAGAGTGGGGGAGTTTAAAAGAGTGGCCTCTTTCGAGGACTCAGATTTTGTCTGATTATTTTAAAATCTCTGTCAGTGTCTTTGGTTAAAGAACAAACACAGAAAATGTGACTCATTTAGTATTTTAGTCATGTTTTCCTCCATTGAATTTCTGTAAAAAGGTATGGAAAGGATATCAAAGCTGTTGACACAAGCACAAAAGATAACAAGTTTCTCTCTGAGCGGCTGGATGGATATCTGTCTTCACCTTCAGCCCTGGTGGTTGTGCCCATCTGGAAGGCTCAATAAAAACCTTTTATTTTTTCCCTTTACCATTGTTCTACTGAGAGGAGGCTTCCTGAATTTAGCTATATAAACTTTTATTGAGTGACCGATTACGAGATTCCTTTCCACACTGGCAAACTGTGCATGGGAGGGAGCTCCTCGTGCTCTCTGCCCCATGGCCTCCCCCTCCTCCCTGTCCTCTCTCCATGGGACCTAACCGAGGCAGCAAGAGGTTGACCTGAACTTGCTAGCTGAGAAGTACAGCTGGTGGACACAGCATTTATGTCCCTTGCTGTATCAACACCAAAACAAATAGGGGCCTTGTTGTGAAAGTGGTGGTGGGTGCTGTGTGCCCCAGCTGATCAGAGACTTCTGAGGTCCAACGCAAACAGCTCTTGCTGAGTGCTGGGGCCCACACTGTTGTTGACATAGTGATAGTTTGTAGTGTGCAACGTCCTTTCTTTCACTGCTTGTGAAAGGTGTAGTGAGTCCGAGCACGAAAAAAGCAATGAGTTTGGGTTTGGTGTGTCATGCTTTGCAAGGAGAGACCACAGCATCTAACTGGATAGGGCATAGCATACCCTTCTTCCTCATCTTCTACCTGCTTCTCCCAGGGTTGGGGTTTTTCTCCAGACATAAGGAACTCTAGACTAATTTCTCCACAAAAATAAAAGACACTTCCTTGAAATAATACTTTTTTGCATGTTGATATTCTTTAGGCTTAATGTATACCTGAAAATGGGATTAAGTACTACAACTGGGGGAGAAGCCCCAAGCCCGCATCAAAATAATTAAAAGTGATTGCAAAAGTCGAGATATAACATTACACATTCTTCAAAATAGAGATGACTTCCTACTATGCAAGACAATATGGCAGAAAAAGTTTATAATTAATAATACCCTTCATTTTATGATATTCCAGTAAATATTGAAAAGAGAAGTTTTGCTCAAGGTTATGCAGCCAGGTGTGTTTTTTGAAAATAGTCCTGACTTAACTTCTATGGAGAGCTTTTGTCAGATTTGTCCCACAGACAATTAGCAAAGATGTTTTAAGGAAAATGCCACCAGTTAACTTTAATTACTTAACTTTTGCTTTAACAGAAGGAGCTCATGGCCTGTACTGATGACAGCTTAGTCCTCCACCTCTAACAGACTTGGAAGATATTCATACTGCTATAGTGAAGATGAAATATATACATTACATAAGTTGTAAAGAGACAGGATACATGAAAAGGAGAATAGGCAAGCATCAATTAACATCTGGTTTCACCTGAGGCAGATGTGGGTTTCATATACTGGCTTTGTGAGAGACCAGATGCACATGTTGATTGCAAGCAGGGTCCATCTTTCATGTCTGTGGTACCTAAGTATGAACTGTTTAGTGCTGTATGCAGGGAGAAAGAAAAATCCATGTTTGTCTTGAAGTTGTACTTAGTGAAAGAAAAATGCCCCTTTAAAGTCTGCAGTATCACTCCCTGTTCCTGTGGTTTTCCAGTGAGCTGATCTGTAAGCCCATTTGCAACTCTGTATGAAATTGTCATTAAGTTTGCATTCCAGTATTTCACCTGCTGTTTTTCTACGGTAGCTAATAAAAGCTACAAGAGCGATACCCAGTTGAACAAGTGTTCTTGAAATGCCAACATTTGGTTGCAATGGATTTTTTTTCAAGGTTTGTGTAAATGTCTTCATCCTGAAACTTTGGTTCAAACATTGCTTAATTCAGCATGTTGGATAGTTTATTTGTATGCATCTCAAAACTGCTGCATATTTTGGCATGGGAAGGGAACAGGAGCCAATTGGTAGGTCAGGAGTGAGGTCAGCTGGCAAAATGGTGAGGAAGCTGCCACAATACCTGCATGCCATCGGTTTTGCTCCTGCTGATGTTAATGTCCCTTGACATCAGGAGCTCTGAAGTCACCCACAAGTCAAACAATGTTAAAAAATATTGTAGACATTTGTATAACACTGTAAACATGAATCAATTTTGTTAATGGAATGTGCTTTATCAATGGAAATGGGAATCTGGATTTGGGGGAAAGGAAATTGATGGGAGATGGGGCTGTTTTCTTGCGATGGGGGGAAGAAAAGTCTCTTCTCTGAGAAGAATGAGACTCATTCCTGTGGAATATCCCCACCAGGTGTTTTGGTGAAGTCTTGTGGAGGAATGTGCAGTAATAAAAAAATGAGATTCAGTGAACAAACCAGGAGGCAAGGGTAGATTTATGTCCTTGACAGCTCAGGCCAGTCTCCATATGTTGTTAACGTTAGATGGCAAGAGAAATTAACTGTATCATATGCTATTGCACAGCCTGCATTTTAAGCCTCTCCTGTTTAAAACCAACTTAAAACAAATGGAAAAGATAAAATGAGAATTTTTCTCAAGTGGGAACAGATGGCAAAGTTTTCAGGCTTTGAAAGGCAGAGGTAGACTTTTCCATGGCTAAGAATAGGTGGGATGAGGAGTTCTCCTCAGGGCACCATGTCACCACTTTCTGCAGCAGAAGCGTCTAAATCCTCCAACAACGTGCTTTGTGTCGCATTAGCTTACCTTTTTTAACTACCCTGTCTTTTGCTTTACTGTGGTTCAAAGCTGAAAATATTTTGGACACAAAGTTCCTTGACAGACATGGTCATTAATCCTGATGACACTTGGTTTGTTCAGCTGTATTTCCAAGTTCCTGATTCAGCAGGATTTGGGGCCTGTAATGTGGCACAGTCAGGTATCTTGGTCTTCTTCCTTTCTTATATATTAGGAAATGTGGGAGTTTATTATTAATTTTTGTGGTGTCTAAGTTGCTCTCAGGCTGTCTGCCCAACCACTACCTCCAGCTTTTCCTGGGCTGTGGCACCGGCAAGCAAAGGAGCTGTGATAAACATTGGCGGGACCCAGAGGCACCCTGCCTGGCATCCAGAGCCTCCAAATAAAGCAGGGGGCATGCTTTTAAAACAATTAGCTAAGGAACTCTGCAGTTCAGTCCCAAGTTTATTTAATTTATTAAAGATGTGGTCTGACTTTAGTTACTTAAAAGCCTTAGTTGCAATTCTTTTAAGATATGAGCATTTTCAAGGCTCTGAAACAAAGAAACCTCACTTCCCATTTTGTCCAAAAATTCTGTAACTAGAGCACCTGTCTGGGGAGTCTTCAGTTCTCATTTCACCTGCAGGGGAATTTTTAATCCATATCCATTTGAAACATGGCAATTACCCTGCACCAAAACAGTACCCCCAAGTGACAAGGTATAGGGAGGATATTTTCCCAATCCCTGATGATGATGTTTTTCTTCCCCAATAAAAGTTTATTAGGTCACTGAAATAGCAACATCATTAATGAATTATTTACTGGTTTGCTTTACCTCCCAGCAGAGTGCCCTAACTGACAGGCCTTAAAGTAATTTCCCTCTCTCTTTGTTCAATGTATATTTAAGTAATTACTTTATACAAAGGAGTGGAACAGCTCCAAGAGCAGAGCTTGGCAGAGCAAAGCTGCTTTGTCAGGGCAGGCAGGATCCTCTCCCAAGAGATGACTGCTGAGGATTCCACATCCCGAACCAGTATCTCCCAAATCCTGCCTGTGAGCTGTTAAATAAAAGCACTACCGCCTTCATTTTGCAAATGATGCTGAAGTGCAGCCATTTGAACATTTTATTTGCCCTGAAACAGCTTGGTTGGTTTGGTTTAATGTTATTGAGGACACTGCTCTTCAAGTCCCATATTGTTTAGGAAAAAATACCTTTTAGTTTTTTTCAGTGGTTTACTTCCAAGACTCAAGTAAAATGAAAAAAACCCAAGGAATTTATTGACACATCTGTAGCTCGCTGGGCCTTGCAGAGAAAAGGCAGTGAGGGAAATGCAGCTGCAGGTTGATCCCTGCAGGGCAGGGAGATAGCTTTTCATTTTCTGTCTGCCGCAAGATGATGAATTTCAGTTCATCTGGAAAAGAGTCATGGCTGTGGGATCTCTGTTCATCTCTGACCTTCTGGGTGGGTCTTATCATTGCAGAGCCCGGAGGCTTGGTTGGGTTTGTAATCACTTTTGCGCTGCCTTACGCTTGGTAAACATTTTGAAAGCTGACTGCAGTTCCAACTGCTAGAGATGTTATTTTCCAATGTAATCTGAGATCCAAGGCATGTTTTGCAGCAGGGTTGAGCTGTGGGCACTCATGAAATATACAGCAGGGCCTGCCGTTGCTTATGCCTGTATTCCTAATTGCTGACAAACCTGGTAGCAACGAAATCACTTTATCACCTCTGTGAATGAGAACACCTGAATCACCAGGCTAGCCAAATGTCATAGTATGACTGCAAATAAACTCGTGTCTGGGTGATTTTAGGGTGGATTATCTGGCTGATCAAAATTTGTAAACTGAATTCTATAGTACACAATCTAAATTTCTCGGCAACAAGTTATCAAAAAATTGAACAATTGGCCAGGAAGTTACTTGTTTACACTAAAACAGCTTTCTTTCAAGACTTTGGGTGTGGATGAAACATAATATTTATTTAAAGATGGAGATAAAAGTTTACCATTCTCACATAATCTCATATGTACATCTCTGATGTAAATACCTTCTTATCCCTAATGCCTCTGACTGCTGCAATTGTACATTGCACTATTTATACAACCAGGAAGAGATGAATGAAAAAAAGAAAATACTGTGCATCTTTTATATTGGGGCACACAAAAGCACCCAAAGCAGGGAATCAGAACTTTTGTTTTCATATGGATTTTGTGGGTTTTAGCAAAGAAAATGGTTTCTAAGCATGGGTACTTTCCTCTTGCCACATAGTTTCTAGCAGTTATGATATAGGTTATGTCTACAGAAGATCAATCAGCTTTTTTCCCCTGTCTCTGTAGTTACAGTATAGAAGAGGGTTGTGGGTTTGGTACTCTCTCCTTCACCTCACCTGCCTTTGGCTGTAGGCACAGGCTCAGTGCTGCAGCAGCCCCGTGAGCAGTTAATGGCAAAGTGATTGCTGTGGTGAGGAGATGCTTAGCAGGCCAGTCCCAACACGGCTATATATCTCTTACCGAGGATTCTAAACTTGTTGACTGGGAAAACCCTACTTGCCAGAACAAGATCTTTTTACACACAGCGAGAACAATCTCCTATTGTCTCCAGGGATAAAATGGTACCAATAAAAGATAAAAACCCCATGCCAACACAGTGATGCATAAAATTATGTTAACTGCTTCACCACTATATTTAACTATGAGCTAAAAACTTCTGAGAGGTGTTTTTTTTGTCTCACAAATCCAAATAAATGGAATGTAGCAATTACACTGAAAACCCCCCAGATGTTACATTCACAGCTCTGTAACTGCAACAATGAATATTGCCATTTTTGGTTTTTTTGTTCTTATGCCCTGGCTGAGTGTCTGTATGGTGGGGTAGGAGTGAATGTTGGTCCTCTGCTGCCTTTCCAGCTTTGTGGGGCTGCTGTCAGAAGTGAAGCATTCATATTTTAATTTCCATATCTGGAAAGAAGATGCTCTGACACTTCAGTTATTCATGGGAATGTGCCATTTTTCATGCCTTTTCTCACAGTGCTTCCTCGCCCTACAGAAATGGAGGTGGCCTCAGTTTCCCCTTACTAGAGCAGTCCAGCTACCTGAGGGTTCCTCTTTGGTGTAGCTGGCAATTTTCAGGGAATGGAAGGAGGCTGGGGATGGGTCTTATCTAAGATATGCACTGAGTGAAAAACTCTGTAGACTGGGTCTGATATTTCTGACTATCCACTCTCAGCTTAATGCCCTGACGATGAACGTGTAGAGTAGAGTTTCCTCTGCCCTGGACTCCTTCTCCTCCACCTCACNTTCTTTGTTCCATGGGCTGTTTAGGTAGGCTTGTAGGTGAAGCCTGAAACACCCTCTCCAGGGACACTGTGCACAATAGGGCACCAGAACTATTTCCAGATAGGATCCTGGATGCAGGAAGGACCTGTTTCAAGAGGCAGAGCATTTTGCTATCCCATATCTGTTATATTCAGTGGTATAAATAAGGTCTGCAGGATGTGAAGCAGGCACTTGCAGAGCCTGGAAGATGGGTGGAAGATGTGTGCCTCTTCACAGAGGGGAGTGTGCTTAAGACAAGGGGCTCTAGAAGATCCCAGGCTCACCAGGAAAGCTCTGGGGGAGTTAGGATCCTCAGCCTTTGGTACTGCTCTCCACTATAGTCTTTCAGGATCTTTTGGCTACTTGGATATAGGTAACTACAAGGAGAATTTGGTGGTCTGAACCTTGTTCTGTGCCTTCGCCTGATTTTCGCTACACAAACTGATGATTCTGCTGGCAGTTTTGAAACCAATCTGCTGCTTTTCCTTTGATCTCACATTATTCTTCCTATCCTGATCAAGACTATTTTGTAAGTTAGCGGAAGGTATTTTTCATGATAATAGTACCGGCATTGCTTTTGAGCAGTCTTCAGATATTTGCTGAGAGGTGGTCTACCTTGAACCATTCCAGCCCTTTCTTGTCTTTCCGTTCTCTCCCTCCCCTGCTCCAACTTCACTAAGCTCAAACAATGTATTTCCTAAAGATCAGGTAGAGAAGCAGTGTATATTGTGTGAATGTATATGCACAATGCACATATGCATGTATGCATAGGGCACACGTACATGCACAGAGTATCTATTTATATATGTGTGTATATGTAGATATATATAGAGTACCTCAGGAGAGTTCTAAATGCAGCACAGCCTCTAGATGCTACCACACACAACCAACTAGCTCCTCTTTCAAAATCTCTTTTTTTAAGTTTGGATGTGCTCATTGTGAAGAGCTGGCCCCATTATGGGGCTTGCCCTTTTCCACTGATTACATGGCAGCAGAATGTAGAATTGAATGCAAGTCTAGGTTCATGCTGAGAAAACCCTGCTAACCTCAGGGAGAAAGAATTAGTCGGTTTTGGAATTTTAATTTGGTCCCAACTGTATTTTAGCTTTCTTTCAAAAATCTGAAAGCACAGCAATCAAGAAAACTATGCTACATAGATCCATGTCATTGAATTAAAATGTTTATTTGGAATAAATAAATGGAAGTGCAAACCACAGCAAACAATCTGGTTGCAGATTATTGTCAAAATTATATACATATATGTATACACTTTCGTTTCCTTCCTCCCCAAGATAAATTATTTCTTAAGCTTCTCCTGGGCAACACATGTGTCTCTGGAATTTCAGGAGACTAAAATGTGTGGAAATGCAACATGTTAAATCACAATTACATCTAGTTATGTACTTCTTAACTCCAGTATGGCTCAGTCCCTTGCTTCCCAACAATGTTCAGATTAAGCTCTTCAAGATGAAAATTTGTTCTCTTTGTGTCTTTGCATTTGCAGCCATGAGGAATAATTAAAAAAAACAAACCAAAAGGCAACACTTTCTGTTGTAGTCTTTTCCCGTATGGCTCTATGTTTTTTTTAATTGGTAAAATCATCTGTTATGACAGAGGCAGCATCATAAATAATAAGCAGCAATAAGCAGCAAGATGTCCAACTAAGAGCTTCTTTCTCACGCTATTTCCTGCAGAGTCAGATTGTATGAATGCCTGCAAATATATAAACTTGGGGCGGTATTTGAACATCCCTATTACCTTTCTGAGCTTTAGATCCAGCTCTTTGATTTGTTCTCTCAAGCTCCTTAAAGCTCCTTCTCTGCCAGTTTGGATGATGTGTAGGAGTCTGTGATGAATACACTCATTATCTAATACAAAGTGGCATAAAACGCTCATGCCATGAACTCTGCCACACAGCTATACCCTGCTGCAATTCTCTGATTCATGCTGTAAGAGATTAATAGCATTTATGTTATTCATATATCTTGGTTGACCTTGATCTGTTAGAAACTCCCTCCTTTTTATCTCTGTCCCATACTGGGGAGGTTTTGTCCCACATTAACAATGGAACTTTTGTACTTCAAAGCACATTCCCCCCACACCCAACATCCTGAGTTTTAATTTTCCTTACATATATAATATCTGTTCCTTTCCCTCTCGTATTCTTACCTATGTTTAATGGGCTGATACTATCTGAGGAGCTGTAACCTTTTATTTTTTTTTACATATCATAGTAAGTTAACCCTTTGAATTCTAATGCAGAAAAATATTTAAATACTATTAAAAGAAATAAAGACGTTCTAAGAATAAACAGTATCTGTAGCTTTTCTCTATGGCATTTATAGGGAAAATACTGTCATTTCAGCTGTTACAATACATGAGAACATGTGTGTCTGTGGGGAAAAGGTGATGCAGATATTTGATTAAGGTAAAAAAGAGGTCACATAGTTATAGATGTGATTTTTCAGAATGCTAGGGTTCCTGACTTTCTCCTTGGGTATTTTATGAAACTGAGGCATGTTCCTGCCTCTTGTGTTGCTCCTGTGCTCAGAGGGGTGGTCCTCATGATCCACCACATCTGCTCCGCACTGCAGCACACTGCTCCCTGCTCATGCTGATGTGAGAGAAACTTTGTTTGTGAGAAAACTTGGGCTGCGTAGGAAAAAATGTCCTGTTGGAGGTAGGTGTCTGTGGTCTAATATGTTTTCCATCAGTGGGTTTCCCCACTGACTGCAGCCTCCCACCACGACTGGTAATGCACTGGTTGAGTGATAAGCAGGACTGGGACTGGAAGGACCTGTCCCCTGCAGATGAGAAGACATCCTTCCTTGTCCCCTGTCACAGTGGTGCCTTGGGGACAGTTTGCTGCCATACTGCTGGGGAAGGAGCTCTGGATGGGCCCAACAGCTCTTGTCTTGCCTGAGTGGAGCCAGGAGTTAACAAGGTTCTGGGTAGGACATACCCAGGAAGAGACAGAGGGACAAGAGCAGAGCTGGGCAGAGGCTTCTGGCAGTGCAGCGGGGCAGGGAAGTGCAGAGCAGCGCAGAAACAGATGCAGAGGGAAGGCAAGATACGGAAAAGATCAAAAGTGTGATGTGGTGACAATCCTGAGTGTCAGTCTAGTGAAAACAAGAACAGAGCCCCTGCATATGGTCCAAGGGGAAACACTGCCTATAGCACCGGTGCCAGCCTCACACCTTGAGGAGTCATGGCTCTGCTGTGCACTGAACATACCATGTTCTGACTGTCCTTCTTGGCCAACTTCCACCATAGCT
Source organism: Campylorhamphus procurvoides (assembly GCA_013396655.1). NCBI lineage: Eukaryota > Metazoa > Chordata > Aves > Passeriformes > Dendrocolaptidae > Campylorhamphus > Campylorhamphus procurvoides. Next base: position 2,718,198 of record WBMV01006966.1, read on the forward strand.
GGAAGTGAGATCCAATTCTATCTGTGTTCCAGTCAGTCAATTGCTGTGACAGTCTTTTTTCTTTTCCTCAACACTTGCTAACACTGAGAGCTGTCAAAACAGGTATATGCCCGAGTCCAAAAACTGCAACTGGCAAGGGTCATGTGATTCTTAGGCTTATAGCAACTTTCCAGTCTATTTATTTATTTACATTTCCCTGCAACTTGTGGTTGGTGTCTTTTTAATTTTTATTTTTTCCAGCAGTTTTCTGGAAGGCTGGATTAGAAATGCAATAGTGAAAAACACTGATCTGGAAATACATATGAACCAAAAGTTGCAGGGAGAAGTAATGTCTTTTATTCAGACACAATGATACCACTGAAAAAAACAAAATTTCCATATATAGTGGCTCAGCTTTAGGTCATGAAATTTTGTCTTTATTTTTTTCTCCAGTGGGTAGGATTAATAAAAGGAATGACGTCTGCTTTCAGATCCTTCCTTGCTTATGTTCCTAGACCATCATCACTCCAGCAGTACTTATCAGTAAATATTCGTGGCCAGAGCTGTGCTGCTTGGAATGGTTTCTCCCGCCAACTCCCTTCCTCCCCAGCTGTTGTCTCCCCATTGTCCTGCTGCTGCAAGCCTACAGCCCCTGTGCTGAGCAGCAGCAGCCTCAGGAGCAGAGAGATGTCTGGCTCTGCTCTACATCCCTAATGCTGCATTCATTCACAGGCCTGTTTGTAGGGGATTTGCTGAAGGGGAAATAAAACAATTGCATTTAACACTGAGTAAATAGAGCAGATCCTACCAACCTTTCTTTGCAATGTATGGTGAGTTCTGCATATTTTTTCATGCTGTTTTACTGTTTTTTTTACAGTACATGAATAATCATGAATCAGAGTTTTTAAAGCAGACACTACTCTAAAATGCTTATGAGTTTTCCTCATGCTCATGCTGTTTTTGCTCAGTTATGAAGAATGTTAAGTTCCATCTATGTTACAATGCATTGAATTAGCTAAGGAAGAAAAAAAAGAGAGGTCAAGATAATTTTTTTCCAATCTCTGCTTTAAGCCTGAAAAAAAAACCCTGACACCTTCTAATAGAATTCCTAAGTGATAACCACCTTATTGGTATTAGGCCTGTGGTTTAACTATACTGTACCTGGGTTAAAGGAAAGCTCTGTTGACTCTGGATTTGCGACAGAGCATCTACTGCTTTCATGGGATTAGAAGCTGGTATTCTCTGGCCTTGTGAAGTTGTTTTGCTTTCTTGGCATGTTCAAACTTCTTGAGGAAGTGAAGGACTTCCTCTGTGAAGGGCTGTGCTTACTTCATTTCTTTGTGCTCCAAATACTGAGACAGCAAGTTCCTCAGGACATCTGTTCTTTGTTCGCTTTGGGTTTATTTATGACATGCATCTGCCTGCCTTTTCCTCTCTGCATTCAGTACTAAGAAATAAAAAAAAAAAAAGAGAGAGAGAGAAAGAAAGAATGAAATAAACTCTCAGTGCTGCTACAAAACCATATCTCCCAGTCTTTATTCAGAGGTAGACTGATGCTTTAAGTCGCAGTTTCACACTAAATTAAATTGCAGGGTGCAGTGCCAGGAAGTGTATCTGAGCACCAGCAGAGAAAATACCGTTCCCACCACCATCTTCCTGGGCTTGGAAGGAGCTCTGCTCCTCGTTTTTTTGGGGGAGCTTTTTTGTGCTTGATGGTTTGTTTTTTGGGGTTTTTTTTAGACTATAAGAAGCAAGCCATATACCAGTATGGGCAAACATTTAAACAATTAAAAGGTTTATTTTTCAAGTCTGAGGTTTTGCCTAAATTTTTCCTGTAACTCCATGTGACAAATTCCTTGTTTCCATGTTGGTCATGTGAATATCTACCAGTGCCACAGCACTCAGATACTACTTGCAAAGTTGTGCAAAACCACTCCTTAAACAGGATGGGGCCTCAACATACTCGGAGTAGGATCAAGCTGTATTGCTGATGTCCTACGGCACTACAGAGGACATTGTTTGAAAAGCGGTATAAACTTTCCTATCTTGTCTTCTCAAAAATCTGCACTTGAAAACCAAAAGTTTGGGGTTTTGTTTGTTTGTGGGTTTTTGTTTGTGTTTTTTTGTTTGTTTGTTTGTTTTTTTCTGAAATATATAAAAGCACAATTTGTGATCCCAGAGTCAATAGCTAGGGTTAAAGTCTCTCTCAGTCCAGGTTAAACTCATCCCTTAAGGTTCCTCTGTAGTCAGGGGTGATGGATTCATCCCACTCAAGAGGAATGGTCTGAAATAGGGATTCTTCTCTCTTTCCATGGATTCTTCTTTCCCTTCATTCACGGGTAGTCCAAGCAGTATGCTTAGGCTAGCTGACTGTTACATCCTTAACATTTAGACAAGTTAAATCCTACCATGAGCAAACAAAGGTAGTTCTCAGCTGATCGTCACGGTACCAGTGAATGGTCACCCAGTGAAGGATGACCCTTTCAGTAGTTCCTCAAAACGTTCTACAGCACGGAGCCACACATGGGACTTCTTTAAAAGTTGGATGGTGCTTCTACCTTTAATACATATGACAGCTTTAGCTTACAAAAACTCTTTACTTATTCTGAGCATAGCATAAGAAGATGCAATGGGAGATCAGAGAGTGATTTAGCCTTTAAAAGGCGGAAATTCATCTTATTTTCAGGCCTATTGTGAAAATAAATACTTTCAGTAATTTTGGTCAAAAGCCTTTCTGATGTAAAGGGTGACTAAATGCCAATCTAGACTAGGAGGCCGTGGAAATCTACCACTAGAGGTTTGTGAATAAGAGGTTAAGCAAATTTTGGGTTAGTTTATGTAAAGAAACAATATCGGTTGAAAAAAGATGGACCTGTTCTGAAGCTACACAACTCTGGGCAGTGAAGTTTCCTTCCTACTACTGTTGAAAAGGAAGGAGAGTTAAAGCAGGAGTCTGTCTCATACAGACCTGGGGAATGACTGAACTCGTGACTCTGGACTTCGGGGAAATTTTTGCATTGTGCTAAGAATGTGTGAATACAGGGATTGCAACAGAAGTCTGAATCAGCACATTGATACATTACTGAACAACGACTGATGAAAAGCCATTTGAGTTAAGGAATTACATGACATAAACCTGGAAACCAGGCAGCCAAGCCTAGTCTGATGTGAATTTGTGAACTTGGTAAAACATCTTTCAGGATGAATGTAAAATACCTAAAAAAACAGTAAGAAGTTTCAAGAAATACAATGAAAGGAAGTAGCAAGCAGCATGAGAAAGAAGCAATGGTATAATGTTGTGTCTTGCTGTGCATGTGCTTGCACGTCCCTGTCACTGTATCCCCTATAACCATCTGCACTTCTTGCCTGCCTTGTTTGGGATCTGGATAGGGGCTGTATTTTTAGCTTGACTTCAAACATTGTCAGTACTTGGCTCTTTGAGACAGGCTCTTGCCATTTTTAATATTCATTGTTTGAGACTGGAAAGCCTTATATAGCTTTGAGTTGGAAGATAATGTATTCAGCTTCTAAGGTCACAGAAACCATCTGATTTACATCCATTTGGTGTTAAGGATTTAGGTAAAGCCTTCAAAAACCTCTTAATGTTGTTGAGTAGAAACTGAGAAACTTTTGGTACTGTTATCATATTCTACAATTTCATTATACCTGGTTTCTTTTATAAGTTCCTTTTAAAAGTGGATCCAGTCTGGTATTTGAGATGGGGCTGTTGTGGTAATGGCTATGGCTGTGTCTGGAAAAAACAATTCCTCTCCACTTACCATAGAGGGAGCCTAGAGGACCAGCTTGGATGACACATTCATCTTTCTGACTGCTGACATTAGATTAGAGGAATCTATGTCTTTGCCAGTAGTGAAATCAAACCACAAGGAGAGAAAATGCCAGAAAGCAGATTGACAGAAGTGGAAAAACTTTGCTGGCTTTTAGGAAATACTTATGAGATAGTGTGGTTTAGGCACTACTTCTGAAAGTGAAACTTTGAGGTTCTAGAGAAATGCCTACTGCCGACTGAGTTCACAGATATGAAACAACCTCCAGAGCTGGATGCACCTTGGTGCATCTGTTGTCATAAAGGCCAGCAGAACATGGGAGGCAGGGTTAAAATATTCTCTGGATAGGTTAGAAATATGAGGCCTTTCTTTCCTCTTTTGATTGCATTTGTGAGGAATGGCTGCTTTAATAGCAGTCATCCAAGACAGGGTTCTTGGCTATGAATTCCACATGGAGAAATGTATCCTGAGAGATGAATTCAGAATTCAGTGCCTACTTTGTTTATAGAGATATAGAAAGATATGGCACAACACGAGCTCCCAGACTAGCCTTTGCAGGCAGAGGAATTCATAGTCTCTGAATTGCCTGTCTTGAGATGTGAATTAAGTGCAGGCTTGCTTGGCTGTTGTGGGTGTGCTCAGGAGAAAGATATTTAGGGACCAAAGAATATTTAACTAAAAATCTATAGAAACAGTTGGGAGCCTCCAAGGAGACATGGCACCTAAACAGAGAATTTGAAAATCCAAACTTGGCTTTAGAGATGTAGAAGAGCAGTGTCCTGGTAGCTGCTCTGTATGGCCACATGAAATTTAGCCCCAGGTCACTTTTTGAGTCCTTACCAGAGTTTACTTGTGCTACCTACAATGAATTCTGGGCTGCGGGCACTGGAGGACTTCCAATTCCTAAGTAACAGATTCCACCATCTGGGTCTATGCAAGTGACCAGAAAGTGACTCGCTTTTTGATGTTTTTGCTACCTAAGTTATGAACTTTTCTACCTATCCTGTAGTACCATTTCTAACTGTATCGGGAATAGACCCAATAGCTTTTCTAGACCTTGCTTTTAGCCACTAAATTCAAAACCTGAGACTCAAAACATGTAGCCTAAGCGCACCAGAAATCACAAGAAGTATATATGTTTGAAAGCACAGGTGATTTACCTGCATGGGAATAGAAATGGCAGAAAGGAGGTACTTGGGCTGAGGTGCCTCTCCACTGAGATGTCTGGGATACCTCACTAGGGTTTGGATGGGTACCTTACTCCTGTACCACTACCACAAATGGTACTTTTGCCACAGAACTGGTGGAAATGGATCATTCTTATAAACATTTATTTGCTGAGAAGACAGGAGAAAAGCTGTGCTCACCTGTTGTAAAAACAGTTTTCTTGGAGACAGAGTGTGAATTTGCACATGGGCTAGGTATAGATGTTTTTGAAACAATTGTCTAATCTAGTGTTTTGATAAGAGCTGTTTCATAAATCCTGTCATATTATACCATGCTACTAGTCCTATGTGTTTACTTTCAATTTACATTGTTGGCTCTGTTTATTACCTTTTATTACAGTTCATCACACAGGTTATTTTTAAGTCCTGCTGTGAGAAAGATGAACTCCAATATGTGGAATAATCAGATAAATAAACTGAAAGTAGATGAAAGCTTCTATATGCAGAAATGCCTTATTTGAGTTTCTTATGTGGGAGTATTTACTTGTGAAAGACAGGATATTGATGATCAAACATGCAATTAACTGAAAGGTTTCTGTGTCTTTGTACTAAAGGAAAGTAGATTGCATAAAAGCTCTGACAGTTTATTTTTTAACTCTTTTTTCACTCCTTTAAATGAATGAATACATATATTTCATTGTGCTTTACCATAAGTTGACTAAACATAGTCTCACATTTGTTAAAGGAAGAAGATCAGCTTTCAGTGACTTAAAATCTCAGAAAACTGCTGATATAAATTGCTTCATGTGTGCAAGCTAATCTGTCCATCTGTTATATTTTATACTGGTTCATTTCTATATTTTAGTCACAGGGTCATTGAGAACATCCTATCAGATCTCCTATGTAATGCAGTCCATAGGTCAGCTAGCAGTTTTGAGTCAAGCCTGTATTGTGTACAGGAGTTAGAAAATGTCTTAAAAGGTATCTTATTCACTTGAAAGACTGATGGAAGGACATATTGTTTTAACATTATCACTCTGTCACATTTCAGAAATGCTTTTATGTTATCTTCATCCCTCTGTGCCAACCATCCTAGTGCACCTGTTTCTTTTTTTTTCTTTTTAATTTCTCTTCCCCCTCCCTGACCCCCAGGCTCCTCACAAGTGTCTGCATTCACAGTTTTTGTGTGTCTGTTTGTATTTTACTCTGTCATCTGACACCCTGTTTCTTTGCTGGGATGTACCTCTGCAGTCCCAGTCTTTCACATTTCCTGTTCAGTTGTCATTTTTATCCTACCCTCTATTTCCAGGCACAGAGTTACCTTTGTGTTCTTGACATCTCTAGCAGATGTCTTCATCCGACCTGAGTGCTCACCACCACCTGTTAGTTTTCCCCAAAATCCTATTTGAGATAACCCCTTCCCTTTGCAATTTTATCAGTTTTCTTGAGTAACTTGGCTCCACTACACTAAGTAATCCTTTCCTTGTATGATCATTTTCCTCTTTATTCCCATCTTATCCAGTATTCAGGAAGAATAATCCTCCTTTTACATACTTTTTGCAAATACTGACTTTTCATTGCCAAATGTTGCAAAGTGTAATGACACAGACAAGTTCAGGATGGGATTTGTGTGGAAGTTTCAGCCCGAATCACTGTGTAGTCATGTTTGCATAAAGAGATGTATTCTGTGCAACGCCTTGCACAAATAAACTGTGTTAGTACCACACCACTGAAGTTTGGGCACAGCCTAAGGTTGTAAGGTCCAACTGGTATGTAGAACTGAAATGGTTCAAGAGAGGATTTAATAACGTAGAAGTCTAAAATTTAAACCATATCCTTGATAATCAAAGCATCACCCCATGGTCTTTTAACTTCTCAGTCATATGTGAGGTACAAGAATGTGGCCATTAGCAGAGAAATGTGGATCCATGGTGAGATACCCTTCAATCTTGTGAGGCACAGAGTTACTCCTGATAAATGAGGTCTAAGGGCATAAGATGCTGGATCACAACTGCTGCATCTGAAGGGAGAAAATACTCTTTTGAAGGCACACAGATGGCAAAGAAAACAAAAATATGACCTGTTGTTGATTTTCCCTGGGCTTTCTAAAGCCTGTATGACAATGACTCAAGTTGGTGCACCTCCTAACAATAATGCACAGTCCAAATTCAGACACCCAGAATGGCTCTGCCCTTTCTTAGAGAGTGTCCTCATCTGCTGCTTTTCAAACATTTCCACCCTGATGTGAATGTTTCTAAACTGCTCTGTCCTACATTGCATATTTCTGATGTGTTTTGCAGAAATATTCAAACTGATCCCATATGAAATTTGACTAGATTAAGTTCATTTACTTAGCTGAACAGCTCCATTGCATGCTGTGTTACATCAATGATGCATGCTTTTCTGCTTGGGAACTGGTGATATAGGCAACAGCTTAGCACATGCAGCGAACCAAACCATTTGCTTTGTTTAAAAGTGAAGAAAACTTTTTTCTCTGAACTGTGTGGTGTGAACATTTCTTTTAATTTTTTGTTGTTGTTGTTGTTTTTAAAGAAGAGAGTACATTGTCCAGAAACCCATTGAAAAATTCTCCCCGCATGAAAAATGTGATCTCTGATAACATCAAACAAATATATATTAATTTAAGGGAAGATGTCAAATGTCTCCTTTTGAAACTTATATTTTATTAATCAGTGCTGCTAAAGTACAACAAGGTTAAGACTTTGTATGGTGGTATCCAGGTGCTTTCTGGCTCTTCCCTTTTGTCTTCCTCCATTCACAGATCTCCTTGCTCTGTCCAAGAGTAGTGCCATTAGGCAGTGGCTATATTTGACTGTTGATAGTTGGTAATACATTGTATAAATGATATTTCTGTTTATTTGCTTTACATATGGGCGGATATGTAATATTGAATGTAATGTTTAATAGAGTGCAAAAGCACATATGAAGGAAACATCCAGAGTGGTTGCTTAATTCCTTACTGAACTGTGGCCATTTTCACTGTCTGCGTGGCCACCTCCCTGTAAGAGGGGGCAGCCTACATCACATCTGTTCAGGACCTGCAACTGCATTAACCTTGGGATTATGACATCAAGAATGTCATTTGTACAATTAAAAATGTTATCTCACAAGGCAGCCCTTGTTGCCCTCAGCCACCTTTGGGTAAATTGTGTTGTAGGAAAGGTTAAAAAAAGCTGCTGGAACTAATCCTTTTGATGAAACCTTTAACAAGTATGTCAAGCTCCTCTGATCTTGGCTCTGGCAGAGTATAGTTGTAGTTAATGTCCTCGGCTCTAACTCACCATCTAAGACCCTCTTTCCTGCCGCGTGTTTTCTTCATCAGTTTGTATTTCTGCCAGTCAGTGTCACAAAGCACTTCCTGCTTCATCCCTGCCTGACGGGGTTAAGCCACGGTGATGGTCTGCAGTTGTGTGCAGCTTCATTTTTCATAGATTCTTTCTGATAACCATAACATGAACTCTGGAGTATGTGTTAGGAACTGAAAACAGGCCAAGTGTTTTGTATTAGAGCCTGTATTCCCACATTCACCAATTCTCCAAGGGTTGAAAATGCATCAGTGACATGTATGAGAAAAAAAAGGCTGGGACTAAAATCAATTTTCTCCCCTCTTGCCTACATGAAACAAAATTAAAAGCACAATGAGCCTTATTCTTTTTTCATTTACTGGTGAAATTCCTCTGCTGTCTGTGAAGAAACTCTTGCTACACCACCGTAACTGGAAGCAGAATCAACCCCAGTGTCTGCTGCAGATGTTTACACCTTAAAAAAACAGGCATGCACACAGTTTCTCTATCTACTGATTTTTTAAAAAGTCAGTAAACATTTTATCTTTATGGATGGAGTTAGACCCAGGAGATCTGCATTAGCCAAAACTTGTAATTTGTTCTAAACTAACAATGAGATACTCCCTTATACATGACCGATTTTCAATATCGTAGTGTGTATTGTGACCCTCAGCTGTCAGTTTAATGCCTGTGTTAACAAAGATCAAAGGAGAACAGAGACAAAATATAAAAATACATCAATAAATAACCTAGTGTGCTTTCTTATCTCCAGTGAACATTTTATATCAGGCTGTTAGGCTGGTTTATTTGCTTGGTATTACAGAGTCATTTTTACTTCCGTTGAAATAAACTGGGGTGAAAAGCCACAATAATATTTCAGATAAAATGGAAAGAGTTATTTATGCCTGTGCTATTAATAGATGTATCTTCTTAGAAACCTACCACCTGCCATTTGTGGTTTCTTTTCTTTTTTTTTTTTTTTTAGTATCCGCTTTTCTCCATGAGATATCACAATCTTTTATTTTTAACTTCTAAACAAAAAAATAACAGCAATGCAGACCCATGCTAAGAATTCTGCCTTCCTGGCCATCAAAGAGATTTCCTGTGGTCTGTTTTTGGCTGTGCACCCACCCAGTTGCACTGTATATCAGGCATTTGTTTAAAAAGTAAACACTTACAGTCATCATCAACATAAAGATTAACCCATGATGTGCAGGACTTTTCACTTTCTTCGCTTCTATCCATGAGCCACCTGAAGACTCACTGAAAGACGGACAGCCAGGGGGTTGAATGCATTTGAGGGAGGTTGATGTCATGAGAAAAGCAAGCCAACTGTCATCATCTGAATGCTAAACAGGGGTAACCATGGATTTGCTCATGTGATTTGGTCCATTTACACTGCCCAGAGACAGGCAATGAGGAAACGCTGCTGGGACCTTTCTAGCTGGGAATAGAAGGGGACAGTCCCTCCCTGCCTGCCAACACCAGGCTGTGCAGGTCCCTCACACACCATTAAAATACATCAGGTTCATTTTCTAAGAACATATTTTCTCAGCATTTTTTGAAGAATAATTGTGGTTGCAAGTTATTTTTCCCAGTAACGTGAAGAAAAGGCTTATTTACTTTACTCTGTTCAGGATGCAGGGCTTTGTAGAAACATTTACCAAAAGTAGGTGTCTTTAGGCCTAAGAACCTAATTACTTTATGTGTGTGTGTGTGTGTGTGTGTGTGTGTATGTGTTGGGGTTTTTTTTTGGGTTTTTTTGCCTTTGCTGAAATTTTGATATAAGGTGCCTAGTCCTACTTTAAACATCAGATCACTGTCTGGCTCAGTCTCACAGTTCCTGAGTATTAAAAACGCTTTTTGAGGCTTGCCAGGAATGCTACATGAGTAAGTAATGTGATTTGACTTACTGAAAGGGTTCTAATGCGACATTAATTCAATATAACAAACATCTCAGAGCAGTAACACAGCTTCCTTTAAAAGTTGATGAGATACCATACTGTCATGTTGCAACCATAAATTGCAATGCATTAATTTTAAGCTGTCTATTTAAATTTGGGCAGTATAGAGATTAATCTGCATAATTATTTGCTTCAAGAATGAATCAGAATTTATATTTCCTGCCTCAGATTGTACTTTTAAAGCAAGTGTTGTTGGAGATAAGTGCCTGTGTTTGCAGTAGCAATGTATGCTAACACATCTTCCAGAAGCCACCTGTTCTTTGTGATATGGAAAACAAAATACTGATAAATTACATATTGGTTCATAGGTTTTCTTCAGGCTTGGAAAGCCAAACCTAGGGTTATACAGGTAAATTGTTTACATGCAAACAGATATACCAAGGCACGTTACAAGGTAGTTTGGAATAGGTCTCATCTCATCTAACTTTAGCTCCACAAAGGTTAGTCTCCAGGCATGTATTCTTCTAGTGGATTATATACCCCATCTCTAAGTCGAAAGTCTAAGATCGTTGAAAAAGTTCCCTCCCAGTCAGGCACAGGCTGAAGAGCTGATGTTGGTAATGATGCTCTCAGCGAATCAGGGAAATGTGGACAGCGAAGAGTGAATGGTAAGTCATAGCAGTGAATGCAAAATGTGAGTGTCACTTCTCTCCTTAACCCTGAGCTTAAGGTGGGCATTTGAAGTTGGGTTTTTTTTTTCCTCTCCATCTAAACATGTAACAACAAATGAGACAAATAGGGGTTTTTTTGTGCTTAGAAATATTGCAAGAAACATAAAAGTTGGGGAAAAAAATGTTTTACATGAAGTAACTGCTCAAAGACATAGAAGAGTTTCAGAATAGCACATAGTACATTTTAGGGTGCAGTAGGTATCCATGTATGGAAGAATAAGTAAATTGCACCTCTTGGAGTAGACCTGTATCATGAAAGGACAGACAAGAAGAAAACTCATGCACTGGTTGGACTTGGCAGCTCCCTCTCTTTCTTTCAGGAACTCTTTTCTTCAATATCTGTTAGCCTTCCTCTTCTTGTATCATCCTAGTGACAAGTTCTTAGGTTTTCTGTTCACTCAAGTGTACAAGCGGGCCAACTTTTCCCAAATAATTCTATTCTGGGAAGTAGAAAAGCCAGGTGCCAGGGAAACTGCCATATCTTGAGAAAATGTCCATGAATTGTACTCTGGATCAAGATCAGGGGGATGGAAGAGCCCCCAGTTTTCTCTTGAAGTTTGTCCATGCCTGCTGGAGACAGCAAGAATCCTGAGATCCACAGGAGATCAGGAGGGAAGGGGTATACCGATTGTGCAGTGACCAGGAAACTGGGCAGGAGGTTGAGAAGATGAGGTTTAAGTTTGTACTGGGACAAGTTCCAATGTAGCTGCCCAGTGTAGAAAGTACATGCAATTCTACCTCTGTCACAACCCATGGACCATCCCAAAAAAGAAGATTTAAGTGATTCTCAAGCCAAAGGAAAAGAAGACATGGAAACCTGGGACTTGAATATAAATGCTGCTCTCAGAATAATGGGAATGCTTGGTTCTAGCAGGGCTTGTGAAAGTACTTCACATTTAGGGATCCTTTAAAGGGATGTGATGTGAAATCACTTTCTAAGCTGAAACCATGTACTTCCAATGCTGATGAAGATGCCACTGCAAGTCACCTGTTTCACATATTAAGTGGATCAATTATTTTGGCTCTCTGACTTTCCAGTTCCAGGAATGCTTTGGACTTGTTTTCCAAGTGGTATTTCTTTTTGTGCAGACCATGAAGTAGATTAATTTCTCTCAGGAACATGAATAAAGTTTGTTTTTTCCTAAATTCCTGGCAAACAAGTTGATGAAATCCATATGGATTGCAAAGCCTGAATGCTTAAGTACAATGTTCTTCATGTGAGCAAACACTTCTTTTAAAATAGACGACTTTTAGCTGTGGGGATTATATATGTACATATTTGAGTTCCATTCTGTGAACCATCAGCTGGACTTCAAAAACATAAGACAGGAAGCTGACTGCTTCTGAAGGTATTTTCTTTCTTCCTCCTGTTAAATACACACACTTTTCAGATAAGGGTTGCTAATTCAAATTTGTCATCATATCTTATAATTAAAGAAATATGTTAAAAAGTGATTTGAAGCATTAATTTTAAACCCTGATCCCTCTCAGCTCAAATGACTCTGAGTTTTAACCTTATTCTTACCATTGCCAAAATTTCTTCAACACATACACATGTGCACCTGTGCCTGCAGACACACATCTATCCTGTGTCTTCTAGCTTGGCCAAGCTGCAGATGATCCAACCTACTGGGATTTTGAACCAATTTCTTTTCAATATGTCTTGTGCACATCTCCATGCCCCAGCGTGTCTCCAGCCACACCTTCCTGGCACCAGTCTATCCGAGATATCCTCGAGTGCAGGCTAAGATGGGAAAGCATCTTGGGGGCAAGTGCTTTGAGAGGTTGCAGAGAACGTGGTTTCTCACGTGTCCCACGTGGCTCAAAGGAAACCTCTGACCTTCCCTCTTTTTAGAAAATGAAGGGGACGACCAGATTAGTTAATTAAATAATTCTTGTTTGTAAAATGAGTAGCAGAGAAATTAATTATCATTTAGCAGAGCTTGTCTGTATGTACTTAAAATCTGTACAGTATTTTCTTATCCTTGTTTGTCCATGAAAAATAACCATTTCAGATGGTAAACCCTATGGCTGTTTCACCAGTGGCAGAACATGGTCTTCTCCCACTGCACCCTCTTTGGCTTCCCGAAAGCACTTCACGGGGGCTTCCACATCGGCCAGGTTCTTCACAATGCGCTCCCTCTTTTAAGGCAGGAGCAAACTGGCATGTTTAGTCATATTCTCTACTATCTTATCTCCTTACCTCCTCAAAAGACAGAAGTGGCAACAGCCTTAAAGCTCCATGAGAAGTATGCATGACTAATAAAGCTGGGAGCTGAAAGAATTGGTGGGAGAGTGAGCAGCAAAACTGGGAGATAACAAAGTGAGATGGCTAGATTTGAGTGTCTTGGATGGTGAGGAAGGATTGGTGTATCCCTGTAAGGAAGCTGGGTAGGGCTGGGCAGCTGCCCTTGCACCTGCAGGCTGGAGGTGGCTTCTGGCCATCTTTGGTGGCCCTACACAATAGTGCACAATTATCAGTTTATCTGCAAAATAAAGCATGAGACTTTTAGCGTACAGCCTCGGAAACCTTTAAAATGGCTTGAGAGGAGAATAAAAGCAATTAGCAAAACCTGTGGTTAGAAGCAAGGCAGTTGCCTCTTATTTTTTTCCCTAAATGTTTATTTTGTAAGTGGAGGGAACAGTATGTAGTAAAAAAATTAGTAATTGTGAAGTTTTCCTTGGCAGAAAGAAAGAATTTTGAAAGCAGCAGAAGATGAAATGTCAAGGCAGCTGTTGGATTGCAGTCGCTATGGCAATCATAACACAACACTTTGATCAGTTAGGCACACGGCGAGGCTCTGGGTAAGAGTCCGGGGGTGGCAGTGTTGAAGGGCAGGTTGTTGTTTTTTAAGGATATTTTAAAAAACTCTACACAGAGAAGGATCTGTCCTTTTTAAAGGACACATTTTGACACTTAAAAAAAAAAAGCCCATCTTAAAATTGGTAACGCACAGATGCTTTTTGCTAAAACAATTCTTGCAGAACAGAGGATGATTCTCTCAACATGGGGGCCAAGCCTCTTGTGTCTTTCATATACTTGTATTTACAACACCATGTGGAACAAGGAAGTCTTTTATTCCCATATTTTCTTGTGGGGACAAGAAACCAGGAAGGCTGTGCTGTGGATTCATGAAAAAAGGCAGGTGTTTGTACACTGCACCACCTAATGCGGACACATCCAAACTACTTGCTAAGTGAGCTAGGCTCATCTGTGTCTCCATTTGTACAGTTTTGAGACTGGCATGAAATGAGCATGTTGGAGGCAAGGCAAAGTTTCCTTTCCTTTTACCTCTCCACTTCCCACAAACCAGAACTGAGCCTTAAATACTGTGTTACTCAATAGAAGTGGACAGTCCTTCCAGTCCATCTCTTGAAAGGAAGGAAGGAGGTTTCAGTTTTGAAGAAACGAGATGGGTTTCCTTAGTGGGTTGAGAACTGGTATGTCCGGATGGAATTACCATCAACATGCTGCCTTCACTGCTGCTTCACTGCAAACAAGGACATTTCAGCTCTGTATTTGTGGTTTCTCTTCAGCCCTTTTATCTGTTGTGTTTATTTTGACTTGAAATGTGTGTGTATGTGGGTAGGTGAGTGGGTGTGCAGGGATGTGACACAGGGGACTGGCTTCTACGACATGTGTGCACAGCACAGTGTGCCTCTGAGGTGATTTGGATGCTGTAAGGACACATCAACACAAATAGTAAAAATAATGCTACCTATTATTTCAAAGTGTTAAAATATGTAAAGTACACAGAATGACACATCTGTTAGTCCTTTTGTCTTTCAAAAAAAAAGACAAATAAAGATCAACTTGGATTGGTTTGTGGTTGTTTTTTTTATTTTAACATGTTTCCCTGGGATAGACTTTCTTACTTCTTTTAGAGCTGCTACTAATTTTTATGCAGTGCTGTTCTGCACTCTCACAAGCCACAGTTGTCAAAATCAATCCCTTCTTCATTTTGCTAGTCAATTAAAAATCTCTTGCCTTTTTGAATTCAAGGGTTAATCCCTTCTTTCAGTTGGCATTTGCTTTCCTGGGTAGCTGCCAGCTTCCTCCACAGTCTCTTTCCACCATGGCATCCCAACACCCTCATCTTGGGGAGTGCTATCCCCAGCAGAGTTCCTTGCCTATGCAGAAACTTCTCTGGTCTGATTGCACAGATTGGCTTGCAGGACAAAGATCTCAGCACATTGCTGAAAAGTCATTTCAGGCTGAAAAGTGCTGGAGTAATGCAGTAATGTAAAGTAATATCTAAATAAACTCACAAAACCTAAAAGGGAAGAGAGTTAAGTCCTATAAATTTCCCTGAGCTTTGCTAATTGTGAGACCTCCAGCTCTGATAAAGGAAATTCATTTCATCAGTAGTCAGTCATCCTCCTCTTTTTTTAATGATCAGAAGTTCACATCTGTTCCAGGCAGAGCAAAGTCCTACTCTGCTCTGCTTCTCTTTGTTGTGCTAAAAGCTTTTGCTATACCCAACCCTTGCATGTTAGGTGGGGAGTTTTCTTCTCTCCCTGGTGTTTTCTTTTGCTGGGATCATGCTGAGACAAGTCCCTGTCTTGACAACATCACTTGGAAGCTTCTTGTCAAGCTTGTTTCTTCAGCCCTTCACTTATTAACTAATTAATAGATCTGACTTCTAGGGCAGATTTTTTTGTGTTGGCACTGAACTTGTTTGTGTTAAATACAGCTGGGGAACTACATTACCCTGAGAAGGTGTTTTTAAATATAGTGGGTAGTACAAAAATGCAGGATAATGCTGACTGCTTACTAAAAAAAAAAAAAAAAGAAAAAAAAAGAAAAAGGCATGCATATTTCAACTTTACATAAAACAGAATTTAAAGAAGCCATATTGCTAGAGAATTTTTTTTCTTGTTCAACAATACATCAGGGAATGTTCCATGCCATCTCTCCTTCACTCCAATGCAAAGCTAATTCTTAAAAAAGCTGTTGAAAGATGAAATTTTATCAGAAAGGAACTTGAAATTTTGCTGGTTGTGTATCCATCAGTTCTTGCTTGTTAGGGTTTCAGTTTCACATAGATGTGTATTGACAAGCCTTGGTACAGCTCTTGGAAAAATGAGAGAGCTCTTAAAAATAATGAAAAAAAGAATGGAAAAGAAAACCAGAACAGGCATGTTCTTCTCCCTCTTCATTCTAAGCAAATGATTCTGGCAGTGCTTTTCCAGCTGACTGGATGTGTACAGAGGAAAAAGCTGTACCAGACTGCCAAACTGTCAGCACTGAACTTTATTCTCCGTAGAAATGCATAATTTTAAAATTTATTGAAGGAATATTGTAGGAGAGAAAAATGTCTTGAGGTCATATGAGAGGTTTTGATTAAATGCCGAGGGTTTGGTTTTTTTTTTCCTCTTTCTGCCTGCTGTATTCAGGCTTGTTCAACTAAGATTTGAACACCTGCAGTAGGGCACATGAACCCCACTCCTGCAGTCTGATGGAAGTGCTGGTACTGTCACTCACAAGTGCTGCCTTTAATCAGTGTTCCCAGAGGAATTGTGGAATAATACATCTTTAGTACTTCAGTTACAAATATTGTGGACTCTAGAATGGGAGAATGATAGAAGGAAATGAAAGCATAAACTGAGGGCTTGGGATCCACACTGACTGTGCAGTACCATTTGCTAATTTTGTACATTAATTAGACTTGAGAATAATGACCTGTGGAATTCACAACCTTGTGAGGCATTCATCTGTGGAAAAACTTGTCTTCTAATCACAAAGTTCTAGTGTCTTGGATAATCTCAGAATCTTCTACAGTTGTGTTCGCGTCATGGATGTTCAAGTAAAGATGTAACCTTCATGAAGAAAAAAAAAAAAGAGATATGAAGGAAATAGATGAAATGCTCCAGATATGGCAAACACAGAGGGGAACCAGTAAACCATGATAGAAGAGATGAGCGTTACTGGGTGGAAAGAAAATTTTGCAGAAGGATAGTAAGAGTGGAAAGTGGCAGAGAGGAGGAGTGAGAGGAATTAAGAGGCAGGCATCTGGGTACAAATGCTCACTGGAGCCCAGCCTTGAATGAAAGTTGTGCCTCCCGAAAGCACTGACACCCTCAACGTGCAGAGGAGGCTCTGCACAAGCTTGAGTCTTCTGTTTGCTACAACAGCAAACATGTGCCTCAAAGGTTCCCACATACTGCACTGCCAGGATGCATACTGTATTGCAGTGCCAGGAAGAATGTGGCAAGAACAATGCTTGTTGTACTTTCTCATCACTCTGTGACCTTGATAAGTTTTATCATATTAAACACTTAATTATGTTATTTAAAACCTCTTACAATTACTCAGTTTTCTAGAGGCATAGTTACAATTTTTGCACAACAGTCCTTGTTAGATCCTGAAGCAAATATTAAGGAAATCCTGTGAAATCCTATATGGTAGAAAAACTCTACTATATTGTAAGAGTTAGTTATACCATAATAACTATGGGAATGTCCATAACTTGCTAGCTTACTGGCTACTCATACCTGCAGCAGACTTCCCTCTGTACTGTGTATTTTAAAGGCTTTTATTCTGCTACAAAATCTTGAAGCTGTGTGAAGTCAGTACTGCATGTCAGTGCAGGCAGCTTGCTGTGACTCTGCCTCTCTGGAAGTGCCGTCTCTGACAGGTGAGAAGCTTGGTGTCCATTCAAAGACTGTCTGCAGGGGAAAGTAGGTGTTTTTAGAGGTACCCTCCAACAGTGAACCATTGATTGTCAGTTTGTCTCTGTATTTAAACAACATTTAAGCTCTTCCGGTCTCAGTTGTTGATTCACAGTAATTTTGTCCTATACAGGCTCTAGATTGGATGAAGGCAGCTGTGTACATTTGATCAGACTCTCACATCAACAGAATTCCGACAGGCTGGCACTGTCCTGCTTTAGCACCGTCCTCCGTGCATACAAATATTCTGGCATGAAGATTTCCTAAATGACATGGCAGAGGTTGACCAGCATGGGAACTCTGCTACTGCAGAGAATGAATAAGTGCCTTGCCTGTGAGGTTCAGGCTATTTTGTTTCCCATTTAAGTTGCTGCACTGGAAATGCGATACACCCAGTTAATCTTCAACGGGCAATCTCAGACGTTATAGATCCACTTATACCTTGTAATGAATTACTTCAGTATTTGGCAAATATTAAATAACATTTTTTTTGTTGACATGGAAGTGTGACCTGCAGGTTGCAGCTGGCCCCAGTGTTTGGTGCTGTTTGTGTCCTGCTGTCTGCCTCTTCCTCCCTCTGTTCTCTCGCTATTGAGACGCAGCTGGTTTATGTCCATCACAATCAATGGAAGGACATTTCCGAGCTGGTAATTGCTGAGAGGATCTGGTGCTGATGGTTTCTGGAGCTGTCAATCCGGGTAGCAGCCTTTGGCTCCTGCTGTGTACAATATGTCTGCAGTTTGACCATTTATCTCACTTTACATACTTGAACTAAAAGAAAGGTTTGTGCAAACACTTGCTGCTCATTCCCTGGTATGTTTTTCTCCCCCTCATCCCCTCCTGCCTTCTCTTGTGTTGTCAGCTATTGCAACAGCACTAAAATGTGTCAAATAAGGTGAATGCCGTTGTCGAGTTCTGAGGCAATGCTTCACAGTGACTCCATTTGGAGTCTGGTCGAGACTTTGAAATAATCACTGGTTGACAATCCTGGGAAAAGAAACACAATTACGCTGGCTACATACTGAGTGTTGAAGGCCGAGTGTCAAACTTTGGTCTAGTAATTGCAGTTGCAGAAAATCTAGGCAATTTCAAATATGTTTCTCAGCTCAAAAGCTGGTGAAGACTCTCTGTTAAGGAGACACAGAAGGGGAAAGAACAATGAAATCAGCCTGCTACTATAGGTGGTTTAATCACTTCATTTATGATATCAGATGATATCATAAAGTGTTGAGTGGGATCCAGTCTGTAAAACTCTGCCTATGCTGTGACTTAGGTTCCTAAAAGTCACTCAGTTTCCAGTTTTGCTTGATCCTGTAGCCATCTAAAATTCACTAAAACTTACTACCTGGCTGAAATCTCCTTCAGTGCCTGGTTTGATTCACCTGCAAACATTGTTGCTAGGATATGTGTCTGTCATCCAAAGCAGTTTGGGACTCAAGCTGAGGAGGGCAGGCACTCAAACATTGCCCAAGCCTCTTGGAGAAGAAAATGAAAAATGAGGTTTCATCAAACCAATAATTACTTTCATTTGATACAATGACACTGCCCATGTGCTGCTGATTAGCGCAGTGTCTTGCATGCTGACAGAAGGAGGGAGATGTTGGGTGGTTAGCGCACTGACAGAAAACTGACAACAGAACAGAAATGCTGTTTAGCATTTTTCTTTCATCCAAAGAGCCTGTGGAGCCCTTAGAGCTTTTAGTGGAGCCCAGCTGGACCCAGCTCACTGCAGTGTGCATCCCCTTCCTATTAGATTAGAAGAGGATAAACAGCAAAAACTGACTTGGGAGCAGGAATGAGAATAGTAGGTGTCTACGCTTTCCCCTTCAATTTCTCAATTTTTTACCAAGCTGTGCAGAAATTGTACTGAAGAAACCTTCTAAAATAAAAATGTTACCCTTCCCCTCCCCNNNTTCCCTTCCCTTCCTTTCCCTTCCCTTCCCTCTCTTTCTTTTTATTCTCACTCCTATTCAATCCTTTTGTTTAAAGTGTTTCTAAATTTAACCAGTTGCTGCACTCCATCACAAATTTCATGGCCCCACTCTCTCCTCTACTCCTCAGTGTGTACATGGTTGTGCAGGGAGGAATACTGTCTTCCTGCTTTGGCATCTTCTTTGTTTACCTCGCCTGTTGGTCAAATCTGTTCACATCCGTTTGCTTCTCAAGCATCGTGGAAACTGAGTATACATCCAAAGCAAGGCGACAAAGACCTCGTAAAAAGGCGTGTTTGCTTCCAGAGAGATATTGAGAAATATCTGAAATGAAGCCATCAGGTAAGTGGAAGTAAACATCCTCCTTCCTTTGCAGGATAAAGAAAGTTCACAATAATCCCTCTTGTTTCATATCTCATACCTTCAATGAGACGTCACCAGATGGCAATTGAAGCAAATCTCCCCATCCTATTTTGCTCTTCACCATTTTCATCACTGGCCTACCATATCAGATCTGTACCTGGTGCAGGATGGAGAACATTATTCCCTTCTTTACAAAAAACTGAGTTTACGTAAATTTAATACTGATCTGTGGAAAAACCTGAGTCTATGTGTGCCAGGCGCCTCTGTCTCTCAGTGTTCTGGTCCACATACAAGTAGTGTGGCATGGTATTTGGAGAAAGGAAAAAAGAGGGTGTAGGTCTGTTCCCCTCTCTTACACTCTGTGTGTGAGTGTGCAAAACTTAGCTTTGCAAGGATGGCCCCCAGAAAGGAGATCAGCTCAATGCCGTGCCTGGTCTGGCTGTGGAAATCCATTCCTGATTCAGTTCCTTTAGAGACAACAAGAAAAAAAACTATTTTGAAATGACTTTCTGACTCCAAACTGCTCAGTCACTGAAATGTGGCAAACCAATATGGAAGACTATTGGTGATTAATCTGGTGATCAATTTTTAATTATTATTCAATTATGTGTCTTTAAAAAAAATCTCTTCTAAAATATATTCTTAAAGAGAAAGCTGTATAAAACAACAGGAAAAACATGTGCAAAAAGACCTTTCGTGCTGTCTTGTTAGCTTTTTATGGCTGCAGGTGACTACAAAAAAACCATGACAGAGCAAATCAGGCCACAGCAAAGGATCAATGATAGCTAGGCTGGTAGACAGTAAAGCACAATGAGAACATACTTGTCTTTCAAAATATTAATGGAAATATTGTGCTTTATTCCTATTTTCAATTAGGCATATAAGACTGGAATTCAAGGACCTTCTGTATGATCTAAGACAGTCTTTTTCAATTATGTTGAATTTTTAAGGAAAATTTCTCTCTTCATTAAGTTTTATAGCAGTAGGGTTCAAGTAGAGAAAACATCACAGGAAGAACACTTACAGGATTTTCTGCCATCTAGGACTTACATGAGTGAGTAGCAATTTTTGCCTTTATTTGCAAGATACGAAAAATATTAATATAAATTTTGACAAAAAAATGATTCTAGGGTTTTTTAAAAGAAAAGTGATTTTTTTTTTAAAAAAAGAGATATATATCAATCAAGATTGAGATACTCCTACATTGCAACACTGTTCCACAGAACTTATTGTATCCAATATTGTTCATAAGAAAATCATTGTGCATACGGTCTTACCCTAAACCAAGCAAATCATCCACACGTAATAGTGTGATATATTTGTCTGTAGGTAAAAGGAATAAATCCCTTAAATGACAACAGATTCAAAAAACTGCAGTAATGACAAAGGAACTGTAGGAACCAATCTTCCCATTTGCACCAAACAACAGCATGTAGGTTAATCCGTTTCAGCTCCTTGTGGAGACTAACAAAATATCAAAAATAACCAAACAAACAATCCCACCCTCCAAAACCGAACCAAGCCAAAAAAAACCTATAAAATTGTGTCTTTCGTTTTTA
The DNA here is from genome assembly GCA_013396655.1 of Campylorhamphus procurvoides. Taxonomy (NCBI): domain Eukaryota; kingdom Metazoa; phylum Chordata; class Aves; order Passeriformes; family Dendrocolaptidae; genus Campylorhamphus; species Campylorhamphus procurvoides. Next base: position 2,739,596 of record WBMV01006966.1, read on the forward strand.
TTTCCTGAGTAAACTCTGGAACAATAGAACACCAGGTGTCGATTGCATTGCAGCCTTGAGGCCTAAATCCAAATATTTGAATGTTGCATGAACATTGGGTTGTGAATATGACTGAAGTTCTTTGACCTCAGCCAATGAACACTGAGAACAGTCATCACACAGGGCTAAAGCACATGAAGATGCTCAAAATGATAAATGACACCTTCAGAACTGGATTGAATCACTAATTCTATAACAGATTAAAAAAACCCCAAAAGCGAGATGGTAACAGATGAATACAGAATACAGGTTTGCCAAATTCATTTGACAATAGCAGCATTCCTTGGCAATGACTTTAGGTGATAAGGAAATAGTGCATGCAGTACAAACCTCGGACATCAAAAAATGTGTGTGTGTGTGTGTGTGTGTGTACACACACATATCACATCAAACGAAAATAATGGCAAAGAATAATACTCAAGTTTTTTATTCCACTTTTCTCTCTCCTATGAATGTATGAATACACTTGCTATATTGGCCTCTGCCTCAGAAATTTATAACCACTATTTCTGATTCTGTTGTATCTGGGGTGAGGATGAGGAACGGTAAGAGTTAGAGTTAGAGTTAGAGTTAGAGTTAGAGTTAGAGTTAGAGTTAGAGTTAGAGTTAGAGTTAGAGTTAGAGTTAGAGTTAGAGTTAGAGTTAGAGTTAGAGTTAGAGTTATTCAGGACTCCATTACCTCCTTGCCACCCCTTGCCTTATGTCACCTAGTCCTTGGGGGCTATGGGACCCCTCTACCCAAGAAATAGTGTAGCATAGATCATCTACCTGCTACTGATCTTCCCACCACATCTCAAGGAATGAATCTGGGGCAAGCCTTGTCATCAGATTACAATGAAAATGGCTGCTCCCTGTCACTTGACACAGATGGTGGCCCACCCACTCCTCCAGTTCCCAGCACCCCATTGTCTTATTCAGAAGTTAAATGTGCAGTAAATGAATTTCTTGGAGAATTATTGAGACTTGCTTGACAGTGACTTCTCAGAGAAAGCTAGGTGACCACATGCTTGGAAGAAAATTGAATTATGTTCTTTTCAACTTCCATCTTTCTTCAGTCAGGAAATACACTTTCTGTTCTAAACCAAACAGCACTAAATTATAAGATTCTTGGTCAAGTTCCATAAGTTTCTGAAAATAGATTTTATGTTTTGTTTGACCTGTTCATGCATTTACAACTATGTCCCAAATACAAAGTGGCTGCTTCCCTCACACTCCTCCTGTACAAGTTACTGAGCTGTTGCTGGAGGTGATTTGTGAGACTGCACTAAGAATAGTTTATCTTACAGCATTAATTCATATTAATGGTTTTGCAAACTTCTTTATTGTCCATTTTCAAAACAATGTTTCATACATAAAATTTGATCTTAAAATACAGTGTTCACTATACAACTTCATTGTTCTTTATCATAGCACTTTACATTCCTCCTATACTGCATGGCTACTTTTCTTATTTCATATATGCCAGAAAAAATCTAAAAGGTAATTTCTAGCCTATCAAAGCAGCACTTTGAATCTCTACTCCAATTTTAAGTGCTCAGACTTGGATCTCAGAAGTGTGAGCAGAGAAATAGAAAATGTTACCTGGAAGGTACATTTGGTTTGTGAAAATCTTTAAAATTCAACTAGTGAAAAAAGACTTATTCTCTGATAACTGCATTCACAAGGTACTCTTGCTTTGCACTAGGTTTTGATGCACTGTCTGGGAATTAATTAAATCGAGAAAGACAAGTCCGCATTTCAAATGTTTTTATTGTTTAATACAAAGAACCAGAACTGACCTCCAGAATTCCCCTTTCAGCATATTTACTCTTCACACAAACTGTAGTCTCATCTCAAATGGTGAAATCTCAGACTGATCCCTTTGCCTTTTTTTTCACTTTGATTAGTAGGTGTGAAACATGGTAACCTGATCAGAGGTTTGAGAAAAAGATTTTTTATATTGAAAATATATTACCAATACTCATGGATTTTTAACTCAGATTTCCTTTTTATTTTTCTTTCATTTTCTCTTTTTTTTTCACCATAAATATAATTCTCAAGCCTAGTAATTATTATTTCTTACTGTCAGACATCATTGCTTGAAAAAGAACATTATGTGTCATACACTAAATATTTCATTTGCTATGCCCTGAAATATAGCAACTCACCTACTTGACTTAAATAAATCATTAACATAATGAGTTTAAAAATAATTTGAATAACATCCTTTCTGAGAGTATTTTTATATAGTCTAGTCAGATTGAACTCAAAACGTTCCTATACCTCTAAAAATATGCATACTCATGGTTTCTTCTGTTAGAGATTGGTTATTACCCTTGATACAAAAGTCTACACACTAGTAACTCCAATATGGAATTTTCTAATATGTTTATCTTCAGCTCAGTTTTAGACACAATAACATTGGTTAATAACTGAGTAGTTGTGCTTGCTCTCTAAAATTCCTAGAGCATTTGCTGTCCTGTGCTATGATAACTGAAAAAATAAATAGTAGTAACATTGATTAACTCTGATGGTGACAGACTGCAATTCAGTAAAATCTTCATGACTATTTTTCTCTACACTTTGGAGGTTTAAATCCCTTTTTAATTTTTTTCTCTTCCTACTAGGGACTGTTTCATTCAATGTAACTGCATACCTATTTCCAGAAAACTTCCTTCAGAATTATAAAAGCTGCAATTTCCATTATTTCATTCTGAAAAGAAAAGTCAAACTAAAATTGGTATGAAAGTTTGTCTTGACTTCCCTCCCCTCCCTCCCCCCCAACCTCTTTGAAATATCAGAATAATTTTCTGCTTGCAAACAGCATGGATGAGTACAGTTAAAGACCACCTCCATTTTTATAAGTGTTTTCTGCTTGCTCAATGTAATAGCTTTACAGTGTGAGTCCTTGACTGGCAAAATAATGGGTATTATCTAGTATTTTCATTAAGATACTTTGTTTTTCTTCTAAGAGCACTGAAAACTTTTTGACCTGAAAAAAAGAAAGGAAAAAGAAAAGTGCTTGTGGATCTTTTTTCATGGGGATAAGCCTGGGAACTTCAATTAAAAAAAAATAAAAAAAATCAGTGAGTATGATAGCTTTAACTGAGTGTTTAGTCGAAGGATAGCCCATGTTGAAATGGTACAGTGCACAGCCAGAACAATAAAATTCTGAGTCACTAGCTGGAGAATAATGAACAATTTAAACTTTTTGAAAGTGAATTGGTCATCTTGAGTGAAAATGGTTTGCAAGCTGTTCCACTAGCAGTGGAAGTGATGAATCTACTGTGTTATAAATACGGTTCCTATGTTCCTGCTCCCTCATTGTTATTTCTAATGAAATACAGAAATGACAATAACTAATAATTTTCACTGACAATTCAACGAACTTATAAACAACCTGGGTTCCCTTTCTGCATCTGCTCTGGAGGTGGAGGTAGCCTATGGTGTGTCTGATTTTGGACCTGAAACATGTTTGCTGCCTGGATGGGAAGCACAAACTAAATAGCCAGGTTAACAGCAGATTTCCATCCTCTATTGGGAAATCCAGATGGAAGGTGAGCGGATAAAGGGAATAAAATGGAGGACTTAGGGACTGAATTGCTCATGGACTCTTCTGAATGTGAAGGGATGAGTGAACATTTGTTCAGCACACATCTCATTGCCTAGTGTGGCTTTATCTCATATCACCCTTGTAGAAAGAAAAGTAGCAGCCATAATCACAAAAAAGGGTACCTCTCACATAACCAGGTCCTGCAAGGGAAACCTACCCATGCAGTGATACAGTTACTGTGAGCTCCAGCAGGTGCCATGGCATGACCAGGAAACTTTAGGGGAAACGTCCATCTGCCATTTAGATGTGGCTCGATGTGATGTGTGCTAGGCAGTTGTAATTGCATTAGTTCAAGTAATGTCATGTCTGAGTGCACAATTGTCTGAACTTGGAGCTGTTGATTTACTGAGCAATTAGCTCACTGACATTCATATCCTACCTTTCTGGCATATGGAGAAAAATTGTTTCTAAAATAGGTTCATTTACACTGCTATAAAAAAGAAGGCTATCTTGAGCCCCGAGATCCCTGTCGAACCCCTGGCTGTCCTCAGCGCTTAACTGCTTACTCACTCTATGTCTGGCTTTGGGCCATTTCAAAATGTCACAGAATCACAAAGTGGTTTAGGTTGGAAGGGAGCTCTTGCAATCATTGTCAATGGCAAGTTGAATCTGAGTCAGCAGTGCCCTGGCAGCCAGGAGGGCCAACCACGTCCTGGGGGGCATCAGGCCAAGCGTCACCAGCCGGTCGAGGGAGGGGATTGTCCCACTCTGCTCTGCACTGGGGCGGCCTCACCTGGAATGTTGTGGGCAGTTTCGGTCATGCAATATAAGAAAGATATTAAGGTATTAGAGAGTGTCCAAAGGAGGGCAATGAAGATGGTGAAGGGCCTTGAGGTAGCCATATGAGGAGGAGTGGTTGAGGGCACTTGGTCTATTCAGCCAGGAGAGGAGGAAACTGAGGGGAGACCTCACTGTAGCCTCCAACGTTCTCACGAGGGCAAGCAGAGGGGCAAGTACCAATCTCTTCACTCTTGTGACCAGTGACAGGACCAGACGAAATGGCATGAAGCTGAGTCATGAGAGCTTTGTGTTAGATATCAGGAAAAGGGCACCGGAACCGACTCCCCGGGGAAGTGGTCACAGCACCAAATCTGCCAGATTTCATGAAGGATTTGGACAGGCACATGGTATGATTCTTGGAGTGTCCTGTGCAGGGCCAGGAGTTGGACTCAATGATCCTGATGGATCCCTTCCAACTCAGCATATTCTATTATTCTATGTTTCTATGATCTAGCCAACACCCTCTGCTCAAATACAGTCACCTAGAGAAGCTTGTCTAGGACAATGTCCAGTCAGGTGTTTAATACCTTCAAAGAAAATCTGCAACCTGTCTGGACTACCTGTTCCAGTGTTTGATCAACTTTGAAATAAAGAAGTTTTTTCTTGCTTTGAAATGGAATTTCAGATGTTTTAACCTGTGCCCATTGCCACATGTCCTATCTCTGGGCACCACTTAGAAGAGTCAGACTGCCTTTTTTTCATCAATATATCGATGTATATCTTTTATCACAAATAAGAAGATATGCCCTTTGCCTTTGAACTTGCTCTTCTCTAGACTGAATAGTCCCAGCTCACTCATTATCTCATTGCTAGGTGCATGCTCTGACTGCAAAATCTATTCTAGTGCAGGTCTGTTCTGTAACCTATATTGTGCCATTAACATTTCTAAAGGTACTCAGTTTCCAAATCATACATGCATAACTGAAAGAAAGGATTCCTATATGTATTATTGGGGATTTTTTGCAGATCTCTTTTAACCTCCATGGCAGTTTCAGATACCTGTGGGTTTATCAGGTAGGGCCATGTATATTTTTATGATGTAACACCATAAGCAAAATTATTTGTCTTTTGTGTGCTTAGTTTTTGGCAGGACATGCACAAACCACTGATTTGCACTTTTGATTCTTCTGCTGCCTGAAAATTATAGGAATCACACCTTGTGGAGGCACTTGTGGAAAAGTAAGGATTGAGGCTTCTGCACTAAGTTTTGGTTTTTTTTTAATGATCCCTTTGTTGTATCTCATTCCCAATTTTGCATTGTAATGGTTGCACTCTTCTATCTGTTCCTCCTCTTTTCAGTCAAGCAGGACATGATCATCCTGACCTTGCTGCAGTCCATTTTCTTGCCCCAAAATGTTCTTATTTGATGGAATTTCTGTTTTGTTTGCTGTGAAATTTTAATTTTGTTTAGCAGAATATTGCTATCTTCTTCCAAAACTCTTCAGATTCACTGGTTATGGCCCTCAATTTTCTTTCCCAAGGGAAAAACCCCCCTGCTATTTACTTAGACCTTACTAGTTGTCTTGCCATCAAAACATTTACTTTATTTTCATGGAAAAAAGCTTGTTACCAAATACAAGCCAGATGGCACCTTATTTTTCCAGAAGATAACATATAATATAGACAAACATGCTGCTATGTCTCCAAGGGTAGAAAAATATTTTATGTCAATGATACCTCTCAAAAAATTTACTTTGCAGAGGCCATTTTACCTTTTTTCTACTTGTATTGGTTGTTCTGTGTCTATACAAATGAATAAGTCTATCTTTTCTCTCTACAATGGCTTTTTTTTTTCTTCTCCTTTTCTTACTGTCTGATTTACAGTGAGATTAGTCATCTTCTTATTTTGCAGAACAGGAACTTCACAATGGCCAATCAAGAAACTCAGGTTTGATCATATACTGTTAGGATTTTACTTTATTTTTAACATCAAATGGGGAGGAGCTTTCTCTCGTAGTGTAACAAATGATGCTGCTTTCCAAATGTATTGTTCACAGCCACTGTATAAATTCCCTGTAGGGGTATAAAACCAGCTTTAAAAGATGCCTCACTTCTAGTGTTTTATTTCTTTAGCTTGGACTTTTCTTAGTTAGTGCTGTTGTCTCTGAACTTGTATTAGCCTGTGCACCTGTTCAGTTTAAAATTAATGTTATTCCTCTTGCTTTCAAGATCTACTGATGTTCTGCTGTGACATAAGCAAATATTCTGCTTAGGCGAGGTCATTTAAGGTAGTCCTTGTGTTGTCGTCTTTCCTGTCTAAACAATGAATATCCTGCTGGCATTTGGACAGTTTTGCAAAATAATGCTCTCCATTGCAATCCTAGCTTTTCTCTTAACTGCCAGGGATTTTCTGAATTTACAACATGTGTTTACCATGTAGTGTGTTAGGGAATGCACAAAAACAAGGGGCTTAGAAGTAACTTAATAACATATGAGAAGTGGCCATAGTCTTCTCCAGAGAGGCTAAAGCTGATCAGCACTGCTGGGTGCACACTACTTGCAGCATTTGTACCCTTTGGCACCAGACATGTGCATCAACCTCTGAGAATAATATACTTCACAGTCTTGTTTATTTATCTACATGTGTGCTGATAAAAGGTGGGAGGCCTTCAGGCTCAGCTCCTTAGCACTTCACTTGGTAGCTTATCAGCAAGGCAAGAGAAAGGATAGGAGCAGTCAGTTTTGGGTGCAAACTTTCAGAATGAGAAGTTTCTGAAACCCACATGTGCTTCTTCACAACTTTGTTAGCTGCATATAATTTCTGAGAAATATTCACTTTTGTTTAATCACCTGTCTCTGTTCAAAACAGTTCCATTAAGAGACTTCTAGCAAGTCATATGTACAGCTATAATTTCAAAGAGTCCTGCACACACAACAGGATATTTTTAAGGCAGGATTTTCTAATAACATAGACTGTTAGACTGTTGACATAAGAGTTTAAAGAGACTACGCATAAAGAAGAAAAACAATTACACAGTATAAATTATAATGTTAATCTGCAGTATAAGCCTCTCAGCCTATCAGGAAATCATCTATGGATTTTTTGGCACACCAACAATGATTTTTTTTTTTTAAATTTTTCATTTTGAAGCAATATTGTAATTTAAGTAGTGACTTAAAAAACCATGAGAAAAAGATAAAAAAGTCAATAAATGGACAAGAAGTTATCTAAACTACAAATAACACATTTCACTGGGAATTGAAGTATTTTATATTGATCCAAAACTCTTCTTTCAAAAGCTTTGTTCATTATTTTGCAAAAAATCTCTTTATTGGATTATTTCTTTCTTTTGGTACTGTTCTTGCTTTTCTATTCTCTGTTCTTTTTTGTTATTTTACCAAACAAAAATATGAATATTCATAGAGTTCTTTTCTGAGATGACTGCTATTTCTCTGTGTATGTTCCAGTCCTAACCAGAAAAAGCTGAGATTGCAGCTTTCACTAGAAAAATACTAATACTATAAAAAAGTTATAAGAAGCCTTTTTTTTTTTCTTAGTTATTATGTGAAGCCATTGGAACGAAACTGAAAGCTATTAAAACAAAACAAAAAAATCCAGCAATTACAACCAGTCCTTTTCTTACTTGACAGTATATTTTCTTAAGGATGCCTTCCTTTTCGATACAATTCATATTGATAACTCCTTCCTTTTCATACTAAAAGTTTTATCAGGGATATACTACTCAATTTGAATTCCAGATTTCAAAGCTTTTGTTGCTTCTTTTTCCAACCTAAAGAAAGGTTTCTACACCTAAAGATGTGTCTACTTCTTCCACTCACCATCAGTTGATCAAATAACAGATACTACCTCTGCCTGAAAATATTGTCTTACCTGTTTTTTAGGGTTTTGTTTGTTTTGTTTTGTTTTGTTTTTTTTTAATATTATCATATACAAAAAATACTATGTTAGGGGGAGATATTTTCTAAACAGTATTTTGGAGACCTTTTCTAGTTTTCTCCGTTGACTACAGAAATGCAAGGGACACTAATCTCTTAATTTAGGCACTTCGTTAAATAATTTAAAACTACTCCGTGCAAAATATCTACTTAAATCTTGATCCTTGATGCCTCACCAGGTAACCAGCTGTTCAAGAATCTCAAAAAATGTGTGTGTCATGTGGTGAGAATGTCAATACAGAAAAATCTGCACTGTTGAAGTCGGAGCACAGCATTGGTTTCATCCATTTTTAGACATATAGCTTTTAGATTACAGAATATCCTTCCACAGAAAGAATTCCGAATACCTGAACTTTATCTAAGGGTTCCTTGTCACTAGTGACCCTAGTGGGAGATCACAGCCTCTGGGGACCTGCAGTCTCACACCATTGTGTTGCAGCTTCCAGACACACCTTGGTGAAATCAGGTGAAATCAAATCTGCACCCTTTGTGACTTGTCATAATCACCAAGAAATCACTTCCTTGTGATATTTCAGGGCATGGAGAATCTTAAAAAAAACCACTGTTCCTCCATGCCCTGAAATTGTCTCTGTGGTAATGCTGGAAAATTGTGCAATGTTTCAGAGGCTCTGTCTAGTTCTGTTTTCTCTCATACTGGTGCCTGCCTGAATGTTTAGTGAAGGTAAGGAAACTGTAGAAGGAAAGGCTGCAGAAGTTAACAGGAAAGGTGAGACAATGGCACAGATAAGAGCTTCAGGTTCCCAGCTTCAAAAGAGTTTGGGTAACAATGGCTAGGACATCAAGTGGTGGGAAGCATTTGCCTGTCTGGCTCCATCTTTTCTGGGATCAAAAGACATGGAAAAACCTCAAAGATCCTTGAAAAGGGAGGGGACTCAGGGGAGTGCCCAGATTGTGTCAGTGAAAAAATGCTGGTGGCCTCCCTCCTCCCACATTAAAGAGGGAATAGGCCACTCCTGACACAGAAATCAGGAGTAAAACAGGGTTTCCTTTTGATAGAGTGGAGAAAACATGATAAATAATGCATGTGGGTATAATAATTTGAAAAATAATTTTCCCAGTATTACATTCCTTCTGGCAAAAAAACCCCAAATACTTTGCTTTCAATTGCAAATGTTTTCCTTAATACTGTAGGAGAGCCAAAGAGTCACTTTTGAGGGCACATTCATAAATGGTCGGCAGTGTCTTATATTTTGTATGTCACCCTGAGCATAATAATAATATCAGGTAGACCACATCCAGACAGAATGTTTGTTTTTCCTTCAGGAGACTCCTCTGAACAGAGCCTTTACTGCTTTCCCATAAATGTTTGCAGCCCATGTGCTAGCTGATTGTCATAAAACTATTGAACCTAAAAACATACAAGCAAGAATAAAATTATTTGTATTATCAGGAAGCTATCTGTCTCTGTTTGGGCCTGTGGTGGCTATTACAAGAATATATCACAGGTGTGGTTTTCAAGAATTCAGGATTTGCTGATAGGCTTTTTGGCACAAACAGTGATAACAGATCACCCTTCTTTCTCCAGCTCTTGTTTTAGCAATTCTCTGTAAAGGATTTTAGTAGGAATTATTAAACCTGGACTCATTCTGTTGTCAGTGGAAAGAAACAGGGTTCTTCAGAACATACTCATCATACCTTGGTTTGCTGTTTTTGTATGAGATGACTCAGTCTCAGGAGCTGTGTATGTCTTTACATTGTCAACAGGGGGTGACTCAGTTTACTGGCTGAATTTTCTTATGCTCTATTAGTTGTCAATATGTTGACTTAAATACCTCATATATGTATGTGATATTAGATATCTGCAAATTATAACCAACAGGATACTTTAAAATAATTGAGTATTCCTAATCTTAAGAAGAAAACACTGAAACCATATATTGTCATCCCAAATAATCCCAAATAATTAAATGATAGCTGCAAAGGGAAAAGAAATTTAGTCATTTGTTAGTCCATTGGGATAGGAAAATAATAGCTGCCTAACATTGTTGTAGGGTGTACTTAGGTTAGATTTGAATAAAGCCAAGTATGATTATCAATTAAATGAGCAGCCAGTGGTGATCATATGATATCTGTCTCTAGAGGTTTTTGAGAACTGTATGGACAAGCATCTGTCAGGAGCACTGAGCATTTGTCATGCATGACCTACCCCACTGCAAGAAGCAATTGATCTTATCAGGCTCCCCATATCCCTGTTTTCTAAGGCTACATCTATACTGATAAGTTAAATCTCCCTAGGATCATTTTCTGGCATGATTCCAACTATTATAGAGCAATGCGTATCTACAGTATTTAAGTGCCTTGGCCACCCAAAATGAGACAGGCAGCTCCACCTTACTCAAGACGGACACTGGACTGTACCAACTGCAAACCAATGCCCAGAATTTATTTGGGAAGCTGCTACCTGATGAGATTCAAGGATGTGTGGAGACCCTCCTAGCATTTGAACAGTGCCAGTGATCAAGACAAATTGTTTGGGAACATTTCTTGGCCCAGTTTAATTTGCTAGCATAGCTATAACTTGCAATTCTGTGGCACAGTCTGTCCACACCCTCATCAGAACTGTTCTCAATTTGAAAAATGAAATATACCTTAATCTTCTCTACACCTGAAAACTAAGAGTCTTCTATTACTTGTACTAGCTAGTCAAGATTCTCTGTAGTTCTCATATTTAGACTCCTATCCTTTTTTTCTCAGTAGAGGGCATCCTTAGTACAGTCACTTCAACAGTCTGTATCTGTACAGCAGGGTGGGGGAAAACTACATATTGCCTCCAAAGCAGACTAAACTGAGTAAAAACTTGGTACATGCGCATACTTATGAGAAACACTAGGTCATCTGGAACAATATGGGCCAGTATTCACTTGAACAGACTTTCTCCTCTTCATCATAATAGGCAAAAAAAAAAGGGAAATAGGGACTGGAAGACTTTAAAACACTTGTGAAAATTTCTTGCTTGCCCTTTTTTTGAGGTAGAGAAAAAGCCAGTTTGAGCACAGAGTCAAAATAGCATATTTATGTTCTTGTCAGAAGAAGAAGGGGAGATTTCTCCATTTACTTTAATTAAAGTTCCCCACAAGGTCTTTTTTTCCCCTTAGGTTTGGGAGCTTGGCAGGCTTTATTTTTTTTTTTTTAAATAATCCAGCTTGCTCGCTAGGCAAATTTTCCCATGCTTTCAAAGCTGTACTCTTTGGGCAATCAAATGCTAATCCAACCACAGTCTAGCTTTTACTTTCTTCCCAACAGCTTGATATCTATTGCCATCACTGTTACACCCTCAGATGTAGAGTAGACAGTGATGTCGCTGTCCAGCACATAAGTGGTAACGAACTGCAGCATAAATAATGAATTGATAACATGCATGTGTTCCTCACCCCCTGAGCATGTGCAGGGGTAAGCCAGCTGCAAATGATTTATTCAACGTACCAAAGCTATACTAAATCAAGCCAAACAATATTGACTTTTTTTTATAGGGGTGAAGTATTTCCCACGAAGCTGGTAACTCATATCTATTAACTTATAATCCATAGAACTCAACTGTTTTGCTTTATAACACTTTGCCAGTGGTAAGCATCAAAACAATTGAAGGCAGTCTCTGAGGGCTGTGTTAGCTTAATAATGGGGAGAATGAACATACAACTGGAATGAAGAAAGCACACCTAAGAGAAGAGAGAGTATAAAAGTGAAAGTCTAAAGAGCTAAGAGATCTTGGCCTTTGAACAGTTTTTCACTGAGTCTGATCAGCAAAGAGTTACCACCATGAATATTTTGGAAAGCAGATCAGTGTAAAACTTGAATTATACCCCTTAAATCTACCTGATATGTATTGATCTTCATTGGTGGCCTTTACCAGTATATTTAATGTTCATCTAAAATTCTGGCTATATCTGGCAATAGTGAAAAAAAAAGTGCAGAGGAAGTTTAAAAAAATGCATTGTTTCATCTTTTTCTAACAAAAGTCTTCATTATAAAGGAGGTTTGTAACATTTCTTTATTAGAAGCTAAATTTCAATGGCAATAATTTTGCTATGATTGTTTTTGATGATAAACTGGAAACAGCATACAGTGATCACTACCACATGTATTTAGACTTGGATTGGCTAGACTTATATTCTCCTAGGGTATCTGGGTCCTTCAACTGGATTTCATTTTTTAAAATTTATATCTCACTGAAAAATTTCCAACTCAGTTTCCAAGCTATTTATTCACAAGAATTCTTAGGGTTTCCACTAACTGCTGCAGATGTTCTTTGCTAGCCTGGGTTCTGCAATGTTGGAACCAGCTCTCAAGAGAGAAAGGCCTATTTTAAGGGATCAGACTGTTTATTCACACTGAAGTAAAAAGGATTAACTGTATCATGTTCAAACAAGAGCAAATTATCTTCACAGATAGATTCTTTTTCATTACAAGGATAGATGTGCATGTACACACACACATGCACACATAGACAGATGCACAGATATATGCACACATATGCATGAACTCTTTTGGAGTAAATCTGAAAAAAAAAAAGAGTGAGGGATGAGGTTAGAAAAAGTTAATGGAAGAAAAATAACCCCTTTGGGTTTAACACTACTCCTGTCAAAGAGTAATAAAGGGGTTTTGTTTGTTTTGTTTTGTCTTGTTTTTCTCCCGATGCAAGCAGATGACTGAGGCCTGATTCCATTCTCAGCAAAACTATTGTCAGATCTAGAGTTGGAAGTTGAGCAAAAAGGGGCACTTGTTGGTGCTTGCCCAGAGAGAGGAGCTTGAATGTTTAGGGTCTGAAACAGTAGTGTGACATTAATGTCAGAATGTTTGGACTTCTTTATGAAAAAAGTGCCCATGTCTTTTTAGGTGAAGAAGTTAGATGGATGCAGCTGTAACAAAGGACCCAGTTTCTCAGAGATTCTTAAGAGCTGCCAGATAAAATTAGGGTTTCATGAAAGGCTGAGAGAGTGCAGACGCTCATAAATAATGATGCTGTCCTCCTTCCTTCAACAGCACTGCAGTGCGGATCTTCTGGCAGCAGGCACTGTGTTAACACTTTTAAAACACTTTAAAAATGAGGTTTATATTTTAATGAAACAATCTTGGCTGTTTTGAAAGAAGTTTATTTTTTAACAGAAAACCCAAAGTTGTTTTTGTTCAAAAAATACAGCCATCTCTTCTTCCTCATCCTAAATGTGGAATTTCTCTATTGAAAATTCATCATGAACTGCAAAAGCCACATAATCATGGACAACTTTGGAGTCACTCTGTCCCCAAAGGTGCATCTCCAGATATGAACTGTACCCTAGGTTGCACCTTACTCAGTGAGAATGGGAGCAGAGGGGTGTCACTGTTTGTTGCTTGTTACATTTACAGCAGAGTCTATGCTGTATCATACAAGCTCTCTCCCAGTGGTCAGCAGAAAGCTGGAAGTGAAGAAAGGTGATCAAAAGGATTCCCCTCTAATCCTTCCTCCTAGCCCAGAAATAATACAAACATTTCTTATAAACATGACAGTTTCTTCTCATGTAAAATCATGACAAAATGAGTATTTGTGTCAGGCTGCAAAATTGACTGCTATATGGTAATAGTTTGTGCCTTAGGAAACAGGCGTTCGCACCAGCCTAGGCATTGTTATGTGAGTCAGATGACTCAAAAAAACCTCACTGTTAATGAGAGTCAGGGTTTGTTCCTTATTCCTTGTCAATTAGAAGCAAAACTATTCCACTGAGCTTTTAAAAATAGATTATAAAATGCAAACACTAGGACAAACTACCAACCCCAAAACTACAAGCCTTAAGCAGGCACATAATTTTTGGCTGAAATCACCCTTTTAATTTGCGTCAAAAAAACCCCAAAAAATTGAAGTGACAACAATAACAAGCCTTCCCTTACTCTGGAGTGCTGGCATCCTCATGCCTTTCAGTTTTGTTTCAGAAGGAAATCCACCTTCCAGCCATTCAGCTCCAGAAGCTCCTTGGAACAGGTGGTCTCTAAGCTCCAGGGGGAACCAGCAGGCTGAAAGGGAAAAGCTCCTGATTGTGTTTTACCATAGCTGGAGAAAATACTTCATTATTTGTGTCTCTTTATTGAGATACAGTCTCTTTTATAGCTAAGGCAGTACAGACAGCTGTTCCATTTATTTCAAACGCTCCCTGTTTCTGGGGTAATCATTTAGAGCTGGTAGCTGAACCTCTGAGCAGATTCTGATTGACTTCTCAAATAGAGTTGAAAATCCAGTCTAGATATTGACAGGGACTTTTCTGGTGGTTCTAGGTAATTAATTTAAATTTTCTTATTCTTTTCTTTATCTTGTAGCCAGGCAGTCTTCCTGAAGGAACTGAGGAAAAATAAAAAAGCAATTTGTAAGAGCCAGCCTCAAAACTAGATCTCACTGAGAAATGTAATCGCCTCTTGGAAGTTTGTTTTTCCCTTGACCAGGCCATATTGCTGCCATGACTCCAAAAATTTGTGAGTCACATCTTGATCTGTAAAGGAGCTGGGTCATGTGCATTGTCATATATTGCACTTGCCTTTCCCTTTGTCAGTGAGTATTGCCAATTTCATTAGTGTGGCTAAGGTTTTAATTTACTTCTGGTTTACACTGGCTTCAGTGAAAGCAAATATAGTAACCCTTCACTTAGGTGGCACAAATAGATTTGTCATGCCACAGAACAGCCAAAATAAGTACAGTAATTTCTGGGAAACAAACTTATTTGCGTGTTTTATTCTTATTAGTACTATACACTCATAGCTGTCTGTCTGTGTAATGGAGTTGCAGACAAAAGATCTGGAGAAGGACTGTGAAAGAAGCAGGGGAAAATGGAACAAAATAAGGGAAGTACTGGAAATGACAGAGAAAACCAACAATGGATCCTTACTGAATTACAAATTTGAGATGAGAATACTGAATTTATTGGTAATATAAAAGAAGGAGTTGAATGTGGTCAAATTGAGGCCCTCTACAATTAAAAATAAGCCACTAGAGAATGGTAAGAAGTATAAATAGATGCATTCTGAGCACTTCAGGTGTGTGGAACCAGTTATCTGCACAGAGCCTAAGCTAGCTCTTGGCATATATAAACACCACAGTTAGGTTCCTCCCTTTTCTTGTCACTTCTATGTCTGGGACTTTTGTTCTAACCATACCTAGGCAATAATTATGTATAAGCAAGAAATACCTATAATGTATACAAGCTAATGTATTAATATAGATTATTTTGTAAGGATCAGAAATGAGAAGTACCAGACAATTCTTTTACAACATTGATGAAACACATTCACAAGAGGGCCAAGTGTTTCCAGAATACTCTTGTGTGACATTAATCAAAATGCTAGTTCTTATAAGGGACAGAGAAAGTGAATGACCTTAGAGAAACTTTGAAAGCTGCTGGGCCTTGCCAATCTCAGAAGATACTACAAAAATTGTAATCTTGGTTTGTGAGGTGGGGGATTATAGGGAAAGCTAAAGCATCTAAAGATTGATAAATAAACATATGTGCTTTAAAAATTTGTCCCAAATAAACCCAAATTACTGTCTATACTGAATTAGTAAATCTGCAGGTCACACTGAAGAAGGGTTAAAGGGAAATTATTCATTCATTCATTGACAAACTAACAAAAGAAGAGATTAATCACTAATATTTTCTTCAGTAATTTCAAGGAATGTGGAGAAGGCTCTCATAACAATTCAAATATCTGAATTGCAGAGTATGGAGACAATTGCAGGTGATTTCTGTGAACTATTCCCAATGGCAAGATATCTTTTCTTTCTGAGGAATGCATATTCCAAATATCTGCTGCTGGCACTTTGTCATCTACTTTATCGGATGCTGTGCTTCCTGTTTTGGATCATATACTGAGCACATGTGGTAGCTAACTTTTATAAAATCTGACAGCAAACCAGCGTTTGATAGACTAGTTTCTAAAAAATGTATGGAACTTTTTGGACTTAAATACAAGGGAATTCAAACCCAGCTGGACACCGTTCACCAGGCTTTATGCAAAAAACTTCTAGTAAGAGAATTCTCTTAGAAATATCCGTACGTCAGTTTTGAGACATTACAAGTTCATAGCTTGTCTAACTATCGGGAAATTGGCTGGAAAGTTTGATTTCTTGAAGGCAAATAAAGATGACTTTTCCAGCTCTCAAGCAGAGGAAGCCTGAGTGTGACATCTCCATAAATGCTTAGGTCACAGCTGCCAATTTAAAAGCCAAGATATGCTCTATAAAAGATGGGTGACAAAAACTGTGTTTGGAAAATCTGGGTTCACTGTCTGGCTGGGAGAATATGAATCCCAAAAAGACATACCTCCATTTCTACATAACTTCCAGTAATCAGGGGAAAACCATAAGGAATTGAAAGCAAATCTCCACCTTTCAATCAGCTCATCAGTTTCTAAAGCAGAGATGCAATCTGTGTTGAATGTTATTGGATGGCTTACAGACTTTCAAAAAGGATTTATTTCTAAATTAATTTACACAGAACATTTCTCTATACCTGTATTGGCTTCATCTCTATTATATTCTATGGTATCTTTTCACACAGATGAGGAAAAGCTATTTAAAGCAAGGGAAGCTTGCCCATTTAAAAGCCATGATCTGAGGGTATGTGTGTATGGCATTGTTCAGTGTCATGCAGCGATACTGGAAGCCACCCTGGATATTCTTGCTGTGTTATGGGAAGCATCATGGATTTATTATCCAGCCAGGCTCATATAATTTGCTTCTCAGATGAGCTTATTAACCTATAGAAAGTGATGTACCGATGCAAAGAGATTTTTTTTCCGCAATAACCTATTTAGATTTTGCTTGACCTTTTTGGGATATCACATCATGTTAAGTAGACTCTCAAAAAGTGTCTAGATGGAAGAAAACATTTGTGAGAGAGGTGATTCATCCAATGTAAATTAAATTCACTGCATCTCCTACAGAAGGTGTCAACCAATGGGAATGCCAAATGCAATTATTTACTGTTGATCCCGATCTTAGTGATTATCTTCCAAGAAGCAAGCAGATTAATGTGCAGTGAGGAGGAGGAAAGTATTTCTAGTATGGTTGTGTAGGTTTACCACAGGCCTAGCAATCTGAGATGAAGTTTTCAAATACATCTGCCTCCCTGCTTGTGCACTTTAACACAGTGAGAAGCTAGTTCTTTCAAAACACATATGAATCTCATCCCAGGCTATGTCGAAATTTTAAAATAAAGGTTTAGAACTTCCTGGAATGTACCTAGAATGAACAGTACATACCATAATTCACACCACCACTTTGTGGTGTTTTTTATTATTCTGAGGGCAGTCTTCTTGTATCATACAGCCTACAATTTCCAATAATAACAGAAGATGTTGGATTTTTTTTGTTAGAAGTGGCTGGCTGTTTTATCTGTACAATGGTAACTGCAATTTCAATTTAAAAAATCACCTCCCTTGCAAGAGCCAGGAATTTCGTTCACCACATGTGTCTGAATTCCTTTACATTATCCTAACACACACACAATTGTCAAGTTAGACTTTGACAATGGAATTAGTGTAATGGATAAAAAAAATAAGAGCTTTATCCTCTAAGTGCACCTGTTTACAGCAACTAGGCAGGATCAGTCAGGGTGTGTGTGTCAGTCTGCCACTGCAGCTGTTCCATTACCATAAAACTCATAGTATTTATGAAGTTTTAAGCCTTTCTGAACTCTGTAACTTTGGCTTACAAAGGGAGGCTGTAATGCTATGTCTGGACTGTGATAATAGTTCAGATAAAGATCCAACATGTGACTCCTAATGAAAGCATTAAGTCTATTGGAAGGAACTATATCAAGCTACATGCAGTAAAGCAGACAGCAAATATGAACCATGAAGAATTAATGATTAACTATTTGCTGCATGCTTCACTTGGAACAGCACTGCCATTGAAGGAGACTGCAAACTCTGTGGAAGAAGTCAACTCACAAACTGATGTTACACAACAAGGTAAAAATCACAAATGCATTGCTTAAACTCTGTGTATGTGTGGTTTTCTGTGTTCAAACTCTTAGATGCTGAATTACATCCTTATTATTCATCAAAACTGCTTGTGTTTTTTCTCTTCCTTGGAGAAAGTTGCATGGGATTGCACTTGTTAATCTTTGTGCATTCTGTTATTGCAGCAAACCATAATGTTTGAAACTTGACTTTGGAGTTGCTCTCTTGTAAATGACTTCCATGCTGACATTCACAACCTCAGATTAGCATGCCTGAGAGAACTGGCTGGAAGCCTTGAAGAATCCCATCCCATGGTTATTGACAGGCTATGAAGGTGACATCCATCTCCCTCAGTTCCTGGCAACAAGGAGTTACTGTTTTGCAACTCCTCTCTTACTTCTGTACAAGGTACAAGACTTTGCTCCTGCTACCCTTAGACTTCAGTGGGATCCAAAAAAGGGGGTAGGAGCACCTGCCTCTCCCAGAGATGAAATACTGCTGTAAAATGGCATGTTGTGGTTCAACACTGTCCATGTCAACAGTTTGAGAGCCAGCCTGCTCTGTTGCTGTGCAGATTAGTGGTGTGCGGGGGATCTGCCTGACCTGTGAGGCCCCAGGTCTGCACATCCCCAAGGGCACATTGCAGATGGAATCCTGACATGACTCCCCACCCTGAGTGCCAGAGATGCACAGGGGAGGAGCAATGATGTACAAAATTCATTCTATAATCAGTGGAGAAAAGCAGAAAACTCCAACAGTCAGTTCAATCTGCCTCAGATTTAGATTGCCTGTAAGTAGAAGACTCCATCAACAGTGTGAAATGATGAGGCTCCAACCTTAAGGCTCACTGGGAGTGCATGGTTGTTTACCCAAGTCAAATGCCAAGTACAGAAATTATGTTTATGCCAACACAGTTCTATTTATGGCAGTTCTATTTCCCTTGCAATCATGAATGGGCCTAATGAAAATGAGGATGAGCTCCAGAATATTGAGGAAAGTGGGTTATAATGTTCTCTTCCTAAAACTACAGAAAATTTTCAGTGTTAAACAAGAAATACTTAATAGTTTGGGTCAGTGTTCTGGCACAGACTGATGCAGCTCTCGATTGCTCCATCTCCTGGCACTGTATCCAATCACATTATAACCAACACAGTGCATGTGAATTCCATCTATATTCTTACAATGGTTTTTACATTTGTTTTCTGCTGCTATATCAGCAGTCTAGCAGACCAGTAGTCTACCAGATGCCCACCCAGCCTCTCTCTTACTGCCCCTCCTCAATAGTACAGGGAGGAGGGGGAGAAAATAGGATGGAAAAGCTCATGATCTGAGCGAAGGGCAGGGAGATTACTCACCAGTTGCTTTTATGAGAAAAAAGAATCATCAGGGAGAAAATTAATTTAATTTATTGCCTTTTTGAATAGAATAGAATAGAATAGAATAGAATAGAATAGAATAGAATAGAATAGAATAGAATAGAATAGAATAGAATAGAATAGAATAGGAGAGGGACCTTGAAACTAATACACCTCCCCCTTCTTCTTGTTTTCAAATACAACTTCACTCCTTCATTCCCAGCTCCTCTAACTTCCTTTCCCAGGAGTTGTACAAGAGGATGGGGAACAGCTCCTTCCTGCCACTCCTTTCTCCTCACACTTTTTCCTTCATCCAGCATGAGTCCCTCCCATAGGCTGCAGTTCCTTCTAAGAGCCTGTTCCAGTATGGTACAGGGAAATACCTGCCCTGCCATGATCCCCTCTGGGGGCTGACTGCAGGGGAATCTCTGGGGGTCCTCCTCCACTCCTCTGACCTTGGTGTTCCCTCTGTTGTTTCTCACTCTTTTAGTTTCCTTTGCTCTCTATTCTGTGGGGGTTTTCCCCATTCTTATATATGTTTCCTGTGAGGTGCCACCACCTTGGCTGCAGGGAACAGCCATGCTCTGTGCTAGGTTGGTTAGAGTCATCTGAAACCATCTGTATCTGTCATGGGTCAGCCCTGGCCACTCCTCACAGAAGCCCCTGCAGCCCCTGCTACTAGTGCCTGGGCACATGCACTATCATTGGCCCATTACAGGATGAGGATTGTCACCTCACAAACAGGGACAGAGACAAGGCAGAAGTGTTTAATGCCTTCTTTTTGTCTGTCTTCAGCAAGGATGAAAGACCAAGGGGGTCTCAGTGCCCTGAGCTGGAGAACCATGACTGTGAGGATGATCAATTCCCAGCTGACCCTGAAATTGTGTGGGACCTGGTGCTCCAGCTGGATCCCTACAAATCTATGGGGCCTGATGGAATTCATCCCAGAATCCTCAAAGAGCTGGTTGATGTCATCACAAAATTTCTCTTGAAGATTTTTGAGTGGTCTTGGGAATCCAGAGACATTCCAGATGACTGGAAGCTGGTGAATGTTGTCCCCAGCAAGAAGGAGGACCCTGGATGCTACAGGTCTGTCAGTCTCACATCAATGCCTGATAAAGTTATGGAGAAGATTATTCTGGGAAATATTGGAAAACAGCTGAAAGACAATGCTGTCATTAGTCACAGCCAGCATGGCTTTATGAGAGGAAAGTCCTGCATATCCAACCTGATTTCTTTTTATAACAAGGTAACCCACATAGTTGATCAAGGGAAGCCAGTTGATGTAATATTTTTGGGAGATTTCAGTAAAGTTTTCAATACTGTCTCTCACAGGATCCTTGTGGACAAAATGTCCAGCACAGCTGGATAAACACATCATGTGGTGGGTGAGCAACTGGCTCACGGGTTGAATAGAGAGGGTAATAATGAATGAGATAACATCAGACTGGTGACCTGTCACTAGTGGGGTTTGACAGGGCTCCATCTTAGGCCCTGTGCTCTTCAACATCTTCATAAATGACTTGGATGCAGGACTGTAAGGGATACTAAGCAAATGACACAAATCTCAGAGGAGCTGTTGACTCCCTTGAGGAGTCAGTGGGGCCGTGTAGAGAGACCTTGACAAGGTAGAGAGATGGACAATCACCAACTGTATGAAGTTCAACAGGGGAAAGTGCCAGATTCTGCCCCTGGGATGGGGCAACTCTGGATGTTTGTCCAGACTGGGGAATGAGAAGCTGGAAAGCAGTGCCACAGAAAGGGATCTGGAGGTCCTGGTTAATGGCAGGTTGAACATGAGCCAGCAGAGCCCTGGCAGCCAGGAGGGCCAACAGTGTCCTGGGGGCATCAGGCAAAGCATCGCCAGCTGCTCGAGGGAGGGGATTGTCCCTCTCTGCTCTGCACTGGGGCGGCCTCACCTTGGATATTGTGTGCAGTTTTGGGCACTGCAATATAAGAAAGGTACTAAGCTATTAGAGGGTGTCCAAAGGAAGGCAATGAAGATGGTGAAGGGCCTTGAGGTGATGCCGTATGAGGAGCAGCTGAGGGCACTTGGTGTGTTCAACCTGGAGGAGACTGAGGGGAGACTCTATTGTAGTCTACAACCTCCTTTTGAGGGGAAGAGGAGGGGCATGCACTGATCTCTTGTCTGTGGTGACCAGTGACAGGACTTGAGGGAATGGCCTGAAGTTGTGTCAGGGCAGGTTAGGTTGGATATTAAAAACGTTTCTTCACCCAGAGGGTGGTTGGACACTGGAACAGGCTCCCCATGGCAGTGGCCACAGCACCAACCCTGCCAGAGTTAAAGGGGTGTTTGGATTATACTCTCAGGTACATGATGTGACTCTTGGGATTAGTTCTGTGCAGAGCCAAGAGTCAGACTCAGTGATCCTTGTGGGTCCCTTTCAATGTGGCATATTCTGTTACTCTGTGATTCTTTGAAGGGGATCAGCTTTGAGAGGTGCTTTTGGCTATTACACCTCATAAGAAGCTACATAATTTCATATCTGAAGAATGAAATTTATACTAAATTCATCTATATATAGCAGAGTTGCATTTGAATAGGAAACAGTCTCTGTTCCATGGCAGGGATTATTTTTGGCTGATATGATCTGGTTTAAAATAAACCTGATATCACAGCATGGATATTTTAGGCTATCAAATTCCCTCTTTTGTTAGTATTAATGTCATTATAATGTTCTTCATGCATTTGACATAAGTGGATTTTAAAAAGGAAGTTGCATCTCAGTGTAGCTGTGTGTGGAAAAAAGGTAGAGATTTATTTCTTCCCTTCGTATATTTATCATATTCCTCTTTCGGTCTCCTGTCTGTTTTAACTGCCAAACCATCTGATACTTCATGTATTTTCCATTCTTTTAAAAAAAATCTCAGCTATTCAAAGTTACATTGTCCACTCCTCAGTCTTGTTACAACTAGCTGAAATGCTACATAGAATATTTTTAGATTGTGATCAATTCAGCAGCTCCACTTTTTGAGATGTTACTTACCATAAAGTTTCTCTAAATCCACATTTATTTACTGAGAGCAACATTTTACATATATGAATGGAGATCTTTAGGTATTTTGATATATTTCAGTGTAAGTTCCAATGAAATCAGCTATAAAATCTAGAGATCTAACTCTTTGTAAAGGAGATTTCCTGATGTGAGACTGAACAGGCAAGCAGAAAATGCAGGACTGCAATGGACATTCAGAGCACCTGCTCCCTAGAGCCATGGAGCTCTATTCCAATAGCACCTTAACTTCCACAATGGGTGGCTGTGCTCTGAAACAGCTCTTTGCAAAAAGGAAAATGAGGCACATATTCTTTAAATACTGAGTGCTCACTTCCTGAATAGCTTTGAGGATTTTGAGCAATGAGAAAATTTCTGTAATGGTTTTGTGAAGATATTTGAAACAGCTTCATGAACAGCCCCCATTGAAATTGGAACAATTGGACAGACCCTATAGGAAAACTATGGTCCCAGCCTAAGGTATTTTCTTATTTTTGTTCCTAATACCAAAAATTATATATATATTTTTATATATATTTAAAGATACTTGCAAAAATTTGAGTTGGAGAAGTTAAGTAAATGTTTAAACTAGAACAAAGGAGATGGTAACTTCTGTCAGAGGTGATACTGAATAATTGGACCCTGTACTAACAACCAGCACATATGTCAGCTGCCGAAATCTTTGAATCTCACCTTCAGTGGCAATATTACAGAGCACCAGAACTACCTATAGATTTGTATAATACAGGGCTTTATAGAAAGACCATGTGTACTGCTCCAGGCCCTCAAAATTAATCGACATCTTAGTTCACAAAGTGTCTTTTTTTCAATCTGTGACCACATGCTAGGAGGGAAAATACAAAAAGAAAAACAGAGGAGGTTAATTTCCACATATTACTAGGGATAATCAGGATTCTCGCAAGTTTTGCACTAAATTCATGTACTAAGTTTGGTTTTGGTAGTCATCCAGCAACCGTTTCTTGAATGGAAATAAAATTTCAACAAGAAATCAGAACTGATACTAAAAGGCTCAAAATCACACTGTGTTTCCACTAGACTACAGCATAACCTGATTTCCCTTTTAGGGAATGAGAAATTCAAAAATTTTGTTTGCAAAAGGCAATCCTTGTTCTTCTATTTTAAGTGGAAGAGTGATAAACTTTAAGTGATAAAATCTATGCATTACCAAACACATCTGCTTACAAATGGAAGAGGAACTTTAGAGTATATTTGACAATCTAAATGAGAATAAATATACTGACAGAATATTGTCTTTGTATCTGCACCAGAAAAAAAAGTGCTGATCTGTCCTTTAGAATGCATAATTATAGTCTAATGTGAGAAGTCCAGTAAACTAATAAAATATTTATGTCCCAGAAGTAACTTGTGATCTGAATCCTCTTTTGCCCTTTTTCTCCTTCTTTGATTAAATACTGCCTAGGAAAACTCCAAGATCCTCAACTGGCTATTGCCAACTTGAGATCAGTTCTCACAGTGGTACACATAAAATTTATTCTGATTTTTAATCATGCTATATCTGTACAGATGCACACATGATTTGTTTACTGAGCAGTAGGATGAACTAGTTATTTTTCCTCATGCTTTTTCACTACACGCATCCCTTCACAGTCCCCTGAGTTCCCCATCTCTTTGGTCAGGAAAGCAGCAGCATGTATTGTCCTGCACTCAGCAGCGTGCACAAACTGGTCACCTACAATCCCTTCACATCTTAGAGAGGTGGATTATGATGGCTTTTCCTTCAGTAGGAGCCCTTATTTGGGCCTCTCTTGCCCCTCGGTTTCTGCAAAATGTGTAGGAAGTTTGGGGTTCTGGAACCTCCTGTTTATTAGTTTTGGTTGCCATATAGCAACCAGTTGAAAAATTATTACAGAGGAATGAGCAAGACTTATGGACATGCTCTTCAGCATGTGATGGCCTAAGCCTCCTTCCTCTAAACAACTAAATTAAACCCATGCACATATGTATATATATTGAAGTTAGGATAAATACTAAGGCAATTATCTAATTTTAAATATACAATATACAGATTATAAAAGCTGCTGAGGAACAGTTCAAACAGAAAAGCATGGGATTTTATGTGGCACTTTTTTAGCCATCTCACAATTTAAACTAAGCAGTTAAGGCATTTCTAATTTCAATTACATCAAAGTGTAGCACATGCAAAAGGTAGATTCAGGCAGTTCAAGATCCAATTCAAGCTAACAGTAGCCTTGTGAAGGGAGGTTAATATTTGCTCCCCAGTTTTGCTCTCTGTCTTTAAAGTGTGGCTGCACCACATTCAAATGAACTTGTGAAGTCTGATGTGTGCTTTGGAACTCTATTAAATTATGTGAAACAATAAACTCATGAAAGCAGCAATGTCATTAAAAAGTCAGTTTCAGGTACCTTGTTATCCACGGAGTTAAAGGTGGCAATGAATCCCAAGAAGGATTTTGCTTTTTGACAACTCTGGAAAAATAACCTCAGATTTTTATAGAAACCATAAAGCAGCATGATGAACTATTTTTTATGTGTTCTTGGACCAACTCTTGCATTGCTGGAACAAAAAATCCTTTAAAACCAAAGAGAAGCTTTTGTAGGAAAGCTTTGGTCCACGGCCTGTCTTTTAGGGAAAGGCTGAGCAATAGCTGCCTTCAAAAATTTGTAGCAGAACAGTATTTAGATTTCCCTAAAAGATACTCTAAAGAGTGACAGAAAGCGCCAAAGCTGCAGAATACCTGCTAGTCAGCAAGCTTTGGTTCCTGTCTCTCTTGCTCAAGTGTCTCAGTGTTATGTAAGAGGAGAAGGGAATGTTCCTCTCTTTTGGCAAAGGACACTGAACCCAGCAATTTGTCTTGATGGGACTGAGCAGAGTGCATGAAACCAAGTGAGTTATTGTGCCCTGCGATTTCAGGAACTCGTTTAAAGATAGCCCCCAAATTATCAAAATTTACATAAAGAGAGACATCTGACTATGGTCATGAAATACTTCTACCAAGTTTGGAAAGCAAAACTCAAGCAATGAATGGTCTGTGTCATAAATGAATTTTTTGGCTACATGAACAGGCCAGCGAAGAAAGAACATTGAATAAGCAAAGGTTTTAATATTCTGACAATTATAAACAGTCCTTTGTTTTTTTCTTTTTCTCTTACATGCACATGGGTGTGGGCTGGGGAAGCCATGTATTCATAAAACATCTGGTGTTCAGCTTGTTGTTATAATCAATCAGTCTTTTTATTTTATTTTTCCAACACTGCAGAAAAAAAAAAGAAAAATACTTGGACTGCTTAATTAAAGAACCAAAGCCTCCTCCTTCTGGATACAAAGGCAGGGGGATCTGGCTCACAGTCGATTATTTGCAAGATTTGCCTTAAAGGAGAGAGCTCCTCATGTTTGGAAAGAACAGTTAGTTGGGTTGTTAATATCTTACAGTAAAAACTGTTCAACTCATTGTCTCCAGAGCAATTGTTTACTCACAGGACAGAGAATGACATTCCTGACTCACTGTTTAATGCATTTACAGTTATTAGTCCTGATTTAGAAGGACAATACATGGTGGGAAAATGATACTTTAGCTTTTATTCCCTACACTTACAAATGTCGTAATAACACAAGCATGTTACAAACACCAACATACATAGTAGTGTATTAAGCATACATAGTAATAACACTTTCACAGAACTGCAATGCCTCCTAGTTCCTATCATTCACAATAAGGCATTACAGCTTCCTGAAATGATTTACATCCCACTAACACTAAGTTTAAAACCTCTTTCAGCAGCTTAAGTCACTCCATTTGGTAATGGTGGTATCTTTTTGTACCTCACAACTAAGGGCCACATTTGTAAAAACACTTTTCAGGCTACCATCCCTGCAGAGGACAGAGAAGTTATTGTCTGCAGGATTTTCAAAAATCTGACTCTGTTTCCAAAATTTTAGTTGGTGATACTGACTTTTATCTGCAGTCTTACCTGTAGGTCTAGTGTCATTCATGTGGAGAGGGGGAACACAACTGCTTAGTACCTGCATCCTGACTGGCCCTTCAGAACTCTGGACTCTGAGAAATATATAAATAAATACTAAGAATTAAATTAGTTATCAGCCACACCTCCTCTAATATGTGTCAGTAAGATGTGCCATGTGTATGTGTGTATTTATGATTCTGCACTAATCTAACTACATGCTGACCATTGATGTGCTCTCTCAATATGTCTACTTGAGAGACTTTTAACCTGTAGTTTCTGTCTTCCCAGAGCTACAGGCAACCACTACATAGGTGATGGGAAAGATAGCAAAGCTGGGGATCTGACTTCTCAAAAATCACTGGACAGCAACACTGAGAGGTAATACAGAGAATACAAAATAGCAGAAGTGAAAATCGCATATTATGTGCATACTGCAGTGTACTGATAAACAACAACTAAGGCAAGGACACAACTTCGGATTCAATTAAAGTGCACTTCTGTTGCCTAACATAACTGTGGCACTTGAGATCACCCACATGGGGCTGATATGTAAGTGGTCTGAACATTTCTGAGGCACCAGAAGGAACCTGGTGGGAGACACTTGGGCATCTCACATGACATCAGATATCCACACTGAGGTAATTGAATCCTGCCCTAGCTCTCCACTTCCCCACTGACAGGAAAAGAAGTGTAACACTTCAGTTTGCATGCTGACACTTTTACTTAGATACCCAAAATCACTTGTCTGAATCTGTGGGTGAACCCAAGTCAACCAGTGTGATTTCACTCCTTGCTGGACTTCACTGACCAATTTTGGTAACTTGGAGCTTGTCTCTGACAGTGAGCAAATGAACTGAGAAACAGAGTCAGTGACAATATGAAGTACAGATTTGTAAGTTGTTTTGCAAACGCTTTAACATTTCAGTAAATAGGATGTAGCACACATTTTCACATGTAAAATAAAACTTTTAAACTCAAAAATGTCTTTGAGTTCTTTCATTTCTCTTTGAAAGCTTTTTTCCCCCCTATATTCATGTCTCATAAACATATTAAAACACCACAGTCAAAGGAGTAAGATAACCCACTGAAGAAATGACTAGCCACATAAACGTCCTCATGCTGCAGGAAACCTTGTCATGACTTTGCCTTGCCTACACATTAATGAAAAAATCTCATGTTTTGTAAATAAGGTCTGCAAAGTCTGGTGGAAAAGTGCTTTATTCCTTGTTTCATCAATAAAGTTACTATGTGACTTTCAAAAAATTCCACTGCGCTAGGAAAACTTCTGTTTCCTTTTATGTCCAGATTTAGCAAGTTTTTCAAAGCCCTTCTTATTAAGAAAAGTTGTGGCTGGAAACACGGATAAGTAGCTACAACGATTCCAGAAGCTATAAATATTCAGGTTATGATATTCAAGAAATTATCCTCTCTGAGGTGGGCTTTATTGTCTCCTAGGACCCACCTGCAGCTAGGTAAGGGCCTCCCAAAATGAAGTAGATGGCCCTAAATGATCATAGGTGGTTTTTAAAAAATAAACACAAAATTAGTTTCACACCTACTTAGACAGTTTAGAATTTTAATGTGCAAAGTCTGCCAGGGCTTTGCAGTGAAATAAGGCCATGCATTCAAGCTCCCTGAGGCCAATCAGAAATCCAGGCTGAGTACTACCCATTTCGCAATTAGAAATCACTGCTCCATTCTAGAGCACATCATTAACGAAGAAACTGTTACTTTGATCACATTTTAGCATTTAGAAGCTCAAGAAAATCTACCAATTTTTAAAAACCCCCACTGTTCTAGCCTCAAAAACACCAAGAAGAGTTGAGATCTGTTTCATGTCACTCCACACAGTCTAGCATGTAGCAGGCTTTTCCAAATTTTTCTAAACACGCACCCCCACCCCTTCTCCTTCCAGCTGAAAAGCTCCCTCTAGGTGTATTGTGATACATTTATAATTTTACTTTTGTCTTTTGGATGTCTGGTAGCCCTGGCACAGGTCAAAAGTTTTGTACCTGGAGTCATTATCCATACAACAGCTTTGTCTTGTCTCCACTGTGGTGTCCTGTCTGGCCACCCACCTTCCCCTCACACCTCCAGGGAGCAGCAGCTGACAGGCAGCCTGAGCACTGCCCCTTGTGCTGCACATGCAGCCCGTTCAGCAAGTTCTGCATTTGTCTTGGATTTATTCCACATCTGCAGGACAGCTCTTGGACACATCACCAATTTGGAAAAGCTCTAGGTATGACTGAACTATACTCAAATCAGTCACTGGCTTTAGAGGAGGGATGTATAGAGGTATGTTTCACTGGTTTATATCAGCTTTTCTTTATGTCATTCAACACTGGACAGTGTTTTTTCTTACTGGAGCTCTGGTATTCTGAGTGATTTAACTCTAGCAGCTCTATTTCACCTTTGAAGGAGCGTGATGAGGCTACCTCAGACTATACAGTTTTTCTATCTTGCCTGGAGATCCTAAATAGGGATCAGCCTTCACTCTGTCTGAGACTGTTTGGATTTGTATGAAAGAACATTTACTCATCCTGAAAAAGCCTTGCCAATTAACTCTGCATTGTTTCGGTTTGTTTCTTTCCATTTGCTTACAGTGACTGTCAGTCCCAAAAGATAGGAGTTAAAGATAGCAGAATAATTCTGTCACTGTTTGTTATGAATGCATTTTGTATTTATGGGTTTCAGTACTACAAAAGTCTTGTCCAGTACCACATTATTAATGCCTTCATAATTAAATTCGTTAAAGAACTACAGCACCCAAAGTACACCTACAGTTAAATCCAGTTAACTTAATTAGTCAGTGAAGCACAGCTGTTTTAGGAGGACTCCACCATGGATAGAATATTATTCATACATGAAAATAATTTAGGATATAATATATAATAATTTAGGGAAAAAACCCCAAAATTTTTACACTGCCAGACAACCTTGGGACTCCCCCATACAATCCTAATTATCGTAAGCAAGATCATTCATAAGCACTAATTAGCTCTCTGGCTTTCTTTTGAAATAAAGCAACAGGTTCTCTGCAACATCAGTCTGGAGAGCAATCCTGGACAGGCACAACTCAGGGATCACTCCCCCCAGCCCACCACCGCTATAGCCCTGGCTGTAGTGACATGGCTATTTTGCATCAGCTGGAGCAAATGCCTTTTGCCATGTAGACACAGCCTCTGAGGACAAGGGTGTCCCTGAAACATTACCTCTCTTTGTCCCTTATCCAATCCCAGCTACTTGGAGTCTGTAAGCCAGAACAATTTCCAGTTTTTCCTTTACTAAGCTGATGATGATGACAATGATAACACCACTTTTATATAATATCCTATATCTAGGTCTAGGGTGGCTAATTTAAACATCCAGCTCTAGGGCATATGTGCCTACACCTGATGTGTATCACCGTAAGTAAGTAATACAGTCCTGATAAATCATGCAACATGCTTCCCTCTGCTCTCACTGAAGAGGCATATGTGCCTATGAAGAGCTCCAGAAGACAAACGAAGCACCCTAAGCATGTATTTCTCTATAGGGTAGAGAGAATAGGGTATAGGTAGGGTAGTCAATGTAAATGTTGTGTGTCTCCTACCCAGCTGAAAACTGGGTCACCTCCTCTTCCTCCAAGAAGTGGATGAACATTCAGAAAGATGGATATTTTTGCAGTGCAAAGTAATTGCTCTAAAATGGAACATGTGCAGCATCAAGACTCTACTGACAATAAAACATTTGCAAAAGCATCCCCTATTTCATCATAATGACCCAGCTACAAAGATCAGGTTTAAATAGCAAAGATGACAGTGTTAGTTGTCCTTTTCAGCTTGCCTACACTAACAACCACACTGTTATAATTTCTGTAGGGGATAGAACAGCATTAGCACTGGAAAAGAAATGTGAAATTACTTCAGAAGCTATGATTTTAATTACAGCCAGTGAAATGGGGAAGAGGACAGAGGAGGAAATGAAAATACAAAGGAAGCATAAATAGCATTGCCTCTTAGGACATTACTGTTTATCTTACTCTGGGTATAAAGTTGCCTTATTTTCTTAGCTTCCTGCTTTGGAAGGCAGCCACTAAATTAAAAAGAAAATGTGGTTTTGTAGTGCAAGGAAGATTTTTTTTTTCCTCTAATTTATAAAACTGGAGAACCCAAAGCAGTGATTAATTTAAAAACCAGGTTGGAGAAAGATTTATCTGATTCCAAATTCTTTTTTTCTTTTTTTTAAAGAAAAAAAAAGGAAGCAATTTTTTTCCAAATAAAAATAATTAAAATTAATGGTGGTTATTAGAAACAGTTCCCCTTTCTCATATATTCATTCTTTGACTGGTTTTATCTTTCTCACATTCATCAGGAAAGTTGTTACTTGGACAAATAACACTGAAACTGATTTTTACTCAAAAGGTAAAATAATGCTCATTTTCAGTAAGGATAAATCCCTAAAAAGCTATCTAGAAAAAGCGGGGGGAAAAAAGCCCAGCAAACCATATTTTTAAATAAATTCCTTAAAGAAAATGTGTAAACTTGCGATCAATGAGGAAGCATATGATACAGTTGCCTCAACATATGTCCCTGTTGTGACTGTAGTCACTGTAGGATAGCTGAATGAGTGCCTGGCTTCCATGCCAAATGCAGATTGCCACAGGATTGTCATTCCACATCCTTGTTTTTTAAAACATTTGTAACTTCTTCCTTGAAACCCAGCACTTTAGTTGTGCCTTGGACCCATTCAACACACAATACTGTTGTGATAGCACAGGTAATAGCTATGTCTCTGCTTCTAAATCACTGGGGCAGCGTGAGCATGCACACACACATACATGTGTACCCCATATATGTACAAACACATACACATGCATGCACATACCCAGGACCCAAAAAACTTCAAAACTTGTGTGAAACTTCATGATGTCCTGTTGCAGTACTGGACTGTGATATCTCCATGATAAGATGGTAGGCTGACATGACAGTGAACTTCTGAAGCTGTTTGATCCACGGAGCACTAAAATCAGATTGCCATGTGGGAGGGGATGCTTCCTCTCTGAAAGGCAGAGAAATACCCTGATATATGATAGACATGAAGCAGACTTCAGGAAAGAGAAAGAGGGAAGTAATAGCTTGGCTTATCTACCTCTGTAGTCAGTGGAGAGGGACAAGTCAACTAAAGAAGTCACAGAATCACATAATCATAGACTACACCGAGTTAGAAGGGACGCACAAGGACCGTCGAGTCCAGTTCTTAGCCCTGCACAGAACCATCCCCAAGAGTCACATCATGTGCCTGAAAATATCATCCAACCACCTCTTGAACTCTGGCGGGGTTGGTGCTGTGACCACTGCCCTGGAGAGCCTGTTCCAGTGTCCAACCACCCTCTGGGTGAAGAACCTTATTTTAATATCCAACCTAACCTGCCCTGACACAACTTCAGGCCATTCCCTCAGGTCCTGTCACTGGTCACCACAGAGAAGAGATCAGTGCATGCCCCTCCTCTTCCCCTCACAAGGAAGTTGTAGACTACAATAGGGTGTCCCCTCAGTCTCATCTTCTCCGGTCTGAACAGACCAAGTGCCCTCAGCCACTCCTCATACAGCTTCCCCTCAAAGCACCTCACCATCTTTGTTGCCCTCTTTTGGATACTCTCTAAGAGCTTAGTATCTTTCTTATATTGCAGTGCCCAAAACTGCACACAATATCCAAGGTGAGGCCGCCCCAGTNCCAGTGACGAGCAGAGAGGGACAATCCCCTCCCTCAAGCAGCTGGCGATGCTTTGCCCTCAGGACACTGTTGGCCCTCCTGGCTGCCAGGGCACTGCTGGCTCATGTTCAACTTGTCATCAACCAGGACCTTCAGATCCCTTTCTGTGGCACTGCTTTCCAGCTTCTCATTCCCTAGTCTAGACAAGCATCCAGGGTTGCCCCATCCCAGGGGCAGAATCTGCATCTTTCCCTTATTGAACTTCATATGGTTGGTGATTGTCCAGCCCTCTAATTTGCAAAGGTCTCTCTGCAGGGCCTCCCTGCCTTCAATGGAGTCAACAGCTCCTCTGAGATTTGTGTCATCTGCAAACTTGCTTAGTATCCCTTCCAGTCCTGCGTCTAAGTCATTTATGAAGATACTGAGGAGCACAGGGCCTTAGATGGAGCCCTGTCGAACCCCACTAGTGACAGGTCACCAGTCTGATGTTCCCCCATTCACTATTACCTTTGTGCTTGACCCATGAACCCACACATGATGTGTTTATCCAGCTGTGCTGGACATTTTGTCCACAAGGATCCTGTGAGAGACAGTATTGAAAGCTCTACTGAAATCCAAAAAGATTACAGCCACTGGCTTCCTTTGATCAACTAGGTGGGTTACCTTTCATTAGGGTGTATTTCACTTTTCTCACTGTCTAACTTGGTAGGGTAACAAGACAACTGTTTTGTTTTCATGCATTAAATTAAAAGAAAAGAGAAAAATAGAAAAAGAGTTGGAGATTAACCTTTTTGAGAGCTGGTCCTGCAATATTTTGCTTTGATATTCACACAGTGCGAAGCAGCCACATCCTCTTGTACTCAGAAGCACAGCCTGTAGAGGCGTCCACCTTTTGTGCACAAACCAGATCTCAAGGCAACTGGGAGACCAGAGTGCAATTGTATGAGCAATGCCTGAATGGAGGAAATCTCTATCGCTTCTATGGAAGCTGGGCTGCCAATCAGTCAAAGTGGGAAAAAAATCCCTTAGATCAGAGGAAGAATAGTTTAGTCCCCTTCAGATATGAATGTTAGTGTTAAATCTTAATCTAGTGGTGAAGGAGGGACACATGCATTCAAGTCACTTTGCATCTAGCTCATCAGATCTGGGCTCTGGGTTAGGACTTTCCACTAGAGAACTGAATTCTAGTAGCTAAATATTGGTGTCCTCGAGAGAGGCCTTATTTTACTGCCCTACTGAAATCAGTGCACTTGAAATAAATATGGATTGGGTGAAGACAAAGACTAGAGGCTTATAGTGCAGACAGTTGAGAGAGAAAGGTCATTCTTTGATTCCAGACCTGGTGGCTCCCGTTTGTCATGCAAAGCAGAACAACTTTGCACAGAAAAATTCATGTGTTCTGCTGTGTTGAAGAATGCATTTTAAGCTCACACACTGAATGAGGCAAAGGGAAAATCTGATTGTTAGTTTTACATGTTGGATAATATTATCTGAACCTGTAAGGCATACTTTCTCTTATTTGTGAATTGTTTCAAATCTCCTTCACAAATGTAGCACCTTTTTATCCATTTTTTTCAGAAACACTTAATGATCCAATTTGTAATTTTTAAATGCTTTTTTTCTCATTTTTTGCAAGAATGCAAATTTGCCGAATCTGATTCACATTGAAGAATCACTTCCAGCTGAAATAATTTTCTATTTGCCATCCCAAATAATTTTTTTATCAAAAATAATTCACTTGACCACCCTACCGTACAGCATTCCTAGCTATGTTATAGGTGAACAATATATACTTCTCAGTGCCTGGGTTCCTTTGGTGCATTTTCTGAGGCAAGCTTGGCAGATTAATTCCATGTTAGCCAGATGATCAGATGACCAAACACAGTGGAATATTAATTTTCCATCTGTGTAAGTCCCTGCAGTCAGAGGTGTGAGCAAGCAGGAGTTTTCTAATCCTATGGGGCAGAAGTGTGAAGGAAGAAAATCAGCCAGGAAGTAGTGTGAGCTGCCATGTGTTCAGACAGGAATAAGAGGGAAATCTTTGGCTGCTAGCACTAATCCTCCCAGACCTACAGTTTGCTGATGCCACTGCCAATCATTCAGACTTTTTCAGTGCACTGTTTTCTCATATACCTTTATTTATCTGTCTATTGTTTATTTAGTTAGTTCCTGTATGATTATTTATTTATTTCCTGTATTATTTAAGTAATTAAAAGTTACTTCTGAGGCTATGGATTTTTTTGTTGAAGCCTTGAGATGTCTAAACTTGTATAAGTTCCATGGCCCAGTGTTACTGCATCACTCTAGTTGATATTTACCTAATGCCAAATCAGAACATTGGTTTTGAGGGAATTCGTTCAAAGATGGGAAATGTGGGAAATTTCTCATCCCATCAGAGTGAATGAGTGCAAAAAATTATAACACAAGTGTTTTTATAGATATTTTTTCCTTCTGCGTTTTAGAGAAATGAAGAACCCCTGGAACCATGTAGGTTCCCAGAATTTTGCTTAAAACAAAACCAAAGTCCCTGTTTCTTTTTGTCTTGAAACCACATGATCAAACCACCTGATCCTCATCTAAACCTGGAGAACTGACATTCCCTTTGTTCTCCTCTTCAATCAATTAAGTGTACGTGCACAGCTTTTTTGAATCTGCTTACTGCTTACTTCTGACACCAGAAGGATGTTCCAAGCTGGTGGTCACTGAATTCTTTTGCTTAAATCAAAACATTCTGTGGAAATCTAAATGTAACAATCTTTTCTTTCCCAAAGACTGATAATAAGCAGACTCATAAACTGAAGGGGTACCATATCTCTTTCCAATACAGTGCAAAGTAAGAACCTCATCATTTATTTAAACTAGATGATAGAGACCAAATTCAGCCCTCTGCTGCATTCTTGGGAATCATATTGAATTCAGTGAGAACCACCTGCACACAGAATTTGACCCCAAAACAAAAGCCTGGCTGCAGATTTGATTTGAATTACTTGATGTAGAAGTAAGGTACACTTTGTTTTTCCACAGTATTTTTGGAGTTGTTGTTATACTAATAATAAAGATAGGATATTCTCCTATGGAATATGAAGGAATATACTTAGAAACACTTTTGAAAAATAGTGATCACCTGCTGTGTTGTACCATCTATTAAAAAGTACCATTTTCCTGTGGTGTATTGGAGCCATTATGTTCGAGGTAGAATGGCTTTGTGGTGCCAGATGATTAAAAAATTCACGTCAACAGCAGTTTACAAGTGGGTTGAATCTCATTAAGAAACAAAACTATCTGGCCTGCTTTGGTTTAAGCGATCCCGTAAACCCACTACACGCTGTGGCTGACTTCCTGTGCTGGAAGACAGGGACAGGGAGCAGAATGAAGCTTCCATAATCCAAGGGAAAATGGTCAGCAACCCGCTACATCACCTAGACACCCACAAGTCTATGGGACTGGGTGACATCTATCCAAGGGTGCTGCAGGGAATGGCAGAAGTGCTCACCAAGCCATTTTCCATCATTTACCATCAGTTCTGGCTAACTGGGGAGGTGCCACCTGACTAGAAGTTAGTGAATGTGCCACCCAATTACAAGAAAACCTGGAAGGAGCATCTGGGGAACTCCAGGCCTGTGAGCCTGAGCTTAGTGCTGGGGAAGGTCATAGAATAGATCACCTTGAGTATCATCATGAGCATGTGCCAGACAACCTGGTGATCAGGGCCAGCCAGTATTGGTTCATGAAAGGCAGATCCTGCATGACTGACCTGTCCTCATTCCATGACCCACTTAGCGGGTGAGGGAAAGGCTGTGGATGTGTCCACCTGGCCTTTAGTAAAGCTCTTGACTCCATTTCCCACAGCATTTTCTTGGATGAGTGCACTCTTCTCTGGGTTAAAAACTGACCTCATGGCCAAGTCCAGGGAGTGGTGGTGAATGAATTCACATCCTGTTGGTGGTCATTCGTAAGTGATGTTCCCCTGGGCTCAGTGATGGGGCTGGTCTTGTTTAATAACTTTATCTACAATCTGGGCAAGGGAATCATTCACTTCATAGATGACACCAAGCTGAGAAGAAGTGTTGATCTGCTGGAGAGTAGGAAGGCTCTACAAAGGGATCTGGACAGGCTGGATCAGTGAGCAGAGGCTGACTGTATGAAGTTCAATAAAGCAAAGTGCTGGGTCCTGCTCTTGGGTCACAACAACCCCATGCATCACTACAGGATTGAGCATGGCTGACTGGAAAGCTGCCCGGTAGAAGTGGACCTGGGGGTGCTGTTCAGCAGCTGCCTGAACATGAGCCAGCAGTGTGCCCAGGTGGCCAGGAAGGCCAGTGGCATCCTGGCCCGTCAGAAGTAGTGTGACCAGCAGGACCAGGGCAGTAACTATCCCACTGTAGTCGGCCTTGCAAGGCCACAGCTTGAATCCTGTGTTCGGTTTTTGGACCCCTCACTACAAATAAAACACTGAGCCTCTGTAGTGTATCCAACAAAGGGCAACCAAGATGGTGAAGGGGTTGGAGTGTGAGTCTTAGGAGGAGCAACTGAGGGAGCTCAGGCTGTTAAGCCTGGAGAAAAGGACACTCAGGGGAGATCTTATCCCTCTCTGCAGCTGCCTTGAAAGAGATTGTAGCAAGGTGAGGGTTGGTCTTTTCTCCCAGGTAACAAGCAACATGACAAGAGGAAATGGCCTCAAGCTGCACCAGGAGAGGTTTAGATTGCATAGCAGGAAAAATTTGTTCACAGAAAGGGTTGTCAAGAATTGGAACAGGCTCGGGGAAGTGGTTGAGTCAACATCCCTGGAGGTATTTAAAAGGTGTGTGGATGTGGCACTTAGAGACATAGTTTACTTGTGAACATGGCAGTTCTAGGTTACTGCTTGGACTTGATGATCTTGGAGGTCTTTTTTGACCTAAATGATTCAATGATTCTAACTTGTTTCTAATGTCTTGCTAAATGCCAAGACATGTGGGTTAAGGAAATTGTTTTCTACTTTGTTTGCAAGCAAGAAGATAAAAACAATGACAATCCTTTAATAATAATAGTCTCAAAAAAAAAAAGAAAGAAAATATTTCTCACTGACTTCAGCCTAATATACTTCTCTTATCTCTACTGCAGCTAGAAGGATGACTGGAAAATTTTGGCTAGCATTTTCTGAGATTTCCATAATTTCCTTGATTAATTGTGGCAGTGATGAAAAATAAGCCTTTTGTTATTTAATGTACACCTTATTACATGCCTGTCAGTGAAGCAACCTAACTGGTGAGATCACAAAATCTCTGCTTCATGTTCCTTCTAAATAATAGTCCTGTGGTTGCAGCAATGTCTAGTTGTTAGAAACTAAAAGAAGTGCCCTTAAAATATTTCAAATACTCTTATGTACTTGAAAGTGAAACACTCAATAAAAGTGCAGTCTTGAACAATGGAAAGTCTCAGGAATTAAAAGTCCTAATCTTTTGAAATATAGTTTCTCTTTCCTTCTTTCTAAGTTCCCTTTGTAACCAGAAAAAACCACAACACATGAGTGAATTGTTACAGGCAGCTCAGAGATCTGTACTTAAAATTCAGTGACTGGATATCAGTGGTATTTTCAAGGACATGGGAGACATTGACTGAAACCACTAGAACATGTTCTTAGGCATATTCTCACTCCCCTTTTTCTCTTCTGCTCCTTCAATATCTCCTCTTCTCTAAGAAAGTGTTTGATTAAATAGAACAGTTACCTATTTAGGGCCAGAGCAGATACCTTTTCTTAGAATGAGTAGTACCCTCCTCCACAAGAGTCCTTAAAACTGCAGAAAGAATTAATGGTAGTGTATTACAGTGTTACTTCAAACTGACCACATTCTGGCCATTTAAGTGTACAATTATCAAAGCCAGTCTGGACATCCAAAGCAGTGTCACTGCAATGAAAAGATAATGGCATGAGCTCAGCAAGCTTTTCCAGGAGCCTGAAAATGGGTGTGAATAACCAGACTACACAGAAGTATGGATGCTAGAGTGGCACAGGTACCAAAGGGAACTCGTTTTGGTACATGTCAAAAGGAGGGGAACCTCATCCAGTCCAAACTTTAACATGGTTTAGCCACGTATACCCAACTTAGCCATGCAGACATTTGGACTAGAATTTGCAGTGTGGACTGACCTGAAAATGTGTGGCTTGGCTACATCTGAGGCAACTTGCTCCAAACACCCTGTAAGTGAAGGTCACGGGTTCCCAGGGCATTACCTTTGCTTGACTGTCAATTAAAGGATAGTTTTGCACCTCCATATTTGCTGTGATCCCGTGGTTTGATATTGGAAGGTAATGGAGCAAGCTTAGAGCAACAAGGTGAGAACACCCACCAGGCATTGAGAAGATTTATGTGTCCAACCATGACACACCTCAGCAGAACTACCTCTTCTTTTCTTGGGAGCTGCTTTTAAGCTTTTTAAAAAAATTTTGTTTAAAAAAATGAGCCTAGAAAAAGTCCGTCAAACATAAGCTTGCACTGTGTAGCTTTTGAAATTTGGACATATGAGACCCTGCTATGCTGGCTGCACCTGTTTCTGACCAGCTGTTGGTCAGACTGTTTGTTACCTATATTCTGCTCTAATGTATTTTGGTTATTATACATTTCTCACTGAGGCACAAGCAGTCTCTGTCTGGCTCTGTAGATCAGAACACAACACACTACCACACAACCTAGCTATTACTACTGTAATGCAAATAATACTAATTTCAGAATTACATCAAATTAAAACATACTAGCTCTCTGCGGCTAAAATTATACTGAAGTCAAAACCTAATGTCAGAAGAAAAATACGGCTTCTTAAAAATTTGCACTAATACCTCCTCTCTCATTTGAGATATTGAAGCATTTTGTTCATTCCTACCAAATTTGTCACATCTATTTCCAGGGTCTTTGAAATTATAGGGAAGATCTTGGTTAGTGAATCGAAGAATTTGCAACTCTATTAGTTCTAACAATAGTTATTCCTATATTTTTTTATCTCTGAAAACTATTCAGCTTTTTTGGGTCCAGCAAACCTGTTACTCCACTAAGAGGACATGATATTAGCATAACCACTACTGTCTCCTCTCTGAGTTGACAATGATTTCTACTTTGGACAGTCTCATTTCCATATTTGAATGTGATACTGTCTGGCTATCTTTGGTCAATACATCATCCCCTTTGTGTCTATTGCATTTGGTGACCTGATGGTTGCCTGCTTGAAATATTCATTAAACAAGTAGTTCAGAAATTTTAAAAGTAAAGTTGAAACGCTAGTAATAGGAAGAACCAGCCTGATTTTAGACATTTCTGAGGGCATAATAGCCTCTGTATGTTTGAGCTAGTCAGCTTCTTTTCCTTAATGAACCTTACGTAACAAAATGTGTTTGATTTAAAGCCCTGGAAGCTCATAGGTTTCCTTTACAAATAGTATTTTCTTTGTTTTCATTCTTCTGGAATAGGAGCATGGATCCTAAAAACCCCATGTAGCTACAAATGTGTCCAAAACTCAGCTATGGGGGCTGTGATGCATTTCTTTGCTTGCTAGCTGTATTCAGCATGTGAGTACAATTTTGCTTTTTGAAAGTTCTGCACATGAGTTAATGAATTAATCTAAATTAGCAGAGGAAACATTGGCAGAATTGCCTACCTCTCGTTAGCCTGAGAGTTGGAAGCATGTGAATGCTCTCAAATCTACATCTACCACATGGCATCCCATTGCTGTGCCCACTTGAGTCAAAGGGCAAGAAGCAAGTACTGCTTTGAAGTACTACCTTAAACAAGAGATAAGGAATAGTAAACTTAACTGAAGCCTAACTGATGGCAAACAATTCTGTCTTCTCATGCACAGTAAGCAATTGCTGAAACTGTCTTTCAACCTGTGTAATGTAATCATGACAGCAACCAACCAAGCCCAGTCTCTTTTTTTGCTCTTCCCATATTATTCTTTTACTTCAGCAGATCTTCCCTATAAAGCTGAGTGATAAGACTTTGCAATTGCAACCATGTTTCTGAAGAAACAGTACACAAGGTAATGGCAAGTTTTGTCACCATAGCAGTGGTGGCTGTAAACAGTTCCCAAGCTTCCTGTTCCTGAATGATATTGCAGTGGCTTCCTGCAATTACACAATACATTGTCATGCAGATTAGCTACGGGTCACTGCATGGGGATAGGAAACTTCAGAGGTTTCTGTTGAACCTGTCAGGTTGGCAGATCTAACATAATGTTGGGATCCCCTCCAGCATTCCTCTCCATAATCCACACAGTTTATTGCAGGCTCTCTCTGAGAAGGGGATGTAAAACAAGTCATACTGTTCCCCTGAGGAAATGCCCCAAATGCCTGTTTTAGAAACAGGCATTCAGAGTCTGTATGTAATTCCTTAAGGGAATGAGGAGGGCTGAAGGAAACTGCAGGAAAGC
This sequence comes from Campylorhamphus procurvoides, assembly GCA_013396655.1. Taxonomy (NCBI): domain Eukaryota; kingdom Metazoa; phylum Chordata; class Aves; order Passeriformes; family Dendrocolaptidae; genus Campylorhamphus; species Campylorhamphus procurvoides. Next base: position 2,780,275 of record WBMV01006966.1, read on the forward strand.
AAGCTGAAGGAAACTGTAGGGATACAGAAATGTCTATTTTAGGAATTCAGAAGAGTTTGAGATCCTTATGGGCTTGGTCTGTCTTCCTCCGAAACAGGGACAAGACAAACATGCAACAAAAGGACAAAGAAAGGTAATATGTGTGTGTAGTTTTTTCATTAAGAAGCCAAGAACAAATCCAGGAAAGAGATGTGCTTCCTCATGCTCAGGAGCTTGCATTTAATCGTGGTCTTACTATGTGTATAAGTCAGAGGAAATATCCAATAAACCAAAATGATGAGGAGGACTCATCAGAAACAACGTGTAGAGTTAAGTTTAGAAGGTATAAACTTGGAAAAAGGTCAGGGAAACCCTAAACAAGGAATAAACCAGTCACAGCCTGTCTGTCTGTGATTTAGAAAATCTCACCCATCCAAGGGAAAGGACAATGTATTTGAAGCACAAACCATGTGCTGGTACTATAATATAAGCCATGTATATTCAGAACTGGAAATGCAGGTTGCATTTAATATAGAAAAAACATGATTTGGAGATTTTAGGACAAAAACACTTAAGAACTAAGCCTAGGCTTACAAACAGACATATCCTGAGTACTATCAGAAAGCACATTGGAGAGCTATGATAAGATTAGGCAGTGTTTTGGGGATCTAGACAAGCTCCTTGCCCTCACCTACCATTCCTGACTGTGATATTTTGGTATATATATGTAAAATCAATTAAATTGTGTAATAAATGCAAGTGATTCCAAAAGACACTAGTCAGGCTTCATGATGTTCTCCTCAGAGGACCTTAAAAATGTTTTCTCCTTTTTATTTAGATTGTCTATGAAAAGCATTTATACTTTCCCTAAATATGCAGTAGACAAACTAATTATCTGTGACAGTATCAGCAACAACCTCTGTTAATCTTTTCCCTGCTTTTCAGGGATACTGACAGTTTTGTGAACATCTAAAAAACTAGGCAGAAAAAGGAAAAAAAGACCCCAGTGTATAGGTCTGGGAATATTCTGGTTTCTATTCCAACTCCTTTCACTTAAATATTCTGCTGAAGGTAGAAGTCTGCTGAAGCAGTGTAGAAATCCCACTCTCTCATATGTGGGGTTACTATGATGGAAGAAGGAAGCATATATTTATATTCCTGCCTTATTTTAAGCAGTCAGTAAAGTCATTGATATGAAAATCTTTCTCCCACCTCGACCTTATTTTTTGCTGTGAAGTGAATGAACCTGCAGAAATCGTTTTTAAAACATGATTTTCACTATCACTCAATAAATGTCTGTCTCTCCTTTCTGTGTCCCCACTGCTGCAATTATCTTCTAGAAGCCATATGGGGAGGAGCATAGGCCAGACATTCACTGAATTGACTCATTTATTAATCATTCATTATCTTTCGTAAGAATGAGCAAATTTACTGGCTTGTGTCTGAACAAGAGTTTTCAGAGCAGATTCTACAAGTCAGCATTTTCTGAGGTTGAAAAGAGCCTGAAGATGAGAAAAGCGCTGTCTTCCTCCATTAACAGCGCTTCCCCACTAATCTGCTGATTACTCTGAGTAGCTGGAGTAGCCAAAATGCGGATTATGCCCTGGCACAAGCTTCGTGCATGCAGAACATCTTAACTTCTGTCATAGTAGAGGACTGTGTTCTAACAAGCTGGTTGAAACTTATGCTTCAGCTTGCCATGGTATGTTTATTTAAAGGCTTAACAGCTTGCCATGGTTACACTTGATGTTATTATTAATAGGAAGTGTTTTGTTTTGACTCTTTTTCCTGCCTGATTTAGGGTCCTTTTTTGCATCATGGCCATCCCTAAATACCTAAATGCATCTACCTTTGATCCCTTTCCACATCTTCTGCAGTCACTTCTGCGTGACCAGTTAGGCAGCACAGGAATCACAACTGCTAAAATCAAGGTCAAAATGATCACGGCCTCAGAATAGGGCTGGCCTGATTTGAAATCATGTATTTGGAACAATTTTTCATACATAAAAATATCCTTTAATGCTCAGTATTCTCTCTCTCTCAGCAGAAACATACTCTGTGAACTTTTACAGAGAATGCAGTTTTCCTCTGTAATTTCAGTTATAAGAATGCGATAGATGAATACCGTAAACCAAAACTTTTTTACAGAAAATATAAATTAGATGCTTACATTTCTGGGAAGAAAACAAAACCTACCCAAAATGTTTACATTTTGCTGGGATTAAATTTTAGAATGGAAGAATATGCCTGAAGCAAAATCTGTTAAAGTGAATGGCATGACTCCTCTTGACCCTAGCAGCTTCTGGGTCAGGGCCTGCCTGACTTAGTTTACCCCAAAGAGGGCCATTTAGTAGGTGGTTGATTGGTGTTACTAAATTCCAAAAACAAGTACAGTAGCTGCCGTGAGCTGATGAATATAGCTAAACTGCTGTTCTCTAAACAGTCACATAGCTAGATATCACTTAAGCAGCTTGGCTTAAATTACCTTGGAACAAGTTACTGTGAAAGGGAAATGAAAGCATATAAATGAGTCTAAGACACTTGTATTCATTTGAGGAGAAGTGAGGGAAACAATTAAGATAAACCAGAAAATGGCAGGCCTGTTGAGCCATATGGCCCTTTCGTGTTTCTAACACTTCTTTTGTTTAACTTTTCCAAAGCAATTTTGTCACTATTATTACTGTGGTTGTTTCAGTTTTAAACATGTTTTCCTAGCATTCAATCTTTTCCCCAGCTGCCCCCGTCTTCTGGGGAAAAAAGAAAAAAAGAAAAGAAAAAAAGAGAAAAAGAAAAAAGTCTGAACCCAATAAAAATAAATGCTAGAAAAGTCTTCAAGATGCTTTTCGGCTCATGTTGTCTTTAAAACTTTGCACTGTGTATCAGTTTCTTTTGTTTTTGCTTTCTGCCGGTTTTGCCCAGCTGTTGGGCACTCCTGTGTTCTGCTATAGCAAAACAGATGCAGACTACAGATCACATGGACTGCTTCAGTTGAATGAAAGCAGCTTTGGTCATTAATCCTGTCTATAGGCTTTTCGTTTTGTTTCTTTTTTTTAAATAAGTCGGGTTGTTTTTATTTTTAATTTTTTTTTATTCTAGCTTTTAATCATAGTTTTCAAAAAATTAAGAAATGGGTCTAAAAAAAAGTGTGAGACAGAGATCAAGCAGGCTGCTGTGGGCTTTGAAGCATAAAAAAAAAGGGGAAAAAAAGAAGCTTTTATTGTCAGGAAGTGGCAAATACCTAACTCAGTTTAACAATTCTGTCTGGCTGTAAGATAGGGAAGTAATGCCTTTGGCAGTACATAAACTCTTGTTTTCTTGCCCTTTGTCTTCCTGTGTAAAACACTGTTGAAAAAATCACCTGTCCATAGCAAAGTTAAACTCCTGGCTTTAACACAGTTGCATGGGAACTTCGGTTTATTAATGAATACAACATACCCTCTTTGATTTGAATGCTTTCAGAGCTCTGAAAAGATTCAAAAGGCATCGCTTCCTGCACCAGCGGCGTGCCTTTATCCATCTCAGTGGTTCACCCCTACCCAGCTGCTATATCTCATTAACAAGCGTTTGGCCATCGCAGCGAACTTCGCAGTGTTGACACTTGAAAGGCGCAGGCAGGCGCTGGCAGGCTATCAGCTATGGCAACAGGAAACTGCCCCAAGACAACACTGAGAAAACAGCAGCTGCGAAAGCCAAAAGCAAAAGAGGACAGGCAGGGAGAGCTAGGTGTTTCCAGGCTGCGCTGTTTTCCATATGGGCTGTTTGTGCAGCAGAGCCATGCCAAGGGAGGGGAGGAGAAGAAAAAGAAAAGAAAGGTCTTATAAGGAGGTTGATATAAGTTCGGTATGCGCTAGGGCATTAAATGCTTTTTTGTTACATTTTAATGGCTTCCTAAAGTCTATTTTCATGCAAATAAAAGCCTGCCAGTCTAACGAGTTCACAAAAGCCGGGCCTGGGGCCGGTTCCCTGAACAATCCCTGGCCTGGGGTGGCTGCAGCCTGCCACCATTCCCTAAGGGACACGCTGCCCTCGTCCCCTTGCTTGCAGCATGCTCGTCCCCTCTGCAGGCGCGCTGGACGCTTCACTCCCACCGCTTGGTACCATCATACCCTGAGCGACCGTGCCTGCACCCTTCAGCCCCAAACAAGCTCTAAGTGTCAGTGGAGCGGTGAGGACCAAGCCCATTAGCCAAAATGCCGCTCTGCCTCTGCCCTGCCCCAGGGAGCGTGTGTTTTTCACCTGCTTTACTTCAGACAGAGCTACAGAGCTGGGAAGGGAGATGTGGCGGGGATCCTACAGACGGCGGTGTGCTGAGTACTCTATCACTGTACACCGAAAACTTGCAGTCGATTGATGGCAAAAGAATGAGTAGGAATAGTGAAGTGCGGAGCATTGACGTTAGGATTATTGCTTAACCATATCTCGCTTCTATTTTACATATGTAAAAGAAAATTAAGCCCTGGGTGCAGTTTATCCTACCCGCTACTCTGTGATCCACTGGTGTACCTGGTGTACCAGGTTAATTACAGCTCATTCTGCAAACTTTTTCAGCAAATCTTCAAGTAGCAATGGCCAGATTCATAAAACAGTATTGAAAGCAGCAGCAACAGAAAGCAAACTGACATGAGCTTAAGACTCACCACCACCTTAACATTTTCAATGGTCTGGAAAAAACCTCTCAAATAGTTTAAAGTTTTTCATAAGGATCAGTCTTTATTTTTCCAGTGGTTCAAATGTAGCAGTAACCATTGCCATGTTTCTTCCTTCGGCTCCTTCAGGGGTTTTGCAGCTGTGAGAGGTTTAAAGGCGGATGTTTAGATAATTCAAGCTTGTATTTTACATTTACAGGTAGAAGTTGTATACACTATCACTATTACAGAAAATGGAAACTATTTTCTCAAGCCTCATGCACGTCAAGTTCCGTGGTTTATACTAAAAGTGAATTTTATAGCCTGTTGTGTACACTACATGTTTCCTGTGCCAAGGAACCACAAGACAGAAAACCTGAAATCTGTGAAGTTCCCCTGCCTTAGACCTCAGTGTAGCATCGTCACCAATGGTTTCCAGCACAGCAGTGCATGCTTCCAGCTCTCTAATCTGTGGTTTAGCTGCAGGGTGACTCAGGTGGTAATTCAGTAGGTGGCCAGCTTCCCTCTGTCAATATTGAATTTATGCCCCACTATCCAGGTACACAGTACTGTTTAAAGGACTAACCTTCTGCTGAGATACAAGAGAAATGCAGTGACTGCTTACTATTGTTCAAGATCCCACGGCAGTCAGTGTTGGCACAAGTGGAAATATTAACTCTTGGGCACATGCCAGCTTTCAGTTTGATGGAATACATTCTGCTTAAGCTTTCCTTTCCCATCCTTATGCTGGTTTATAATCTTGCTCTTCCTGATGGCTTCTTTCCACATGACAGAAGGCTGCATGCTCTAGTATGGGAGAAGATTTTTCTGCATCCAAGGGACAGAGGATGGTGCTGGTATCCTGAGTCAAGCAGCAAGAAACCATAGGAGAAATATTTTTAATCCCTGTTATTAAAAGGGTTCACTCACCCTTTGTGCAAAAGTACAAAAATGTAGAGGTGCTTGAGATTAATCCTGTATTCTCACATGATATCTGTTAGCAAAAGAGCATGCACATGACAGGGTAAATGCAAATGCCAGCTTACTGTGATGCTTATTACCGCTGTACAGGCCACTGGGAAATATCACTTAAATCTAAGAAAAACATTTTGTTATAAGAGTTGCATGCTGCAAGAAGTACGTAAAACCAGTTCTCTTCAATTCATACTGGTTCTATTTTGTCTAACTAAACTATATTATTATTTTATATTTCTGGTATTATATTAAGTGTTGATCCTGATATTCCTGAAAACCTTCCATACTTCAGATGTTTGCCAGTTGAGAAATGACTGCTGACAATTAAAATGAGCAATACTTGTTCTGTGGCTGGCACAGTTCTGGAATAGAGCAGTTAGCTACCATGCTTTCATGCCAGGAGTACATGTGTGTGCTTGCCTCAGTGTGCAACTCTCCTTTTTTTTTTGCTCATTTATGCAGCTTCATAGGGGCTTTGTTGCCTGCTCCTGATCAGATATGTTCATGTTTTCATGTGAATTATCTGGCACTGCACAGATACTGTTTCTGCTCTCTTCTTGAGAAAGAATTGCAGTATTCCCCCTGTGACTTGCAAAACCATATCTAGAATATACAGGAGTTTTTCATGATTTACTGGTCATATGTGTCACCCAAATAGGGAATTACTGGTCTGATGAAAGAGCAAAGAGAGAATTTGGAGATATAGTGTTATTTCCCCTGGCCGCTAACTTAAGACAGTAAAGCAGTTATTGATATTGGAGTTGGTTCTTCGCTGTCGTGACAAATAAAAACTTCCAAGCAAAGCACGCTTATAGAAATAAAAAAAGTATTTTCTGAATCTATATTAAATTATTGTTGATTTTGAGAAGCAGAAAAATATATGACGGAATATACCCTTACTCTAGAAATGCAGAAAAATCCTGTGTATCAGTCCCAGTAGACAAAACCAGTGCTCTGGCATGCTCATCAGACAGCACCATTTTAAATATATGAAGACACATGAAGACAGACATATGAGAAGAAATTATCAGATAAGAAGATCACCAAATAGCTACTTTATTGTATAACTGTGGTAAACTACGGCTATGTCTGAAAAAAATGTACTGCAAAACGCAGAGCAAGTCTGTGCTCTTGTTTATGGAGTCAGTTTTTTTTTCTGTAACTTTATGAGTTCAAAGGCACTTATTCTATGAAAGCTTATATATCTCAGATAGCATGGAACATCATGTATATGAAGACTAAATCTATTATTGTAGCTGTGATGTCCTGCAATTATTCATACTAATGTATCCTTTTCCCCCCTCACTGAACCCCGAAAAAGTACAACTGACTTTGCATGCTTAAAATGAACATGTAAAATATTTCTCCATATTAGAACTTTGAGCCTCATACTAAATTATTTTTATATATATCAGGAGGCTAAGAGGGGATTAGAATTTCTAATTTTAAATTCTATCTCTTCAATATTACCAGACTTTCAGGAACATGGACTATAGAAAACAGAACTGTGTACCCATCAAAAAACCCCTCTATTATTTTATTTCTGAAATAAGATTTTAAATATGAAGTTTTGCTCCAAGGTAATTTTTTTTCTCTTTCTTAAACCTAGGGTAAGATGAAACAAGATAGAAATGTTAGCATTTCCTTAATTGCAAGAATACTACTGGGTATTTTTTAAGGAAATCCTTGTCTTATAGATGTCTTCTAAAGGATCAAGTTTTGAGGTCGTAACTTGGCCATATATATTGTTTAGGAGTCTTTTGGGTTTGTTTTTTCATGTAAGCATCTAAGATTATCTCTGGTAGCCAAAGCATCTAGGCTCCAATCCGTGAATCACACAAACATTTACACATTTTCCAGTTCATAAAAAGTGCCATGAAATAGAGCTCATTATAAGCATATTTATTTGAATGATTTCTTGGTGTTCTGCTTCAAGAAACGACGGCTGATTTGAAATTGAGAAAAGTGCCATAAAATGGGTTTCTTCAGCTCGATCAGGTTCAGCGAAGATTGTAAAGGACTGTAAAAGCCTGGATTCATTCAGTCTTGTGCTTTTCCAAAGCTCCTGTGAATGTTTTGTATCATTGCTGTCAGATGTGATTTTCTCTGCCACTGCAGATGTGCACAACAGATTTACTGTTACAAGTCATAGATAGTAAATTCCTGACATAAAGGCATTTAGGGCCACTACCAGATGTCTCATTTTAATACTACATTTGTATATGCTAGAGGGACAATTAAGCTGTGAACAATAAAAATAAAATCATTGCAGGACAGGTATTACCAGTTTATTGTTGTAGTCAATCTACAGTGTTCAATAACATGGATTAATTTAGTTTTGATTTTGTTGTTACAAATCCCTTTGTTACAACAGAATTACTATTGTCTAGGTCTCATTCAACAAATAGCGGATAGGGACATGTCTTTATTACAGCTGTCTGCATGGGAAGAAGATGGCCTGTTTCTCCAACTCTTCTCTTGACAGTTTGGATACAGAATTATCTCCATCAAACTCCAGAATGCATTCGATAAATAGAGTCTCATTTCCATCCTCAACAAATTAGGGATGTTGAGAGATCCTTTGGCTGGGTACTGCCATTTGTTATCTGTACAATTGAATTGCCTGGGAAACATTGCCCAACCTTGTGAAGAGCTTATCTATTTACTACTGGCAGGGGAAAACAGTGCAGGGAGGTTTCAATAATTATCCTCTTTCTGGCTTTTCCTTGGGCAGAGTTCTTGAACGAGTTTTGTTTAGCTGGTACAAATAACAAGGGCTACTTCTACAACTAGGGTTTTCTGGGAGTTGCTCAAAATAAAAGCCTCTACCTCAAAAGAGAGAGAGGTAGATTGCAAATCTAAATCATACCTGCACTTAAAATTAGTGGGATCATGTAGACACTGTTAAAAGAAACAGTAAAAAGTCCCTAGCATTAACTGTAACATTAGGTGAGTCAAGACCTGACCTTTCCAGAAATTCAATGTTATTTGAATTGAATGAGAAAATCTGATTTTGGTACTAACTGCTCTACGTTTATTGCTGTGTTGCTCTCCAAGAGACACTATGTTTAGGTGTTAGTATTAAGAGGTGAGCAGATTATAACAATCAGAACAGAGAAGAAATAAAGGGGTTACTGAGGGAAGTCTCTAAAAACTTGTTGATTTACATAATGCTCCTTTCTAGCCTTAGATAACCCAATCCTGCTTCAACTAAAGGTGTCAAAATTCCTTCCAGCCAGCTCCTACACTGAAACCCTCAGCATGGTTTTGGATAAAGAATGTATTCCAGAAAGGCATTCCATTTTGATTTAAAGGCTTTGAGAGACGAAGGACCCAGCACTTCCCTAGGTAGATTGGGCCAATGGTTAAACACTGCCATGGTGAAGAAAGAAAATTCAAAAATCTGTCTTGAAGTTTGAAACTGATTGGCTTCAGCTCTTGGCCTTCACTTCTCATAATGCCTAAATGAGCAGTTGCATGGGCCCCAAATGCCCTTATCTTTGCTTGCAGGGGTCTGGAAAATGGTAACAAAAGGGGGCTGTGGGTAGTGAACCCTCTGGACTGTTGTTTCCAATGATGGCACTGGTCTAAAATTGCCAGTAGCAGAATGTGGCACAACCTCTGTTGCCATTTCCTATTTTCAGGGCTTTTCTTTGAGTGGCTCTATGGCTGAGTCCTTCCGTTAGAGTGGTGTCCTCTCTGTCTGGGTCACCTGGGTCATGCCCCTCTGAAGGCTAAGAAAGCTGGGCAGTCGGTGCTGTAGTCAGGTACTCCAGTACTTCTGGGCTGCACATTAGAATCAGAAGTGGCTGTGCTCTACCCTCACATTTCAGGGGAAAAATAAGGAATACAATAAGGGGAAAACATAAGGAATGAGCCCTGACATCTTCCAGTACACCCACAGAATTAGAGTGCTGGGAAACCAAGATGATGACTTGCATCTTCCTTCACTTTAAAAACATCCCTTGTGATGCAGAAAAAAAGGATATAAAAATATTCTTTTGAAAGGTTTAATTTTGACGCTGACAGAGCACAGGAACATCATTTAATATAGATTATAGTTTCCCACTATAGGGTCTCCCTGAACTTTGGTCTGACAGAAATATGGTTGACTACAATCAATCTGGATCACATGCTCTAGTATATTCAATTTACAAGCATCTTTCTTCAAACTACCCCTCCATTCCTAGTAAAAATGAGACAGCATGTAGACAGGCAGTTTTAAGAATTATCCCCCAAGCACTGTTAAAGAAACCAATTCATAGATACTCATGTGCTAACCACATGTGTATATCTTTGACAGTAAGTACTTAGAAACTAATGGTGATGGGGTAGTGAAAATAGCTGAAATCATGGAAGGCCACTAAAAAGAGTGCAATTTTTTTAAAAAAACAATCCATTAACAAGCCCCTGGGCTACAAATATGGAATATCAGAATAATAAGAAAAGCTATTAACAGTCCTGCCAAGCCATTATTAATAATTCTTAGCTTTCTTCAGACACATTTTACCCTCCTCCCTCCCCACCCGCTTACATTTTTCTTTGTAAATACTATAAAATGAGTGCCAAATTGCTTCCCTGATTTCAGTGGTCCAGAAAGTCTCCCTGGCATAAATCAACCTGTTTTGGAGACGTCTCCCTTCAGCTTGGTCTGGCAGTTTAACAATGAAAAAGGGAAGAGACAATGGTACAGTCAGACAGCCCTCCAAAAACACATTAGTTGAGAACTAATTGCTGATTAGTAAAATCTTCCCGTCATTTAAAGATGTATTTTCCTTAGTGATGAAATCCAGGTCTCCTTAGACCTCGAGTCACTGTCTGGTCTTCTAGGTTAGGTTTTTTCCAGGGTAGGTTTATATTGCAATTAGAATGGGGTCTGCAGTTTGATTAGGCATATGTGCAGGTTAGCTTTCAATGTCAGTTTGGGCAAGATTCAGGGGTGTAGCTGCAGCAAAAACCAGAAAGCACACTCAAAACTGAATTGTGTGCTGCCATTAGGGTCCAGCCAAGCTAATGACTCACATGAGGCCTTGAGTGAGGTGGAAGCAGACCACACACTTCACTGATGTCCCCTTCAGTGATTTCAGTACTACCTTTGTATAGTATGGCAAGTAATGACATCTTCCTTGGTGCTGAAGAGTACATAGATGCTTTACCTTGTTTTTTCTCTGTAAGATGAAAAGAGTATCAGTGTGGAATCCGCAGCTTGTGAGCTGTGATTATCTCTAGTCTTGAGACTGACATTTGTGAAATTAATTACTGGTAACTATTGCATCCAATTGACTAAATTCTGCCAAATGGCTCCATGAGTTGTTTTCATTTTTGGTCTGCTGATACATGCACCCAAATTTTAAAGATGCTGGAATACAAGGATATATATGAACATAAAAAGAAGTTGCAATTAGGTGAATATTCAGGGTCAATTACATATATTTTAAACAATTTATAAAAAATTTAATGACTTAAAAATAATGACTTTCCATATTTAATCCTATTTTATCATCAGATTGTAAATCCCTTATAAAATGAGAAATTAGATTTTGCTGCAGAAATACCTTCCTGTTAAAGAAGTCACACGCAAAAAGTATTTTTTAAAGCAGCTATGACTTTTAGTCTTGATTAATTTTTTTATTGTTGTTTTTCCAATAATATGAAATATCAATTATAAATAATATTTTTAAAGTCATGGTAACCTATTAAAAATCTTTTATTGTCAGAAAATGCTTTAATGTTCTTTAGTGCATCCACTAAATAGGTCAAAAATAAATGGACTGCAATGTGTAAAGATGTAGTTTAACCTGAGTTTAGCAGGACATTTATATATATACCTACTCATATATCTATTAAAAATAAGAGGAAAATAGAGCTATACAAGACACATAAACATCACTCCTTTTCCCAGAAACACTTATACCAATTTCTGCCATAAAATAATTTCCATAGATGTTTACCTTACAACATCAACGTTCCTAAGTGTTGTGATACACATATTTTGCTTCTTTTTCAAAAGCTTTAGTTGTCAGAGTAAGGTTATTAAGGAGGAACCTTGGGTTTTTAAAAAAATCTTAATGTTGTCTCCTATCTGGCAGCTTGTACAAATGCATCAACTAAATCTGTTTTACTTTTGTAGTCACCTGGGCCTTAACAGGCACACTTGGAGAAGATGAAACAGCATCATCTTGATACTTGGGTAACTCTATGTCCTCCCTTAATTCTGAGTCGTTCTCTGATTGTACGACACACCTGAGAGGCAAAAGAGAGGCATGGTCTTCTCCTCAAGCTCCGGATTGCTGGTTTTCCATATTGCTTAACCACTATTTATTTCCCTGACTCCATTTTGGACTACCCCAGCTAGGCACCACTGTGACAAAGCTAACCAATGACTAAGTAGAGATCATTTCAGACAACATGACCATACCAATCTGACCTCAGTCTATCCTAAACAATCCTCTGACAGCATCCCAAGCTTCAAACACCCATACAGGCCTTCACAGCACTCACTAAGGAAGGCAATAAATAACTTGAGTCCTCCCTGGCATCTGTGACATATTCCCTATGCTATTTTAAGCACTTTTAACTGGAACAAAACATGTAATGAGTAATAAGAACATCGCAGGGACTCATGATACTGAAGACCACTCTGGACAAAGTCCTACATAGTGTGGGCATGGTTAGCTTGTTCTAGATGTCTCTAGCCCTGGGATCTCAGAGCCAGACAATGTTGGGATCAGTGCCAGTCTCTAAACAGTATCGTGGACTTTGGAAAATGAGGCTTCTGTTTGTATGCAAATCTAATTAGTACATAATTATTTATTATGCCAATTTTCCTCAGCAGCGAAACTAGTCTGCCATTTGCCAGGTCATTAATGATTTGCCTGATAATCAAATCTAAGTTGATTTTAACTGTTTGTTCTAAATCCCTGCAATCAGAATATCTGCATGTTTTAGTGTTATTGGGGATCACTGAAAATCCACCAATTACATAATGCTTGGTATGTTTCTTTAGTTGCTCCTGAGAGCAAATTCATTTTATACCCAGACAACTGTCTGAACCTTTCAGTGCATTCCAACAATTTACGCATAGGTCTTTACAAACCACTTTAAACCAGAGCAATCTGAACCCACCTAAGTTTTAAATCTTATGTAACATTTCTCTGTGCACTAAGGGAGAGAGCCCTGTTTGGTTTATCCTATGTGGCAAGCTTTTATGTCCAGCCTTAGTTTCAGCACATGAAGGGTTTCTCTGGAACTGGTGCACCTATGCTTAAAACTCAGAATATATAACTTGAGCACCCCAGTCAAGACCTCAGGTTCCTCAGGGCAGGGTCATTAGCCATTCTTTCTGGGAGACTTAAAAAGGAAACATTTACGTATATGCCCATTTTTTCTTCCAAGTCTGGTTTGCAGCATGCAGAAATTGCAGCTCAAAAATGTTTTGATACAGATTACCATGTTTTCTGGGGTCAACTCAGGTTGGGCACAGTCTTATAGCAGAAGCAGAGACAGTCCAGCTCCTCAATTTACAGGGCCACTCTCCTTTGGTCTTGTCACATTAAACACACCTGGAGGGCCTTGCTGAGTTAATGACTTTCAGGAGGTTATTAAAGAGAAGACAAAGAACTTACACATGGGCAATATTCTAGCTTGGCACTTGTTAGCAAGGTCTCCGGTAACACCAACACATTTCTGCAGAAGCCCAGTTAACAAACTTGGGGGCTGCTAGTTTACATTTCCTTCAGCTTCATAATTCTTTTATGCATAAGATAAAGTTAGGGAAAAGTAAGCATGAATCTCCAAAGACAGGACTCTCAACAAATATTTTCCCATGCTTTCCTGCAGGGTTACATACCTTGGACTCTTCATCTGATACCCATGGGCCATCTGCCTCAAGACATCCTCTCCATCCTTATCTTCACCATACTGTCTCTCTGGGTGCCGTTTATGGCTGGTCCTTGGTGCAGTTTCCTAACTCAGGTCTTCAGTCTTGAAGATGTGAAAGCCTACAAAATCAGTGGGGGTTTGCCTAGTGTAGCTGTCTCCTGCTTATTTAGAGGAAGTAGAGAGTGACTGTGTCTGAGGTGAAACTTCTGGACAAGGGGAGGTGTTCCCTCTGCAGTCCATGATTTGAATCTGTTGTTCCACACTTCTCACACCTCTGGTTTAACTCCATTACAAAAAATAGGTATTCCTAATAGGCCATCATCATGATGGAGTTGTTGGCTTATGGCAAGGTTGTAAGCTGTTCAACTGTCCAACTTTCAACAAAGTCCCTCCACAATCTGGGCCCCCTCTGTGGCTGTCAGGAACTGTGGGGTGCTCTGGAAATCATGAAGTGCGGTCATTCACAGGAGAGATGTTGGGGAACTGCACCATCTCTGCTGCTACCAGTTCTCATTCTGGGGCAAGACTGTGTCCATTGCTAGTTCATAAACAGACTGTTAGTGGGTAAACATAATTTGGTCCTTTAAGTAAAGAGCTCATACTACAGCAGCCTGTCAGACCTTTAAGTCAAAGGTTTCTTAAAGAAAAGGCTGAGGTTTTACTCAATGTCAAGCATATTCAAGACTTTATCCATCCCTCTTGCAGAGGGCCAACTCTCTTAGGCACTTTGCATAGTCTGCCCTGCTCCTGCTGGTCTAGAGAGCCAAAAATGGACTCAGCAACACCCTGTTCGCCAGTGCCCTTACCCAGAGAGGAAGGAAACTCCTTCAAAAGTGGTACGAGCTCCTCCTACACTGCATCTCTTAGGCAATTCACCTATTCAAACAGATGTATTGGGTATAGGTGACCTCACTGGGTGGCTGGTGATGAAACATTAGCTGCTTGAAAAGCTCAGGGTTTGGCAACCAAGAGGAAGCTGGCTTGGAGGAACTATTGGACCGGGCAGTGCCATATTCTTATGAAAGAGGGGGCAGCATGTCATACCAGAGTCACTGAGTTGGAGTGGGATACTATGTCTAGCAGTATAAGTCTCCAGGTCATGCATGATTCTAGTGACCTGTAGAAATGTATCAATAGGTCATTCCCAGGCCATCTGGAAAAGTCCACAGAAAGCAGCTGGGAGAGGCGGGTGCACCTGAGGTGTCATTTGCATTCAGAGTGCCTTGAAAAATTGCACTGAAAACTGTGTGATATGGAGTTCCCTACTCAGGGAAGGAGCTAATAGCCTGAGAAAAATTTGTGCAAGCACCCCCAAGAGCAAGGAAGTGGTTTGTATTCTCTCTCAAAAATACAGGCAACTTACAGATGCCGAGTAAAGAAAAATACAATAGTGATCAAGACAACTGGCAGTAGGCAGTTAGTGCTGACTGCAGGCCAAAGTGTCTCAGCTGAATAGCTCTCCCTTGCTCTTTCTACCCCCAGAGCAAGAAAATAAGAGTGTTTTCTTTGTTGACAGCTGCAAGAAAAACAAAAGGTTGGGGAAAAGCTCACTGCCAGCCTTCGTTACCTTCTTCATAGAGGGAGGTCTGGAGCGGGGAGAGCTCACAGCAGGGGTGAGGCTGGAGGTTTGGGGAGCAGTGGCTGGACTGGGGTGGGAGGCAACAGGAAGCAAGAACCCACCATCTCCCTGCCCAGTGCAAATACATACAGACTTAACCTACAGCTGAACTTTTGCCCTTGAGTGACCAGTGCCATTAGGACGCAGGTCAAAAGGTTGCAGGGTGACAGAAAATGGAACTTTATTGAATGAAAGAGAAAATGAAAAAATTCCTTTGTTTGCTTAACTCCGTGTGGTTTGTATAGCCACTGTGATCCTATAATAGAGTCCAGAGTGAAAAAGTAACTTGATTTATCGCATGCAAATCAAAAAAAAGAAAAAAAAAGGGAGGAGGGATTTTACTAAGGGAATAACTCAAAAAGCAGTGAAAGTCTAAAAGAACCAAATCCCTAAAACATTCGAATAATTGTGACTTTAATCAACAAAAGTCCTTTTATATATATGAGGCAGAGAAAGATTTTTCATTCTTTAGGATCAAGTGTATATTAAGAACACTAGTGTATATATCAGTGTATATTAAGGACACCAGGGAGGCATGTTAAAAGACTATTCTTCCTGTATGAGTCAAAAAATGTGCACATATATGAGCATCTGGCTTAAAAATATTTTGGTTTGACACACATTTGAGTTCCAGAATCATAGCTCTATATGCAAAATTCTTTTATATACATTTATATATAAGTGCAAAATCCAGATATTTAAAATCCATTTGAGAAATGGAAACATGCCTGGTTAAGGTTCTGGCTGGAATTGGAGATTCCAAATGAACTCAGCTAAATGTAACCTGAAATCTTAGCACAATTGGCATGCTTCATTGTGCATTGGTTTCTTTCATTTCTTGACAGAATGTGATCCATCAGTAAAGATATAGCTGTTCAAAATCAGATGTTTAAAGATTTTAATTTTTTTTTTAGAATATGCCACTCATTTTTAATAGAGTGGCATATTCTGAATCAGATTCAAAGAGTTATAAGGGTTAATATTATGATTCTGAGCAGTCTCACCAATGAGATGTAAATCAGTGGAGCTCGAGCACAAGAAAATGAACAAAGTCCAAAGCTATGCCAGGTAGTAACATTTAGGATACAGAGGCACTCCCAGAAACACCTAAAGAAAATAAATAAATTAAAAAAGTGTTAAAGACAGACCTATACTGAAATAAATGTTTCATAATATCATTGCCTTTCTGATCAGTAAGGAACAAATTTTGCCACTTGTGTGCATGTGTAACTCTTGTGGGTGACATGAGCTTACTCAATGTGTGCATAAATACTACTTGAGGGGCAGGAGGCTGAAATGCTGCATGGTAGGAGCAGAGCATCAAAAGCTGGTTTCCAGCTACGATTCATACCTCTGTTACTCTCCCCCCTTCCTTTGCATTGTCTCCTTCCCTCTCTCTCTCCTTTTCATCACTCAGTCCACAACATTCATGGCTACAGCAATTACATCAACATCCTTGGTGTGCCCCAGAGCCTCTTCTTTCTGATTACTGTGAACAACCAAACTCTCTGGCCTGACACTTAGCTTCAGATAGTGACTTCCTCTGTAGATCATCTCTCCAAGGCTCCTCATTTCCAGAAAATGTTTATATTTTATTGATTTTTTTTTGCATTGTATCACAAGCCCAGGCCCATTTTTCTCACCCATATAGCTAAAAATCCTATCCAGACTAGTTTTGGGTGTTACAGTCACGTATCTCACTTACTGCAGTATCCTGTGCTTTTGTTCCTGACAAATGCTTTCATCATATCTATTTGGATTGCTGTTGTCAAAATCATTATCCCCATCTGTTTCTTTGAGTCTGTCGTAATTCTGTTTGTCTCTTTGCACTGTCTCCTCCTCCTTCACTTTAATAAATACACTATTTTTCTCTACTCCCACTTAAATGACACTGTAATCAGTACTAAAAGTACAAAATGACTGCTACCTCCATTAGGAGTTATCGATTTCCATCATCTTCAGAATTTTCAGACACTGATTTCCAATTTTTCATCCTTCTCTCTGCCTAGGCGTGGGAGGGAATCCCCATTAACACATGCAAACTTGCTTCGTTTTCTGACTTAAAAAAGTCTATTTCATTGACCAGTGCTATTGCAGTTTTCTTCAGCTCTCCCATCAGGCTGTCCAATTTCATCTAGTGTAAGCACTAAACCCCTGAAATCTTCCTTTTTTTTCTTCTCATTAGTACAATGCCTAAGGCAATCAAGTCCTCATTCCTGACTAAGAGTTTAAGTTTGCTTGGGTAAATCAAATAAAACTTTTTAGTAATGACTTTCTTGGTCAAAAAAAGCTAAGTAAAGAGTAATTCCATTAACTCTAAGGAACCCATATTTATATGGGTATAATGGATAACAAAAATTTTTTTCTCTTTATTTTAGTTTTTCTGTTCACCTACGGAGAGTAGTAATTGCCATATATCTCCCCTTACACTCCCTGAGATTGTAGAAAATGTGGCTTTATGAAAAATTGAAAAAACAAAATGTATACTGAAAGGTATTTCATGTGCAATATTCTGAATGAACTTTGAGGCTGGGGACTAAATGTCCTTAAAATGTAACTTAAAAATAAATTTGTTTGTAGATGAAACCTTGAAGACACTGTGTTTCTTTTTCATTCGTTTTGTTTACTTCTCACAAGAATTGTTAAATACATCATAGTTTACTGGCTTGCAACTTGTCTCTTTGAAAACATTGAAAGCTGCTTTTAAGACAATGGAAGGAACCTGAAAGATGAATTCTGTATTTTGTAAAGAAAACTTGGTTCTAGCCTTTATGCCAAGTTTCGATGAATTTTTGCAGCCAAGTTACACACTTCTTCTGACAATTTTTAATGTTACCAGACAATTTGATTACATGGTATTGCTATCAAAATGCTAAAAGAAAAAATCAGCAACTCATTAAGTTGGGAAACTAGGTGGCAGTAGACAGTTATTATGACTTTTAGTGTTGTTTCTGTTCAGCAGGTACTAATAGGTTTGGAAAAAGGGAAGAAAGGATGTTAATAAAGGCTAGAAGTTTTGGGTGTTTGGGTTTTTTTTGGGTTTTTTTGTGGGTGGATGGATAATTATGCTTCTGTGCACTGGCAGAGACAGTAATTTGTGGAAGACATTGTTTAAAGCAGAGATATTTTGGGAGCAAAAGTATTGTGCATTGCATACGGTATGCCAAACTTTCGGGACGTCATGCCAGAGTGGCAGGAGAGATTTAGAAAAAAACCCCCAACAAAATGCCCCACTGCATTTCATTATTTTCAGCAACTCACCAGGAATCTGGTTCCTGGATAATATGAATCTTACCATTTTAAACTTGCCTTTCTCAACCATAATGGTTCCTAGACAATATAGGTGGATACTTAAAACCAAAGCTGATTTATTCTGTACAGTGATAGAGGGTTTCTGCAGCTATTACAGAAGGGAATGTAAGAAGTGTTGAAGACTTACGGTGGAATTCTTCTGAAAGCAACTAACTCCTTTGCTTGGTATGGACAAAGCATCTGTGGGTGTATCTTTTAACTGAGAGATTTAGAGTATAGTGGCAGACTAGGATCATTCATTTAGTCCAAACAGATGACATTAGGTATAAGACTTGTAGATAGCTGAAGTTAAAGGTTACAAATCTCACTCACAGAAACTATGTACACTTGTTTTGGCACTCCTCATTGCGCATGTAAAGAATCAATCTCTGACCACTGCCAGTAGCATCACATCAGCAGTCATGACATTGAATCAGGCACAATGCATTTATACAAAAGCATCACGATAATCCTTTTTAATATTTAGAAAGCTCGCCATTAAGTAATATGGATAATGTGAACAAACAAATACACTCCTTACAAAAACAGGTCAATCATTTTTCATATATTTGCAAGTGCCATGTGCAATAAGTCTGTAGCTTCTCTGAAACTGCCAGCTTGTTCTGGTAGTGCAAGAGAGGGGCTTCTGCTGGGAAATAACTAAGATGCTCCCTCATTTAACACAGACCACAGAACAGCTGCCGGATATGAATGCCTCTCAGTCACCATTGATCAGGAATCGATTCAAATTAGTGACCTAGAAATAAAAGGCTGCATATTAAAGAACAAATTTCTTATACCATTCTGTCTTCAGTAATGAGAATTGCAACTGTCTGCTACATTTAACTTTCAGCTGTCAAATATAGAAGAAATAGATGACCTCAAAGAATGACAACATGAAAAAACCCTCTAAAACTTCAGACATTTTTCCTGTTAAAGTGCTTTTTTGTTTGTTTGCTTTGTTTGTGTTTGTTTAGCAGCTTCCTCACCAAAGTCAGCAGTTAGGTGTTTACAATTTTAGGCAAATGTAGGAAACTAATATTTTGTTTTTCACACTTTCTCATAAAACCTGGCTTTAGAAATGGCTTCTCCATACTAAACGTTTTGTATTACATTAAAACCCAAAGGGAGGGTGTGCTTTCAAATACTAGGCTAAAGCACTCACAATTTGGATTCCAGTCCTTGGCTTTGCAAGAACTACCCCTTGGCCTTAGCAAGCTGCTCATATTTTCTCCATCTCAGATTTCCATTTACAAATGGAGAAAAGTAATATTTCTCTATCCTGGGAATATTTTGAAACTAAAGTCACAGGTAACTGAAAGACACTCTTCTATGCATACACAAATGATCAATTTGACAATCTTATTGACCTCTTTTGACTAGCTAGTGTTTCCTTTGAAGGTTGAGTTGGGAATACAAGGCTGAAATGTAAGATTTATGGATATCATTTTCATGCTTATGGTCCTTAGAGATAAAAACAAACAACATTCCACTCTCTCCAACCACTGAAGAAAATGGGTCAATCGAAAATTATTACACTGACAGGTTTTTCCTTTCATTAAGATTACAAAACACTCAGGCTTAGTAGAATTGTAGAGATTTTTCTGACAGAATTAATTATTCTGAATGATTAGTTTGTTATGGTCCTTGCAGGCACCAAGTTTGGAAGAGGAAGTGCTTTGTCTTTTGATTAAAAATATCCAAACAGCTCTGTGGAGTCATGATCTGAGAAACCAAAACAAGTCCTTAACCATAGATAAATGAAGGGTGGCTGATCCCAGTTTGTAGAAAGCCAGAGGAAGCCCTCTGCTCTGACCCCGTGCCCTCTGGCATCACAGCTGGTGCATGAGCACAAAGACAACTGGGATGTAGATGCTGCTGTGGGCACTTTACACAGGCTAGATTGTAAATTTGTCCATTTATGAGTGCCCTGTGGGGTTTCCCACCAACTTGGAAGACAAAGCAAGAGTTGAAGCGAACAAAGCATATCCGTAAAAGCTCCTCTGATTGCCACTATTAATAAAATGGAGGCCATAAACAAATTTACTGTGTACTGTGTACTGTTTCTTAAGTGGAGGAGCAGGAAGCAGGGGATGCTTCCCTGGAACTGCAGGTGGTGTGTGTGCTACACAGGGTGAGTGCAGAAGGTACATATGTGCTACGAAAAGTAAGTCTGCCTGACGGAAATGTTTTCCTTTAGGCTTCATACTACTGGCCTGTGGACAGGAATTTTATACTACCTGAAATCCCAAATCCCCTTGGCAGAAACTTGGAAATTTGCATTTGCAGCATACATAAAAAACATAGGTTTGTATTTCTGGAGTGGTTTGTTTTTTCTTTATATAAATTCAGAAATGGCAAAGTAGTTTTGAAATTGTCCTGGCATGTATCAGCATACTCCAGTGCACCTCAAGGTCCACCTCCAACTTGCATATTTTTCTTTTTTGTTCACCCTTTCCAGCAAAAAGGACAGGATGTTTATTTTTGATGCCAAAGGCTATTATTAGGTCTAGTCCAAAAATCACAGCAGTTTTATACAGGTGGCTCAGTTTTGAAAAAAACAACTGACAGAGAAAGCAGCATTTCTTTCAGAATGCCAGTCCCAGTGGTTCCTTCCAGTCCCAGGTACAGAGACCAGTTCATACAATGGTTTCACTTCTAAGCCATAGGCATTCACACCTTTTCCAGGACTCTGCTTTGTTTTGCTGCTCATGATAAGGAGTTCTGCAAAGCACTGCAGAGGTCAGTAGAGTGGGGAACAAAGCTTGGATGAAGGTTATAACACAGTAAGCTTTCAGTTGTCTTAAAGGAAACAGTTTTTGTCTGACTGTCTGTCAGGCCTGTTCTGCTGTAGTCTGCCTTGTATTGCAGGTACCCATCTGGAAAACACCACTTCCCAAAGCTGCTACCTGAAGTTAAATGCTTTGATTTCTGACTTGGCTATGAAGACACAAAGTAAAAAACAGAGGATACTCCCAGTGTGTCTACAAGTCATGCAGGTTGTAAGAAATATCAGGTGGCCCAGCAGTGGGATCTCCCATAATGGGCAAAGACCTGGAGTGAGTCCCTGGAAGCATGACCCATTATGGTACACAGTAAATGCCAAAGTCACAGGGTATTAGAACATGAAGACACTACTTGTGCTGTAACTTTCTGCACTGAACTTGTACCCTTTTACAGATAATAGTTTTTTAGAACTTAGAAGAATCTTTATATCAAAGAAAACTGTATGACTAGCATGGCACTTAATCTCCTCCCCAGGCTACCAAGCATCAAACATAGCTGAGAGATTCTTGTGGATTGTTTTTTGGGATTTTTTTTCTTAACTTTAATTAGGGCCAGGTAAGTTCTGGGCAGAAACTGGGCACCTAGCTTAGCTGGAATTCATAGTCAGTTCCCATGTTTTACCTCTCAAGCCTAATATCACATGGTCACACTCCGTCATGCGGTAGCACTGACAGCAGTGGAGGAAATAACTTGGAGAAACGCCCTCATTCTGTTTCATTTGGACCTCATTTGTTCTGAAACTTCCAGTGGCAAAATTATGGTGCAGTTTTAATAGGAGTATGTGTCTAAACTCATACTCATGTTTTTTCTGCAAATATAGGTTAGAAGGTCTCATTTTTCTCCTCCCACACATGCATTCTCTGCCAACTTCACAAACAATGACCTGTATTCATCCACACTGTAACTCTTGACATCATCAGGATATAAGAGAGATAAATTTGGTTCAGTGAGGCAAAGTGCTGTGAAATGGTTTGAGTTTTCTATTTTACCCAAGGAAAATGCATCTGGAAACATATCATACTTTTATGCTGACACACAGGGATGTCTTCATCATTATCAGGTGATTGATTTTCCTGCAGATTCATGAGAGGGTTTTTTTTTAAATAAATGCTTAAATCACAAATGCAGTGCATGCTATTTTGTTTTCTATTGCAATACAAACCTAAGAGTTTGTTATTATTCTGATTGTAAACAACTTTTTAGAATCATCAGCATGAATTCTTTTATTTTCCCAAAATGTTAGGTGTTTCCTGAGTTCCTTCTGTTTTTAAGAACATTTGGCTTCACTTTGATGGGATCCATGATCCAAAGATGGAGTATTCAAGAGCACCTAAGTGTTTCTGCAGACTAGCTAGCATTTTCAAAAGTAGCTTAAGTCATAGCATCAACAGGATTTAGGAACATGGAGTGGTGTCATTCAGTGTAATAATGTCTTTTAGCTAGCTAAATGAGAGCACTGCACACAGCTTAGTTAGGAAACTAAGTTTTGTGATCCAGGAATAGAAAGCAGTAATGTCAAAGGATTTGCAGCACCTAGCACACTGACTAGAGGTACAGCTAAACAACTCAAAAGTAAAAGCTATGAAAAAGATATCTGAGACTGAGTCTGTTGCCCAGACCAAAGAATTAGCTACATCCTTAAGATAGGTGCCTCTGAAATGAAGATTTAAGGTCAGAAGTTGCCTTTAGATTCATATCACTGCATCGCTGCTGTTTTCCTTTAAAATACAGTTACTTAAGAGCAAAATGACCTTTACTTAAATGCATATGAACTTCCTTTTTCAATGCAGTATAGTGGAACTGGAGAAAGAGAGATTTCCTTAGAATGGATTTTAGTTTTTTTAATCTCAGCTCTATAATAGGACAATCAAAGGTGCTGTGCCCAGAATAAATAGTTCTTACATAGTCTAGCTAATACAAGCAAGAAAATGTGTGGCTAATAAAATCACTTATCAGGCTGTTCATAACCGCTGATTCTGGCAGGCGTTTTTTCAGAGCTCCTCAAAATATCAAATACTGCTTCAAAATGTGTTGCAAGCCGAACATTTCAGATTCACCTGTAAACTCCTAATTACAAGTAGGATTTAAGAATATGAAGTTTTTGAGTTTTCTTTGGTTTTGGCATAATCAAATTCAGATTATATTCCTTAAAAATTGCTGTAATAATATTTAAGCACTTACAAAGGGCTTAATCAGTTTATACAGTCATTAGAGGTTCTCATCTGTGAGATATTATGGTAATTTTCTCCCAATATGGAATTATCTGTAAACTTGCTGAGGAAGAAGTCTGTCCCATTATTCTAGTCATTAATAAAGACCCTTCAGAGTTTTTAGTGCAGTTGATGTTTTCTCTAAAATTAGTAGATATCTACTCATTTGTGCAGATGATGCATGTATCACCGTATTAAACCTCTCAAAAAATGCTAGTAGATTCATGTTAGTAATTGTTTGACAATGACAGTGAATATTTCTTCTCTGTTTGGATTATAAATGGTTGGATGGCCTCTGTTTGAATTGTGTGGTGTAAGCAATTAGCGGACTGAATAGTTTATCTCACAGATTATATACTGGCGAGAAAGCCAGTCTCAAGTAAGTTGTCAGGATTGCTCTACTCAGAATCAAATCTACATGTAATATGCAAGACTGTTTAAGTACAGAAAATCTTGGAAAAACTCAATTATATTCCTTGTTGACAAATTCAGCCCTAAGATGTACTTTATTCAGGCATAAAATCTGTTTAGAAACAAAGGAATCCTGGGTAGTTGCCCAAAATCTATGCCATTTTTCTCCACAAAACAGATAACTCTGCAGTGCCTTGTACCTTGTGAGATTAAGAGCCCTAAGTTTGATGATTTGAAACCTCAATAAACCTTTCAGATGCATAAAAAGCCCAGTTAGGTCCCTGGAACTTCCTCTACAGACCTTTTCTTCAGGACTGGGCATGTGAATGAGACTGCCATAAGACAACATGGAAGAACACCTTGTGCTCTCCATGGCTATAAAACCATCTCTGAGAGACAGGGAGTTTCATCATGTCAAGAGAGGAGCATGTTCTGAAAAACAGCAGATGATGTCTTTTAAAACTGGTCAAATATTATGGAAAACAGAAATCTTTTGTTTGAGTAATAATCAGCCTCTTCAGTAACCTTTTGTTGCACTTTAAGACTGGAATAAAATGAAGGTGTTTACACTTCCAGTTCTTTGTATGCCATCTCAAAGGGATGCTGAGTGATGCAATATACAAATCCCACTGCTAGAGAAGAAATGCTTGAAAGGTAAATCTGCCTATCAATACTTTTGAGAAATGTCAGACTTGGAAGGAAAGCTCCAAAGGGAAAAAAGTTGCCCACATGCTGAGAGATCAGGCTTTCATTTTCCAGCTGCTCATGAGAAATAAGATGAAGGTGATAAGTTCTTGAGGGATGGTTGTATATTAATGTTCTTCCTGAGGAAAGGAAAATGCCATGCATGATAGTTTCTTACCTTAGCTTGCACTTCTTAGGTACTGGGAGCGTTAAGCAGGGTTTCTATATGAACTGGACTGTAGCCCTACGATAAATACCTATGTGTATACACTCAAGCATGGATTTAAATCACCTCTTTCAGTCCTGTAAACCTAAGCTCATGCTGTTGGCTTCTGTGCCACAGTCTCATGTATTCACAGTGCAACTCAACTGCTTTTCTTCTGTTTGAGGAACTACTCAGTATGGTGTTTTCTAAAATCCAGGGCAAAGTGTTGGTGTTACCCTGGACTTTCCTGGAAGGCGTTTCTTTGGTAGTATCTTGACTTCAATCTCCTCCACAATGTCCGCCCACACGGCTCTTGACTTATTTTTTAAACCACGCCAAGAATCTTAGCTGCATTATTTGAACACTGTCAAATGGCTGCCCTGACACCAAACCAGGGGTTTGTATCAGTGAATTTTTACCCTGTCTTGGTTCTGTAAAAATATTATAATCTTCTATTCCCTAGCTCAAAATCTACTCATACAATTTCTTCATGAAAACTACATTATCATGATTCAGAAAGGAAATATTTATTTCAAAGATATTTCTGATAGTGCTTTTAAGCTAGAATGGGCCAAAAAAGTTAAAATGAAGTAATTGATTAGAATCTATTTTACTAATACATACGGTCCCATTGATTTCCATAGAATTACATGACTTGGTGAAATAAGCAAGTTTTCCCTGAGGTAAACCATTAAATTGAAAGTTGATGGAAATCATGATACAGGAAACAATTGATTGTATTTGAAATATGTAGATCTGATCCTGGACTAATTTTTTTTTAAGACTTTTTTATGCTTGCCAATGTATATTTTACCCAACAGAGGAGAAAGGAGTGTCTCATTAGAATATTGAAATGTCAATATATTTCTGTTTCTCTCCTCTTTCCCCTTCATAGGAAATAAATGATTATGTTAATGTGTTGGGGTGGTTTTTTTTAAAATAATGACATTAATGTAGAAAAGTGTTTGGTGTATTCTTGTGAATTAAATAAAGTTAGATTCTTGTCTGCTTCATGTTATTTATTCTTTGATATATTTGATTTATAGCATTTACAAGCCTGGATCAAGGTGGCGATCCCACTGTGCTATGCGTGCTAAATCCTGCTTTCAGTGGAGCAGAGAGTAGTTTTCATGGCCCCTACCAGAGTCTATTATATGCATAAATGTAAAGAGGTACATTCCACAAGTGTAGGCATATTCCTACACACATGGATGTGAGTGTGTGTGGGCACACTTGCTCATTCACATGTGCACTTTGCCCTCACTTTCAGAGCCTGATGTGCAGTAGAGAATTTTAATCCCATTTATTGACCTTTCTGAGAAGTGAAGGGAAAGAGGGGAGGAGAAGCATACACACCTGCAGTTTATTTCCTTTAAAGAGATGACCTGAAGATAGTAGAGATGAGCTAGAGGAAGAATACTGCCCC
Source organism: Campylorhamphus procurvoides (assembly GCA_013396655.1). Taxonomy (NCBI): domain Eukaryota; kingdom Metazoa; phylum Chordata; class Aves; order Passeriformes; family Dendrocolaptidae; genus Campylorhamphus; species Campylorhamphus procurvoides. Next base: position 2,806,367 of record WBMV01006966.1, read on the forward strand.
TTGCCAGGAGCTTAGTTCACAGTGCATACAACACACGGCCTCAGAAGCTGACTGGGGACTGTTGCCTTTGGAATGAAAAACAGTATTGCTGGGGGTCATGGAGCAGGGAGTGCAGTTGATTAGAGGTATAAGTCTTAAGATGGCAGCAGGGAAGATGTTCAGTGACCAAATCAATCTGCTAAATAACCTTTCCTCCAGATGTGTATGACTTTGTTCTTTTAAAGCTGAATTTGCATTCAGGTGCTTTAGCTTAGCTGGTTTTGAAGGCACTGGAAGCTGAGTGACTGTCTCTGGGAAGAAAGGATTCATGAGAGAATTTATTTAGCATGAAAAATACCTGCCTGGTATTTGAAAATGTAACTACAAGGGAATCCAGAAATAAGGTGCAAGAAGCAGAACTTAGCTAATGTTTATTGGTGATAGGTAACTCATTATCACTTAAAGGGCATTCCAAGTCCACTGATGTCAGTGGTAGCTTTTCAGGAGAAATTTAATTGGGTCTTTGGTGAACATCGTCCTCAGTCTGTGGAGATTGTTTCAACAATGTCATTGGATACTATTTAAAGTAGTAGACTCAGAAGTAATTACATTGCTTATGACAAGCCATATTTATGCCCCACATAGTATGACATACTCTGTATATCTGTTAAGAACTTCACTGACAGTTTTAGTATGCAAAAATTAAGACTAGGCTATTTTAACCATGTTAGAGTTAGGTGCCTCTTTGGCCTTACTTCCTTCTGTTTTTTCTTTATTCTGTAGGGAAGAAAATATGTATTGCACTGTGCTTAAATATAATCCTTTCACTTATTCTTGTCACATATTTTTAGATACTGTCATTCAATCCTGACCAAAAAAAAACAAAACAAAAACCAACCCACAAACAAAAAAAAGCTCACATAAACCCACAAAAACCACTCAAACAAACTAACCAAAACCAACAGTTTTGGTAATTAAATATTTTTCAACAACAAAAAGTCTTTCTTCTTCATATTCTGCTTATATCATACTGTGCCCTGATTCTTACTAATGTGGAGAAATTCACAGCTCTTTTATGATCTAAAGCAGATCTGAACATAACATTCCAAAGATGAAAGCTGCATGAACAGCAGCATGGAGTTCCTGGCAAAAAATTCTGTTCTCAATATCCTCTGTCAGGAGAAATGTTTTTAGCTACAAGACCAATTTATGTTCATCACAACTGAAGAGTGAAAGTGCCTACTGCCAGATGAACTGCAGTATTCTGCAGATGTGATTACGCTGTTTTAGGTAGCATGAGAATTTCACTGGTCATGTTGGTGTCTTGTACTTGCACTGTAAAAGTTTCAGCCATGAAGACAAGTTACAATGTTGAGCTTTAAATGTTTATTTGATGGACTCGTGTATGAAAATGTCTGAATTCTCTCATTTTTTCTAATAGAATTCACTCTACTAAAAGCTATTAGTTCAAACTGAGCTAAAAGTAGTATAAAACATATAATACAATGTTACATCACAGTTTTTGACATATTGCATGATTTCAAGATTATTTTGGAAGACAGATTTTAGTTTAAGTCCAACAGCTGAACATATTTTTTGTTATGAATGCTGAACACAGGGCTGAACATGGTATTGATGCTTACGTCAAAAAATATACTAATGGGATGGAAAATGTCAGAAAATATTTCTGTCCTCCCACTAGGAAGAAAAAAGGTTATACTACTGGGATCTGCTGCGTTCAAATGTAAAAATGAAATACCTTGAACTTCCACATTTTGTCCTTTTTTGTCATAAGAATTCTTACACTAGAGTAACAGCTAAACTAAACTTTGAATAGTATTTGTTGAAAATTTGATAGCTCTGATAATGATGGATATCTGCAGTGTAAATGCACATAGACAAGAGAAATTCTGTTGTTCTCACATCCTGTTTTGTGCAGTGTTTTGGGATTCTACAGCTGGCATCTGAGAAGCACAGTATGTAGCTGATATAAGAAATTATCAATATGGTACTGACTTTAGCAACTATCCATAGTCACTACTCTCATAGACATATCTGCAATGAAAAACAAATCTCCTATTTCAGCTATGATATACAGCATTAAATCTCCCTGTTGCTGTAGCCAGGAGACAAAAATGTGCTCAAAGCCTTTCCCTCTCCTCCCCCCCCTCCACTGTTTTACAGAGCAACACACTTCAACAATCAAAGGATGAAACCAGCTAAAAAGTTACATTGAACTGTATTTAAAATCATTGGTTTAAAAGTATGGGGGGGAGGGAGTGGGGGATATGTGTGGGAGAAATCCCCTCAACTAAAAGAATTAGAAAAATGGAATGAATGTAAAATTCAACAGTTTAATTGGATCCCGAGGAATTATCTTGAAACCTGCAAACTGGCTTCCAAGCCCTGCTAACTAACTTACCTTCATCAAATGCTTAAAGGCTTTCTTCACATTGTCAAAAGCATTTTAAGAAAGCACAGCACTCAGCTACATACCATGACAAATTTTGCCTGCAGGCTGTTAAAATGGCTTTAAACTAGTGAGGCGTGCTTTTAAAAAATATATACTTTGTACATATTTCATCCTGAGTTGGCTCCCTCCTCCTAGGTGCTTTCTTTTTGGTTTTGGCTTTTTCATTAGGGTTTAAGGGTTTTTTTCCTTTGGGCCCTTATGTCTTTGGAGTCTGGCAGGGTTATTAATTAATGAACTTGTGTATTTTCTGTCTTTAGCTGCTGAAGAGCGAGGAACTGTCAATCAGTGGGCACCCTCCTGAATTAGGTGAATGCTGACATTTGGCAAGTGTCATCACAGTTGCCTGCCCATGCCCTTGTAATGCTCTAAGCCAGTGACCCTTCTCTCTTTGTCACACATTTCAGGTAGCACTCAGAGCTCATTGTGTGCAACTGAGGTCAACCGCCAACCAACCAAGTGCTCTGTCCTGCTCGCACAAAGCTTTCCCTGAAGGCAAGAGAAAAGAATAATAAAAGGGGAAAATGGCCTGCTGAGCAAAGACTCTGAGTCTTTTATAACAGGAGGTCGTTTTTGATTATAGGAAGGAACCTTCAGTGGCCATGGAAACCAAAATGCCACACAAAAGCCAGAGGGTGCTTGGGAGGTAAACAAGATAGATGAAAGGTGATGGTGCTTTTAATCTCCGCAATCAATGTGCTTAGGTGGGTGACTTTAATTTAATCCATGTCTGATTAACTCTCTCCTTTTGTTTACACCATTATAGGAGTTTTTCTCCTATAAAATTTTTAAACAAATGTTAAAAAATTCCAAGAGAGGGCTGGTCACCACAGTGTTTTCATCCTATTCACCCCCCTGATGTAATCATGGATGTTCTCATTATCCACATAAATGCCTAATCCTTCTTACTCTTGCTAAGCTTATCCTCAGTGATATATTTTTGAATGAGAGAGTGAAAGTTCTTATACAAATACAAATTCTTGTGACTTTCTGTTTCAGACACCTAGCAGGATGAAACAACTGGAAACAATGGCAGTCAGTCAGGAAAACTTTTCCATCAAGAAGCCTTGGAGCAGTTTGGTTTTGATTTGGTTGAGTTATGAGCCCTTGAAAACTGCGCATCGTACAAGCTTAGACATTTTGAAATGGCAGCAGTGGTTTTAATGACAGCTGAATGTTCGGAAGGAAGTTGTGCTGTGCATGCGTGCGCGGCTAATTTACCTACTTACTGAAAAATATACTCAGGGGTAGTGCTCCGAATGAACCCTGCCACATTCACTTTGGGTTGACTCACACAAGTGAAGCCTCTCTCTGATGGCTGTGCAAAGTTTTCCACAATAACAAATATTTTATGGATGAGATTTTCAAAAGGCAGTCCCCCTTTAGGAGAGCAGTTCCCATTCAGACAGGAAAGGAAAGGGAATTTTAAAAACTGCCCAGAGGAATTTGTGTTCCTATATCCCTAGGGGTTAAGGGGTACATTTAGTAAAAGCAGGTATTTAAGAACCTATCTCTGTCTCAGTGTCACTCTGGAGCATGAGCTTTCGACTTTTCTGAATCTTGTCCTGGCTCTGAATGAAAATAAAATGCTCACTCATTCAGTTAGGCTTCCTAAACCATCTGCAGTAAGAGAAAGATGATTCAAAATAGTATTTGCAGGAAGAACTATCTAAGCTCACTGACTTCAAGTTACCTTAGACCTTTTCAGAGCTAAGATGTCTTTACTGTGGTATCCAACAGCTGCCTATATCCAGCCAAATGCTAGGTCCTTTCTTGAGAGCAGATGCCTACCTCAAGTCTGAAAAAATGAAGCAGAGCTTACTGTCTCCTTCTAAAATACAAGCAGAGGAGGCACTGAAAGTGATGCTGCCCACTCGCTATGCAATAACTCAGCAGTAGGAGTGCATGATCCAGGACTAGGAGACCTGAGCATCATGCCTTCCTCAATGCTGGGATGCTTGAACATGTTTTTCTGCCCAGACAAGCAGGTTGATCCTGGGGAGGAGCACCTTGCTCAAGCTGGGATGCTCATCAGAGTCAAACAGGATGACTGGGGGCTGAGAAAGAAAAAAATGCCGGTGAGCTCCTTTCCTGTCAGAAAGAGGTGGTCCTTCTGAGAAGTTGAAAGGTTTAACGGAAGTGATGTGCCTGGATGTCAGGCCATAGTAGTTGTTTGCTTGAACAGCAGTAAAATTGCAAACACTTTAGGAGATTCAAGGCAAAATAGCAAATTATATATGGCAAAATCCAAGCACAGTTTTCTGAGCTACAATTTCAGACTTATCAACCAAGTTTCTCTAAATCCCACTTTTAATCTTGCACTGATTCCATAAAGAGCCACATATGTCACAAAGCCTGAGTTTTAGTTGAACTGCTGGTATTCTCAGGGAGAGAAATGTGGGATGCAAAGTGTTATAATCCTAATTATGAACCTCTCAGTACTTACAAAGCAAGAGCATGAAGCTGCCTCTGTCAGCCTAAAGGAAATGTAAAGGAAAAGATCTAAGCACTGGCTCTAGGCAAAGGAAAGGCTCTTCTCTCAGTGAGCATTCACAGCTGTAGTTTGATGCCTCAGCCAGGTAACACACACTGAAGAAAAACACAGACGTTGTTAGTTGCCTCCTGCTAACAGTGAGCACTCACAGGCCCTTTGAAATATTCAGATCCCGTTCTCTTCAGTCTGGGGATTCTTTCTCCACAGCTCCTCAGTGAGGTCTCTATCCACTAAACCGGAAGATATTTTGAGACAGCCATCAGAGACAGACTAGAACAAAGTCTTCTCAAAGTAAGAAACGTTTTCCTTTTTATTGAACACATGGCTATTTGTTATTGAAAAGACTTGGTCCAAGAATCTTAGCTGTGCCTTACTGTCATTCTCTCTCCCTGAGACAACTGACATTTTCATCCTTTATACAGAATGAAGTAGCATAAACAAGCAAGAGGTGAAAGGGACCCACACAAGACCTTTCACCCTGACAAATAGAAATTTTAGGTTCTAATATCTGTGTAACATGAACCTGGTCATGGATCAGGGACACAACCAATTCTTTATTCTCTTCTACTTTGGTTAGGCACCTTCTGGAGCTCCCTGGTAGCAAATCTCCACCATACAGGTGTGTACTGTCTGAAGTTTGAATATTAGGTATAAAATCTAAGTGCTAAATATAAGTATATGGGACCTTCAAGGTGAAAAATTAGCTATTATGCATTGGATAATGCTTTCAGGATTAGCTGTGAAATGATCAATTTTTTTTTTCAGGGGCTTTGTTAGGATTAAGTTTTACAACACTTGTTCATCTTTTCATGACTGAAGATTTTCAGCTCTTTCAAAAGTCACAATTATAAATTGTTCTGTATCTAATATTTTAAAAGGTTCATGGCCACTCTTGGCACAAGAATTGGTCTTGTGCATGTAACATACATGTGAATACAGTGGGAAGCAAGGGACTTTCCTTCCTCTCTTCCTCCTTGTATCAGCATAAAAGTTGCCTAGATCTGCAGTGGTCCATGCTATGAGAATTCAAATTTGAATCAAATTTGCTTTAGACTTCACACAAGCTGGTAGGCATATTTCAGGGAGCACTAACCTCTGAAAATTTTCTTCTTTTGCCTGAATATGCTCAGGAAAAGTCTTTCGAGATTCTCTGCAGTGAAGAAAATTTGTTTTGCTTCCTCTAAGCAACCCAAGGATTATTGTTGACCACATATTTTGTCACAATTAAGCACTCGCAGCACCATTCTCACAAAGGCGTACAGAAAAAAACCTAATACTACAATCCTTCCCTAATTTTGCTCAGGCAAAACTCAGCTTAGTAAGCTGGTCTATTTAATGAGGACATTGTGATCAGTAACACTGGTTGAACTTGTAGAATTCTGATTTTTGACAAAGTACACTGAATCAAAGAGCCTGTGAAATATTTCTTAGGTAATTATGTGGCAGGGCGAGATCAGCCCAGCAGGACAGAAAAAGAAAGAGAAAGGTTTTTGCAGGATTTTGACAGGTTTCAACGGACTTCCACTCATCATTCAGAGGATCACATTCTTGCTTTTGCTCTGGAATTTTGTTTGGTCTCTTTGAGAAGGTAAAGAATGAACAGAAATAGAAAGTAAGTGGTGGAAATACACTTCATACTGTGATCAATATCTCTGTAAAAATAAAGTAATATAGTATGTCATTTAGCAGATCATAGAACTACTCAAGAAATAGAGGATAATGACTGAATGAAAGGGAAAAGACTTTTTAATAACTTGAAGGGAGTGTCAACAGTACCAAGACTGAGAACATTGCTCTGAAGAGGAGGAATTGAAGAAAAAGGTCATTAAGTGATATTTTAGATTTTGCTTGTACTATCAGGACTTTTGGGCTATTCATGACTGTTTCCACGTGTCTTTTTTGACTGCTTTATTGATAACATTCAACCCCTTCACATTCAATAATTTGAACACATCAGAATGAATATATTATTTATTACATGCTCCACTCTGTTGAGAGTTCCAGAGTTGCAGTGGGATAAACTTAGGATTCTGAAAAGGACTGTTTCTCTTTTTGCTGTGTGATTGGATTGTGAAAGGCACAGCACTGAAATCCAGACAAATTGCTACAGTTCTAGAAATTGCAATCAGGCTGCTTGCTACATCATAGCAGAAATGTTATATGGCCAAATTAGGTAACCCAGTGACCACCATGAAATGTATTGACTTTTTCCTTGACTTGATATGGATACTTAGCCAAACCTCTTTGGCTGAGCAATTGAGCTTTATCATACTCTTTTCCTCTTCTTCCAGCTAAAATTATAAATATCCTTATATTTATGCTAGTGCAACACCACCCACTAGGAGGCAAGGGTAAGAAAGCTAGCTCTTTTAAAAATTAATGAGCCTTGGAAGGAAATGAAGCTGAGAGAGTATGAAAGCATATGAATTTCTCCTATACAGAAGAACCAGCATTCATTAAACTGTAACTCTACACTGTTCAAAGCTCCAGTCCACTTCAGCAGTAGATTAGTATGAGTAAGGACTGTAGAGTTCAGGGTATGTGTTTTTCTCCTACCTGGAAAAATATATTACTGCATCTGTCAATAAAAAGATTAGCAAAGACATTTCCTTTGCATTGTGACATGTGCCTACCTGTGCATTAGATGTAATAAGTGTTTGCAACAGTCTGAGAAAATTGGAGATTTATATCCAGCGCTAGATTTGGGGCCCTTTGCAATGCTAGTAATTGTAAGCATAATCCTATTTTTACACTGTCAGATGATGGGAATCACATTAACAGCACATTAAGAATGGTAGTCTGGAGTTTTTGGTACTAGTTAATATTAGAACATAGAATAGGTGAAAATGAATATTCTTACAAATAATTCTATTAAGCAAGGTATTTTTTAATTGTCCTTTTGTTTATCTTTATGCTTAAAAATATTACAAATATAACCCCTTAGTAGCCCTCTTTTGTATGCAGTGAAGTGGAAAACTATTGGAAACCAATAGATTGGATTATTCACATATATTTATTTCCCAGCTGTAAACACATAATTTTTGTATGAGTGAGTGTTACTTATTCTCTCTCATCCACCAAAAAATAATCTCAAAGAACTCATGTTCCAAAACAGAATTCTAAAGAAGGGCATATTGACCTTGATTGCTCTTTTTCTGTACATTTCAAACTTTTTCTCATATTCAGTCTTCTATCGAGGGTCAGTTTTATACAAAGCATTTCTATCAATGTTTCTGTATCAAGAGTGCATTGTAATTGATATATTAGTACAAACATACTGTATTCATAGTTACATAGGTATGAATGTTATTCCTTAATACAGTCTTGGAATAAACTATGCACAGTCAACACAGATCATACAGAAATGACTGTACCCATGCTAATGAACCATTATACCTTCATCAGCAAATGTAAATAAAGAAATACAACCTTGCAACTCTGAAAGGAAATTGCTGTCAGATATGATGGATTGTATTTCCTGCCTCTATGGTAGGTAAATTTATATTTAGTCTTCATTTGATTACTGATCACTATATTGTGTTTATTGCATCATCAGTCACTAAATACTTTTCATGAAGGCACAATCTACCATTAGAAAAGGAGATTTTTGAGGAGGCACACTTTCTTTGTCTTTGAAAAACAGCTATACAAATGGTGATCCACCAAAAATGAGGAAGATTAAGGCTATATTCTTGCCAGATAGTCACTGCTGTCATTTTTAAAGAATATTATTAAATGCAAGTAGAGTTGATCTCATGCATTCCAGTATCTGAAACAGCTCTGCTTCTCAAGACCATACAAGATTATATAGTCCCAAAATCAGAATAATGTTCAGGTGCTAGTCACAAGAGGGAGCTCAGTGCTTCAGAGCTATAATAGAAATCAATCTAGATTGAGAAGCAAAATTTGAATAGTCTAAAAAAGGATATAGAATTTATAAATCAGTAGCAATTTTCAGTGCTTGGACTATGTTAATTTACCTTGGATTTATCCTAGAACATCAACCTGTGGCATCAAAGAAAGAAGAGTATTTCCCACTCAGCTAATATATAACTGACTTTCTCTGGATTTCATCTTCTCAGTTCCTCATATTTCTATTTCTTTGTCAAAAGTAAGGTTAAAGGTTAAAATGGAACGAAACCTGACAGTTCATAGCAGCATTTTAAGGAAAAAAAAAATCCCAAATCAGTAATATTCTATTTACTCTATTAGTCTTAGGAGTGGACTGGACACAAACTTACTATCGTGGTTGAAAGCATTCAGAACTGTATGTTTGAAATGCCATGAAATTTGAAATTATATGATAAATGAAGACAAATGGAAATGGATTTTTTTTAAAAAATTCTGGTTGAACACATGAGATATGCTGGCTTAGTAATCAAAGATTGTAGATGCTAAAGAGCATCACAGCCATGGGTACCATATTGATTCGCATGCACATGATGAGTTACACCAACAGTCCAGGAAATAGTGGATATAAATAAAATAGTATATTTCTTAAAATATCAATTTTAAATCAATCAATTTAATGCTTCAGTTTATTTTTGATTTTTTTAAGAAACTCTTTAATTGTGAATTTAAAGAGCAAACACTATAATTTTGGATAGCATAAGCTTGTTCTTGAAAGTAGTTGAATCCTTGCATTAAGAAAAAAAACCCAACCTCAGTTATGAATGCAAGCCCTGATTCTATGATAGACTTACACAAAGTATGATACAGAATTTGTATTTCCATGTATAAATATTAGTTATATAATGTATAAAGAAAAAAAGACTTTATTAAAATTTTCTACTAAAATTGTCTTTGACAGAAGACAGAATGCTAAGTAGCCCTTTATATTTTTTTTCCAATCTGAAGTCCCTTGTATCAGTTAAAAGTTTTCTTCAAAAGTTTTTGGCCAGCATATGTGAACGTCTGGCTTTAGAACTGTTTTTGCACTCGTTTCCCGAAGAAACAAGGTGCTCATTATTACATTGTCTAGATAGCCTTGAATCTTTCTATTTTGTCCCTAAACTGTAAAAACATGTTGGACACTTTTTGATATAATTCTCATGAATTTAGTCAGCAGTAAACAATTGTTTTGAAAAGAGACCCTGTTAGGTTCCCATTTATGGAGGATGTAGAGAGGGATCTTTTCTTGTCTTTCCCATATGATGCTCAAAAGTCAAGATGCAACTACTATCTGACCAAGAAGCACTTGTGTAAATAACTGTCTAATCCATGCATACATGATTCAGTCATAAGAAATTATGCCCCTTCCTTTGCAACAGGTAGAAATTGGGAGATTTGCAAGGCAAATAGGGATATTCCAGAGTATGAAACAGAAGACACAAAACTGTAGGAAACCAGGCTTGTTTAGTTGCTCTTCTCAGTAGTAAAGAGAATTCACAAAATAGAGGAGACACCTTCTCAAGTGGCCATGAAATAAGTTCAAAAGAGGATGGATATCTTAGCCTGAGAGAAAAATTGGGAAATCCTGCTTTTATCCATCTAGTTGTTCTTGTGATCAAGGGAACAAAGCGAGCTATAAATTAGCACAGGACAATTTGAGTTACTTCTGGTAGTCCTTATGGGCAATGCCTTGGCACACTCTTCACCTAGACATATCTTGTCCCCAGAGGCTTCTATGTGTATCCCACCGCTTTTCTCTGAGGAAACCTGAAGAGGCATCGAGGGTCCAACTGTAGAACTGTAAAGGTTCTAAGGACATTAAAGTCAATACTTCATTTCCCTCCAGCACAGCAGGTTTTAAAACAAAAACAACAAAAGCCTCCTAAACTGTCTATAGATCAGGAAGTAATCCTGATACAAATTAGCAAGAACTCAAATTACTTCAAATTGAAAAATGTGCAATTAATTTGCTAAACGCAAGGTGACATGTCTGAGAGGATACCCTGTATTTGAAATCAAGAACAGTTGATGAAAAATAATGCTCTCTTCTAGGAGGGAAATAGCCATCCTTAATCTATGATTTAGAGCATGATTTTATTGTACTCTCATTCAAGCGTGCAGTGCCTCATTGAAAATGAAGCAAATCTAATTAATTAATATTGGCCTCTCATTATCATACATCTGCCCTGCACTTCCTGAATGACAATCCTAAGCATGAGAAAAATACAGAACTCTTTATAATCAAGGGTCTTGTAAGCAACAAAATAAAAAGCCCCCACAACTCCCCGAACCATATCCTATTGCTAAGAATAATCCAACGGTATTTTCGCTGCCCTGCTGAACAGACAGGCCTTACATCGCGCTCTGAATTTCGCCAAACTGGGGCCCTGGCACAGGGCCAAAGGAAGCAGGTTTCAGCAGTACGAGCCCTCCGCTGAGAACACCCTACCACTGGTCCCCCCGAGCCGGGGCACTGCGCATTCATTTTATGTGTAGTGCTCCTGTGTCTCTCAACTGCTATGTCTGATATTTTCTTTATGACTTCAGCTTATTTGAAGATTTGGCCGCAAGATGTATTTTCACACAGTACTCAATACAAAGTTTAAAACTCAAGCTCAAAAATACAGTCTACCAAATTGAGGGGAGCTAACTTGATCTCTAGAGATAAATAGCTTTGGAAAGACAGAGGGATCTATTCCTATGCAGTTTTGATAATTTCTGACACGTGTGATGACACTAAAAAAATGTTACACAAAAATACACACAACTTTAGCTGTCAGTCAGGTGAAATTTCTTCACAGATGCCTGACAGAAACATAGAGAAATCAGAAAAGTAGCATTAAATTACTAGTAGCAGACAACAACCAGGAATATGCACAACCACTTTTGTCATCTATGTCACAGACTGACATTCCAACCTCCCTAACTCTTCTAACTGCAACTTTCCTCTGGGAAGATACCAATGACCAGTACATGGCTTCTTTTAAGAATCTGTGTGCCTGAAGGGCTAAGGTAGAGTTGTGGCTGTCAAAGGAGGGAAAAAAATTGGATGTTTAAGCAGGGTCACGAATGTGTGATCTGCAGGTACAGCATTTGTGGTCTTTGCAAAGTTATGGATTGGTGGACAAAAGAAAGGATATTTGTTAGGTGGCCACAGATTTTCTTTTCCTTTCTTTTTGGGTTTCCATACTGTGTTTCATATTGTAATCGAAAGATTAAGTGCCACAGTTTGCAAATTCAAAATGAAAGTCGTCTTGCTGACAAATACATTGTTTCAGATGTTTATCTTCCCAATTGCTGACCAAACCCCTTTCCAATTTCTGCATAGACTTCTATTATGAAGAAGCCCAGTCTGAGTGATCTTTTTCTCAATTCTTTTGAAACTGTCAGCAGTATTCCCAGATTTTATATGACATTAAGGATGTGATGCCCCAAAACTAAGCACTCTTAAGTAGTGCTCTGAGGAAAAGTCCAAGCCACTGGACATTTTTAAACATACAGATTTTGTGCAATAGTTCTAATCTTAATTGAAAAAAGTGTGTTATGATCTTCCTGTGAGAAAAAAATTAATCCCATTTATGTTTGATGAAAAGTTGATTTGGAGTTTATCTAGCAAGAAAATGCTTTTTTTCTGCTTCCCCCCCTCCTTCCCCGTCCCCCCCCCCACCCCGGCCTTGCTTTTCTATTATATTGCCACTCATATTTTTGTCTCATTCTTTAATGACCTTCTTTCAAAAAATCTTATGAATGGAACAGCACAATGACTGGAAGTTGCATGCTTGACAATTTTTAAAATAGAGAATGAGTAACTCATGTAACTGCGTCTCTAGACAAGTGGATAATCCCTTTACAGATCACACTAGAAAGCACAGAGTTTTACATGTAAACATGCAGGTTGATTACTGTAACTTCTGTTTCATTTTCTTTCATTTGAATTTTATGAATTTTAGCAGATTTACAGAGATGTGAAGTTGAAGTAACACAGTGTTAAATCCAACACATTAAAAACCATAAGTACTTCTAGTTCAGTATTCACCCAAATAAGACTACAGTTACATTCTCCTGCTCCTTGTAGACATTTTGATTTTGTCTGCCTTTAATTTGCTAGCTTTTGGGGAAAGAAAATATCACTATTTCTTTTTGAAAGTTTACATAAACTGCTCTATTTAGTGTAAGATAAATAACACATAAAATCTATTGATGCTGTATGAACACATGTGAGGAGACTTGCTAGAAGAGAGCTGACAATTAAGATTTAATAGTTTGATTAGTCAAAGCAGATTCCCAATAACTGAATCAGGTTGATTCCCAGCAGTCATCTGTCATTGAATGCATTGTGATTTTGCATTATCAGTTGGAAATTGACTTAGTGGTATCCCCTGAGCCCTAATCTCTTTCCTAATTCCTGGAATGTATTTTTCAGGAAAGTCGGAAATCTCTGAGTTGCTCCATTAATATATCTGTTTTCTCATCTAGTGGCATAGACTGACTGGAAATCCAGGGATACTGGGCTTTTATGTAACTTCCAGACAGATTTAATTATTAGTAATTACAAAGAAAAACAAACAAAAAGACTTATCTGCTGTGGTTTCTGTTGTTTTTCTGTCCCAAAGCAAGATGCAAGTGTATGCTTCTGAGAGAAAGGAGTCTGAGAAGGAATGCAGTGCTACATCCATGCAGTAAAAATTGATTCTTTGGAAGGTCCTGTGGAGAGAAACATCTGATCTGTTGTGGAAATATACATTAGAACTAGTCACCTGAGTCCTCTTTAACAATAGGGGGAAAAAAGAATTATTCATTTCAATGTGGAATTAATTATTCTTTAGGAGTATGTACTTCACTCTTTGGCTATGAAAATGGCATAGCGGCAGTGGCTCATGTGAAGGCATCTACAGTGATGGCATGTACAACTAAGTTAGGTGAATCATACTTTGATGATTTTGTCCCTAATGATAAATTAAGCAAAGCCAAGGACTGATACTGGGTACTGGAATTCAGTCATATATAATATTCAATTATTTAAACAGCCTATGATGTGATTTTGGTCTATTCCACATGAGAGTCCCCTGGGTAATTTCTAGTCACAGTTTGGGAGCACACAAAGGACAGCAGCTACTCATAGAAGGCACTGGGGTGTAGCCACCCTGACTTTGAAGGTGAAAAATTTTAAAAATACAAACGCAGCCTGCTCTGTCCCAGCTGGTCTCAGTGCCAGAAAACTCTTCAAGAGATCTTTAATTTTCTGCTATAGATTTATCTGAAATACCTAAATTTGAGAGTAATGATAGGGGGCATGTCCTAGTTCAGCAGGAGGGACCAGTTATCACTGTGTGGGGGTGATCAAAGCTATGTATTCTACACCCTCTGTTCATTTCCCAAGAACAGTGGACCAATTGCAGTAGTAGCCCAGGAAGTTGTTAGCACCTTCACACCCAGCCTGAGGGGGTGTGGCTGCTAATGGGCCATCAACGGTTCAACAATATCCCATGACTCATAGAGTTAATCATCCATTGTGTGAGTCCCCGCCCTGGGGGAGGGACTGGGTGCTCCCTGAGGGTACATAAACGGGGCTCAGAAGGCCTTGAGGATCTCTCATTGGATCTAGAGGAGCAGCAGGACCTCAACAGGAGGAAACCACTACTCTCCATCAGACTACGACCATCACTCCTGACCAGAACACAGACATCATCTGCACCAACTGGTCAGAGAGCCCAGCTGGCCGGGCGCGACAGCACACTTGCTGTCCGTGGATATAATTGCATTTCCCTTTTTGGGAGTAGCCAAGAGGACCTTTTAGACTGTTTTGCCTTGTCGTTTTGGGGTGGAGGAGTTTGTTGCAGACTGTTGTTATATATATATATATATATATGTGTTGTGGTTAAGAACTGTCATTTTTTTTTCTTCTCTTTACATATATCTTTCCTAATTAAAGTTCTGTTCTCTAAATTTAAAGGAGAGGGATTATTTATTGGTCAACATAGATATCTTAGTTCTCCTTTGAACTAAGACAGGGCAGTAGGCCTTCATAATGGCGTACGTCATGTATTTTCTTCAAGTTATTGGCTACAGTATCTTAGTTTATCTAGTAGTGGCAAATCTGTACACAAATGAAACCAAAATGAGAAGTCAGAGGATTTCCACAGTACGCAGTGTGAATCACAGTGAAACATCCTCCTGAATAATGTGATACATAATGTGGCCTACTCTATCTGTTAACATTTCAATTGCTTTGATGCAGCTTGTACATGAGGGTCCTGATATAAAGAAAATAATACGAATAACCAACGCTTTTTTTTTTTGATGTGTATGTGTGTGTGTTTAATTTGCTGTATTCTATCTGCCTCCTTTACTTGTCTAAAAAATAAAATAGAAAAGTTCATGAGCCTCATGGGATATATTTTAATTAAACAGCTACTGCAACATCATTCCTCAAGGTGTTTGCCTTTGTACACTTTAATGACAACTTATCATTCCGTTGTAGCAAAATGGTATTTTAGACTAGATGTACATTTTTCCTTGTGTAAGCAAGGCTTTCATATGTAATATGGAATTATTGACTTGGGAGATAGACATGTATGTATACTTGCATAGACTTACCTGTATGGAGTAATTACACGTTTCCTCACTATTCTGGATGTTATATATTTGTGCTATTATCAACCATGTGAATATAACACTGAATGTCTTTTGATAAACAGAATGTCTAAGAGTTTATCAGAATTCTGGGATGAATTATTCCATAACAATGCCATCTACAAAGCATATACTTTAACATGATACATTTATCAAGTAAATAATTTCTTTTAAATATATGAAGTTCCTTATATGGAATAGATACCATGCTCTCTGATTCAAATGAAAAACTACAAAGTCTTTGAGAGATGAGAACACACTGTTTGCAATTTTATGAGATCACTGATGAAACAATTGGTAATTTCAATTCATGTGTTTATTTCTCTACCAATGCTACTGTAAAGTAAAGATTAAACAAGCTTTTCTCTGCCCATTGCTTAATTAGCCATAACAAAACTTTCTGAAGAGTGACACCTCAGCAATTGCAGGTATCATAGTTGTAGGCAGTGGCCTCCCAACAATAACACGAAAAGATCCTGAAAATTGCCAAGACTGCTCTTTAGCAAGGCTGGGGCTTCTCCAAGTTATATGAACCATTTCCTGCAGATGGGTTGGACTTTTTCATTCAAACAGTTTGTAGAAATTATTTATTTATCATATTCTGGGTATCTTTTCTGAACAGTACTGGCTTGAGGTTGTTTCTGAAAAAATCAGATAATTAGATCTGGGTTCCACTGTTGTAAAAGTTTTACTTTAGGACTTCACATTTTAGTAAATTCCTACATTTAGTCACACTGTACAGTATAAACCATATTCCACAGATTTTCCACAAGCACCTAAGATGAAGGAAAAGTTTGCCATAACATCCTTCATCGTCTTGATGTTGGACAGTGCTTTGGATTGCCCAGGTGAAAAAAATCAGATGCAGTCAGATGCTCCTTGGTCAGTGATAGGCTGAGAGCAGGTAGATGGAGACCCAGTGGGATATGGTGGACTGGAAAGTAAGAGGTGAGCATGGCCTTTACATTTTTGCTGACTGGCTAGAAAATCTGAGCTAGAGCTGACAAAGAAGTAGTTCAATGCTGATGTAAGCCTGAAGTAAATTAGTAGCATTTGGGAGCAAAAAGAAAACAGGAAGGAAAATGTGCTGCAGCATCTCAGAAATGCTCTGCCTCTCAAGACTTTTCTTAGGTAAATGCCACTGAAGATACCATTCTTTGCTTTGAAGAGGATTTAAGTTAAAATTTGTGAGTGACCACGAGCCTCAGGCAGGCAGGAGGCCTGGCCAAAGGTATGGATATGTGCCTTTGGTTTCCATGGATGCTTTTTTGTGAGGAGAGTTCTGAAACTGTGGCTCTGTGCATAGCATAGATCTATGTGTATGGATATACAAATAAACTCCATGCCTGGACTCCCGAGGATCTCCTCTTTGTCTGTTAATACTTCCTTTTGTGCTATCCTGAACATTTACCTTTCAACAAAAGCAGTGCTAAGCATAATATAAACTTGACTCAGAAATGCTCCCTGTTTTCTTAGATTAAATTCCTTTTTCTAGCTGCATCAGGGTCTGATCAACTTGATAGTTGACTCTCATGCTTTCTAAGGCTAATGGAAACTTGTGGAGAACACGCAATTTGTGCAGCAATGAAAAGAGAAGAAACCCTCTTGAATAGCAAGTTCAGTTCCTGTGGCATGCACAGTGATACTTCTAAAAATTATAGATTCTCTCCTAAGAAAGAGAAAGGATAGAAAATGCTGGTGAGAAAGACAGCAAATCAAGCCATGAAAAACCAGAGTGAGACCTCTCCAGAAAAACACAGGCCACCTGTTCACAGAACCTCCTAGGTGTGCCTTCCAAGTGTTCTAGATTTTTCTAGCATTGTTCTTCATTTGGTTAGGACTGTTTGCTCACTTATTGAAGTTTATTACTCGCTATATTATAAAGCACATGTCCAAGAAACCTACCATCTGCTTTATAGACTGGCAGTCTTATTCACAGCTTCCATAAGAGCCATCTAAATGCAATTCATTCTCAGTAGACAAGTTCTATTGGCACTGAAGGTTGACACAAATGGAGATGGGAGACACTTTCCTTAGGTCTCCTTTACAGTTAATGGCCTTTGAGGGGACTGCCTCTCATGAAGGCTGTCCTTAGGCTAGAATGATTCTGTGGAAAAACAGCAGATCCCAATACAAAAACTCTTTTAGTCTAAATAGATGTCAGCTTGCGTCCAGAATCAGGATAGCCAGCATCAGACTTAATACACCTCCATTCTTTAACTCCAGACCCAATTGCTGCACTTTATGCCTGTATTTGGCCTTGCAGGTGGTCTGGTTTGTGAGTCTGTGGGAAGAGTCAGTTGGGGAGTGAGTTGCATTCACTCATGGCCAAATGAATGTTATGCTGAAGGGAAGATGCCAGGGAGATGTAAGGAGAGTCTGGGACAGCATATTGTTTTTGAAGAAAACATTTATGAAGTTACGCCTTTACTGTTGCAAATCTATAGTTCTTTATTGCTTTGGAAACGTGGGCACAAATTGGGTGCCAAATGGAAATCCAAATTAATAGTATTTGGCTCTCATCTTGCAATTCTTTTGGATAATTTTAAGTGAGCATGTATACAAGCAATGCAATGAATAATCAGGCTCCTCAGCTGGGTAGGTATGCATCTTCCGCTTTAGAAGTCAAGAGAACAAGTTGTGTGATGTGGTTGCTTTGAAGCTGTTTTATTTTGCTTTTTAGTTCATTCTCTGAAAAATAGGAGTAATGCCATGTCTACTCAAATGGAGAATGAAGACATAGATTTCTTATTTTGGGATACTTTTCCTTGGTGGCGAGGAGAGCCACCAAGAAAGGGTTTTAGAGAGGTGCAAAAAGGAATGGGCAGATGCACAAGTATTATTACTATCTAGTAAAATCTTTCAGTCAATTATTTTTTATAAATAGGAATAATTACTTAATTTTCCCTGTGTAATACACAAAATATGTGCTTTCTGCTTTCTGTCTAAGAAGAAAATTAAATTACAAGTATTTTTGGTAGTTTAGTATTGGAGATAATAAGTTATTTTTAATTTTTAAATAGCACTTTGCCATTCTTAATTGAAAATTTTTTTATTCTACTCTCCATTCTAAATCTACTCCTCACCTTCTTAAAAAAAATCTAAAAAAACACTTTGATTCAAAACTTTATTGTAATTTTTAGAAGAGCTTTACTGGGTTAGTGCTAGCTGTCTTCTCTGTTCTTCTTTTCCTCCCTCGAGAATTCAATCTCCTCTTTTTTCAGGGATTTTTTTTTTTTAATAATTTTTTAAGGGCCACACCTAAACTTTTTGTTGTTATCGTCTGCTGTAATGTTACTGTTGCAGCAATAATACCAGAGGCTGTTGACTTTGATTTTCATGATTCCCTTTACTGTCCTTCTGGATATATGGTGTGTGAACTTTTTAATATTACATTTTTTTCTAATCATACTAGCCCTCAAAACATAAGTAATACTAGCTTGTCAGGTAAATCAAATCAGTATCAGTCAGTCTGGGTGATTTTTTCTCTTAACACTTCCCAACAGACACAGACTTTTGATAAGAACTGCAGCAGGGTTTGTTTGTACCTTCAAAGGAACTATGTGGGTAAACCTGGGCAGCATGTAACAAAGGCTTTATTTCAAAAAGACAGAAGCAGGAAGTGGAGAATCAGGATCTCACCTTCAGGCAAAAGAATGCCTCTTGGCTGAGGAATTAAAGATGCTCTTGGTAAGATGGGTCTCAGTTCCTGAATTCAGCTACCGAAGAGGTCCTTCTCTGTCTTTGGGACCCAGGCCAGACCCCAGGCTGATAGACCCTGTTTTGTTGCTCTTGAGTTTCTGATCAAGTTCGGCAATGTCTCTACCAGCAATTAACAAAAGCTTTGGCCTAAAGCTCGACTATGATTACCATGAACATCTACTATAGTAAATATTTCATTAATGTGACTGTCTCCTGTTCAATTTAAGTCACATATATTTTATTTTACAATTTAAAATTATAATTTCATGTCATCTACTACAATTTTTAGTCAGGGTTCTCAAAAAAAAGACTTCAGCAAATACACTCCAATTCCTGCAGTCCTTTGCATCTTTCCAGTGAAATCTCATAATGCATTCAAACGGGTTTTCCTCCAGAAAGGAATGAGTAGGGGGTGGGTCTGTCAGAGTTGATGTTGCTGCAGTCGAAACTAAAAGTGAGTCACCTTTGAGGAAAGGGTAAGGGCTGCACACAAAGCAGCAGGGACAAAAGGGGAGGCAGAGGCCTTACAGACATCTCCCAGGTATGGCACAACAGCCGAGGGCTGGTTGTGGGGATTTGGAAACCTCTCTTAAGCAGAAGGGGCTTTCTGTCTATCTACCAAGATGCCACCTGGGAATCCCTCTGGCCAAAAGCTATCAGCAATTTTGGTCAGCAACATCCTGGAAGTCTGTCCTCACAACAGACTGCCGTTTCCTGACTACATCTTTTGTGAAATGACTGTTCTTTATTTGGTACAAATGTGTTCCTATGGTATGTTAGACTCAGAAATAAATTCCAAGTAGATGGGAACTGAGGCAATTGTATAAAGTTCCACATGTTGTGAAAATAGTGCTGCTTAAAAGCATTTAGTATTATTAGACTGGATTTTGCAAAAGAAGAAATACTGTTCAGAGTGTAAGATAACTTTATGTTTTTAGCCTCCTAAATCCAACTTGTTACAGATTTCCTGATTTTTTTCTTAACCTCTGTTTCTACCAGCTGAACAGTCTGTTGTGGTTATTTCTGTTAATGTTATTACATATATTTTCTGGTCCAGGCATTGAGTACTTATCCAGTTGCCTATCTTTAACCAGTTCACTAAAAATGGAATTTAAAAAGATGTAAAAAATCATATGTCTGTGTGTAGGAGGATATGAGTGAGAATATAGCTCTTTCCCTCAGCCCTGGTGACTTACATGGAGTAACATCATAAACCTGTCTCAGTGTGGGAGGGTCTATGAACATAGGATGAATCTGTCAAATTCCAGTCTCTCTGGTATACTTGGTGCCAGTTCAAAATCTTCTAGAGACTGAAAAAAGAACCCTAAAAATAATATTTCCCATATATATAAAGTAGACAGCATGGAATGCAGTGGAAGCATTTGACACAGATACTAGCAGAGATTTGCTTTCTTTGGTTGTGTTTCTCTTCCTACAGGTTTTCCCTGATTATAAACCTGTCTGCTTTATCTACAATGGGCCCTGCATCAATATTGTCACCTGCAGACTGGTGACTCCTCATAGAACTGTCTCCACCAGAAAGAAACAATAAACTTTGTTTCATAAAAACTTTTATCTATGTGCTTGGTCAAATACAATTTGCCGAGGCTTTGAAAATCTACATCTGTTCTGTATACAGTTTGTATTGCCATTTGTTACACAGATGTGTAACAAGACAAATACCTGTCCAGGCATACATGTGATTCAGAATGCATATGTTAATCATGCTGGTGGAAGGAGGTGAAGGAAAAGACAATAAATCAGCCTACAAATGGTTTCACTTGGAAAGGTCTAACAGAACAGGGTTATTTTTATCCTAGGATGCTTTTAATTTGAATCAAAAATGCTTTACCACATGTTTTGCCAGCAGTTCAAAAGAATTGGTAACAAACATTTAATCTTTTTTATTCTGGGATTGGCACTAAGCCCTCATCAAGAAGCATATGCAGTCAAACAGCTTATCTCCACTGAGCTGTTTTCCTTAATGTGTTCCTAATTATAATCCTATATATTGCTCACTGTGGCCGATTGAACAATATGGCAATAATTTCTTTACAGACCTCGCTGTTCTTTGAACTGCAAGTACAGAGGGCTAGAACGGAACCAGATCAATGGGATTTGAGTGCAGGGGAATCCAGCCAGATGCAATCTCCGGAGAATGCATTTCCAGCTGTTCTCCAGAAAGGGACTGGAACAGACAGCTGGTAACTGTGCAATCCCTTTCATACAGCCCCATGGATCTGTGCTGCAAGGTGTAGTCTTTCTTATCTTTATTGCATTCTGCACCTCTGGGGAGAGATTCACATGACTTCCACACAAAGGGTGTTTTTCAGCTACAGGAATTGGAGTAATAGCCTGCCCACCCCCTACTCTTAAGATTTCATTAGACTATTAAAATGTTACTGATGGACTATTTGAATCAAACTTAGGAAAGTGTTTCCATAAGTTGAAAGCTGTAAAATGAAGCTGAGAGGAAGTAAAAGTATTTGTACTATGGTTTTAGCTATATTTGTTTGTGGAGGGTTTTAGAATATATAAAGTCTGAAAAGTTATGCCTTTTATTCTTAAAGCAGCCTTAGGAATTGCAACCCTCTCTGTCTACTTTTCCCTTTGTGAACACTTAGTTCATAAAGAACACATATAGCTGTAATGTGATAGATACCAAGTAAATGAAAATGGTTATAACTGAAGTTATGTTTATGCCCAAAAAATTGTTTGTGTTTGCCAGCTTCCACTTAGCTCTGATACAGTGATACATAACAAGGAGAAAAAAGCAGCTAACCAAGGATTTTGTGCTCCTGTGCATGCCCTTACAGCTCATATTCCTACTTTCCTGATTGGTGTATGCACTTCCTTTAATGGAATGTTTTCCTATTGCCCATATACTCCTCACATACGGAACACACAAGGGAAAACAGAGTATACTGTTTAATCTTTAAAACAAAGCAGGTCAGAGAGGCAAACTCCTCAGACTATCCCTGCATAATTCACAGGCCAGGCTGGATTTTCTAGGACTAGAAGATCCCTTGGCTTCAAGGGAAAAGAGGGCATTGTACAAAGCACTTCTAGTGACTGTTCAGTTCTTTCAGAGGGGTTTGGGCAGGTAATGAATGCCACAGTGGCCCCAGGCCTGGAAACAGAGAATTGATATATTTCATATATGTATGCTGCTGAGACTTTTTTTTTTTAAATCTCTCCCACATGTTGGCAGGTTGATTTAGGGTACATACATAGGGACATGTGGAAATACTATTAGAGACACACCTGCTGTAGCTGCTGTCACTCCAGCTATGCCTGTGAAATGGGGCTACTCACTCACCAGGATCAGTAGCCACAAGAAGGAGCAGGAGCTGGGCAGCACTAATGAGAATGGAGGTGGATATAGATGGAGCTGGATATGCAGGAAAGTCTCCTGATCCATAGCCTGCTGGAGTCACAAGGAAGGCATGTTATGATTGCAGGAGGCTTTGGACTCCCTCCTGCCAACACCTTCATGTCCACTCACACAGAGTGAATTGTTGGGAGAGTGTTCTGAACTTTCTGACTTGAAGATTTCACAAAACCCATTTATTCTGGACCTGGGTCTTTGGTTTGCTTTTGCCAACCAATATTGAGAACTCCGCAGTACCCCAATCACCCTGCTTTAAAGGCCTGGTGTCTGATAAGACAAGGTGCAGAATAATATCACTTGAAAAACAGCATTACTTAATAGATCATTACACATATGAATAATCAATTAAATAATTAAACTTGCTGAGGAGGTTCAGATGGTCTGTGAGACAATCAAGTTTCGCTGAGGCTCCCCAAGGAATAAAGATCATTGCTTTCAGAAGGTAGCACTACTCTTTTTTCACTTTTGTATCTTTTGCCTCTAGTTCCTCAACTTTTAGGATCATTGCCTGCCAGATATCTTAGTCTCCCCCTTCCAGGCAGGTGGAAAACATGTTACTGTGTGTCTGTGGTTCATATCTTTTTTAGGGTGCCAACTTCTTAAGATTGCCAGATACTTTCCTGCTCACTACTGTTCATGTTCATTCTCCCCTCCACTCATGAAACTATTGTCACAAAGTGTGTCCAGATACCAAACCATATTTTGTGATACAGCATATGTGTCTTTTGCCATAATTGCCTTCTATATACTGTCAAGTCGCCACGGAACTTGTTTCAATTTCAAATAGAGACTTCACACTTTCAAATAAAGAGATGGATAAACAATTTTTTTTTGTTGATCCCATTACTTTTTACTTTTATTAAGTCCTCTAGCAAGGGTGCTGGTGACTGTCAGATTGTTGTGTAAGTCAACCATTTGTAAAGGAAACAGTATTCCCTGTGGGCAGTACATTTCTAGACACTTTCTAGCCTTGAAACAACTTTATAGGCAGGGGTTTTTACTTGTACATTTACCTAAACATGAAAGTTTTTATACCATTGGCCCTGGCCAAAGATATGAGCAGATGAGTAATTGTTCTTTGTTAGAATTTGTGATGAATAAAACACTGGCTGCCAGTTTCGGCTGTGCTGTTACACAAAGACCAAGTCAATAGCCCACTTGCAGCATCTTAATGTTGCTCCTCATGTCATTATATTTCTGGATCAGGGCCTCTTTGCCTCAGTTTCTCATGTCTGTTGATTAACTTCACACTGCAATGTTCCCAGGTAGTCAGTTTAGGCTGCTAGACTGAGTGCATTTACATGAATCATAGTTTCAAATAATTTTGCACCAGTTTCACATCAATTAAGACATGCCTGCTATTGAAAGCCTCAACTTTGATGTGACCTACCTGAGCATTTACTGTCTTGCATACATATACTATTGTCTTCACATATGTTACATTTCTACTCATCTAGACTTATCTCACCTGATCATTGTTTTCCAATCCTTCTGATTATGCAATACAACTTTTTCTTTTCATAGTTAAACATCATCTTTATAGTCTTTTGTATCCTCCCTACTAAAAAAAAATGTTACTTTTTGCAGTCAAACCCCTCAGGGGCTGGAAAGAACCCAAATGGTAGTCTGCAGAAATATTTCTCAAAGGGACTGTTGAGTGTGAACAAATATCATCTGTTTTTCTTAGGGCACGCTGTTGAAAGCTATTTGGCATTATCCATGTTCCCCAATATGTCTTCTCTCATAGGTAGAGGAAAATTGTCACATTTTATATATAGTCCTTCAAGACTAAAAATAGGTAAAGGTTTGTCTCTTTTTCAGTCCAAAGGGCTAGAAAAGAATATACTCTAGTAGTTCTTTTTCATTGGATCTCTCCCAGAGCATTAAACAACATAGTCCAATTTAGTATAAGAAAATCCTTCCTTTGCATATGAGTTGATGATATTTTGGGTCTTCCAGCAATATTTCCAATTCTGTTGGTATCTTCCTATTCTTCCTCTGCTTTCTTACAGTGGTTTGAAACTCTCACTGAAGTGCCAATGTCTTTGGGAAATTTAATTCTTAAGTTAAAGCTTTTGCTGCCCGTCAAACTTCCAACTTCTTTGCTAATAATGATTTCTCTATTCATCATATGGGTTATGCTTTTTTTGTCTCTCCCTTTCCTCCTGGGACCTGTTTTCTATGAGAGAGTTGCCAGTTAATACTGCCAACTTTTTAATCTCAGATCACTTATAAGTTGCAACAGTGGTTTTTCCCTCCTCCTGCACCATCTCTTAGATAAGATACATGTTTCTGTGAATATTTGACTTCTAATTGCCTTCTCATGACTAGCTTATCTGAATGAAAACCATTAAAACACCGAGTGCTTCAGAATCAGCTGTTGTAGAAATAGGCTGTTTTCTGAATTTCATAGTCTTGACTGTCACTCATATCTCATAGGCATAGGATGAATTGGTCTCTTTCAACTTGATCCAGATACATCCCAGTTTTCCAGAGGGCTACAGGTTTGACACAGGTTCTGGCTGCTGCACTGTTCCAACATTCACATAGTGCATTTTGTTAATTTCTTATTGCTTTGACATGTGATAACCATATGATAATCAGCGAGCAGTTTTTCAAAGGATACAGCATTTAGCTAAAGTTCCAGTCAAACAAAAATTTCCATTTACAGATTATGTGATTTTTAAACATAATTTTACATGTAGGCAGTTAAACCATGTTTAGGTACAAACTTTTTTTACATGTAACTATTAAGAAAATGTATATGTGTGCAACAAGTGGAGTGAATGTACAATTCTGGGTATCAGTACTTACTCCTAGTAGTGACAGACTAATTTTCCTTTAAAGTCTTGCTAAATTTTAAAAAGTATGATAAATATGTATCGGGAGGCGGGCTTGCGAGCAATGCCAGACGATCCAATGTGGATTAACTACAAAGCTCACTTTATTGAAGAAACTTCTACAATTATAGTATTCCTGACAATACGTGCATTAACATTACTGGTGCAAACAGACATAAACAAATACTCATTGGCTATTAGCAGAAGGCTGCTATATCTATGAGCTCATCCAGCCTGCTTCCAGTTCTCATGGGCCTGTAAAGTTGTTTATCTTACAGGCCCACGGCTGCCAGCCTAGGTTAACACTCCCTTTGCTTTCTCACGAGAAATGCACAGCCTGTTAATTTTCTACAAATATGGTCAACAAGGATGAGAACTTACAACAGTCATCTGACTGTCCTAATCACTGAGTAACAAAACGTCTCCTTATCTTCCTTTTGACCTATAAATATTGAATTATTCTTTGAACAGTGGCATAGCTTCATGAAGAAAAATGTATTATAGCCTTATCCTGGCTTCCCATAGCCTTTGCAGGCTGAGACCACATTCTGGGAAACAAAAAGCAGGAAGTTTTCCTTAGGTAGAATTTTATTCCTGTTTTCTCATTACTCAGATAAATGCTCTGTTAGTGGCTGCCTCCTCTTTCTGCTGTTTTCATACTTTTTAGGTTAGTTCATACTTTGATGGTGATGGTAGTCTGCAGAATTTTTCTTCTCTCATATTTCCTAATGAGGTGGCTTGATAGCAAAAAAGACCTTTTATTTAGATTAGATTCTGTTCAGGATTGGGCTGGATTCATTCCACTGAATCTCAGAATTTAACTATGTAGACTGCTTTGCCTTAAACTTCATCTATATTCAATATATCTTCCTGGAGAGAGAGTAGGATGACAAGGCTCCTATTTTAGGTATGTCTCTGCTAAGTGGTTGAAAGGAGGTAGATAAATCCAGGTCTGAGTAGTATCATCTCAGACCATTAAGGTGCTAGTTCAATACTGAACTTAAGCACTTGCTTAAATACATTTCTATTTGAAAAGCACATACTTGCAGTTAAACACCTAAAACTTAGGCATCAAATCCTGCAATAAATCATCTTTTTCATGACTACTGATGGTGACATATTTTTAAAAAGAGAAATGATACCTGCACTTCTGCTTTTCTGAAGTGATTTTAAACCTCCCTCTTTGACTAATGAAAGTCTAGCAGTCACATTTGGGATTCTCTGAAACAACTGATCTCATTTTTCTTAGCATAAAATATGTGCAAAATATGTACTTCTGAGATTAAAGTACATTTATAAAATGTAAACTGACCTAGGAGCCACCTATTCTCCAAATACAGGGAACCAGTCATCAAAAAAAAACCCTCCACTTCAGGTACTGCAAAAGCACATGAAGTCACTGGGCAGCCTTAGCCCCCTTAACTCCAAAGAGTCAGAATTTCAACCTCCATCACGCTCAAAATGGGGAGCTTGCAGCAAGACAAACCCTTTTACTTTATTTCCCCATTCCTGCAAGCCAGAAACCTGAGCAGCCTTTCCCCTCTCCAGGGCTCTAGCTGCACTTTTCCAGTCCCCTGGTTCTTAGAGCCCCTTTCACTGACTTCGTCTAGGTTAAAAATCCAGCTTGTCTCATCCTTGTCTTTGCTCATTCCACAGCAACTCTCCTTCCACTGTGTATTATCTTCCTTGTAAAAGAGCTTCTCCAGGTCCTTTTTGCAAGCCAGCTTAGGCATTTTTGTTTGTAAAATGAGCCTAAAGTATTTCCCTAAGGAGGGAAATATTTAAGTGAATGTCTACTTTAGTAGTATGATCACTACTTGGTAGAAATCAAATGAAGTTAGATACCTGTCTGATAGACAACCACTGAGTCTGGAATAATTTTTGACTATATAGACGATTATCTTTTAATCTGTATGGTATCTAGAGATGGTATCCACTGAAATTGTCATGTTCATCTTGGTGAAAATGTAACTAAATTAGATCAAAATGAAACAGCTGCGGCAGAGGGGTTTATAACTGGTGCCAAAACAAATCTATGGGACCAGATTTTTTTCCACCTAGATTATTTCAGTCTAAACAGACTGAAAAGTTTTCCCCCTAGTAAGAGAGAAGACATTAAATAAGAAATTTTAATAGTTCAGTCACCCTCAATTTATTTGGTGTCCCTTTGAGATTATCAAATGAAACAAAAATAGTATGTTTCTATATCTTTCTTTCTTTCTATAGAAAGTAATGAATACAGAACATACTTTCACACTTTCCAGACTTTTGCTCCTTGCTGTTCAGCCTCATTTCCTTATTTTTAATGATAAATAAATTAACATTAATTTTCGGTGTTCACAGCATGCCATATACATCAGCTAAAAAAAGAAAAAGAAACATGATTAGTAAACTCTTTTTAATGAAATGCAACATGTACTGCCCCTTCTGTGAACTCACCACTCATTCAGGAAATTGATTTGTCAAGATGTAAAATAAAAATGCATCATTTCATCACATTTTTGGAAAATATGGGTCCAATCTTATAAGATGCAGAGAAGGCACAACTCCCTTAAAGCATTTCAATGGAAGCACTTAGCACCTCACAGTAACAGGGTAATTTTACATGTTGTTTTAATGATCCCTTTAATAGTTAATTCTGGAACCAGCAACGCTGAGTGTTGCAGTGCCTAATGCCCTTGTTGGGCCTGGCTCCAAGCCAGCTTTATGCTTTGCAGCTTATTTGTACCCAACAATCTCACCTTAAAAAACATTTGTTTTCTCCAGGATGCAGGTGTTGATATAGCTGCATTGTAGCTAAGATTCTTGGCTCAGGTTATAAATCAGAGCATGGTGCTGACTGGGGAACGGAGTTCAGGCCTCAGGGCGGGTCTGAACAGTCGTTCCCCTCCTCCTCAGCAGTGATCCTGAGCAGCCCAAGAGCGGTCCAAGAAAAGCAGCTTGTACAGGCCCTACAATGTCTGGAAAACCTTGCTAATATTGATTTTCAGACAAGAGGGGTAGATATATCAGGCATGGCTTTCAACACTTTACACAAGTTTTATACCAGTGCAACTGAACTTTAATGAAACTTCGCTGGCATAAAACTGATACTGCATGACCAACAATGGCTCATTGCTACTGCTGCTCTTTTTTTGCCAATATGAGAAACAATGACTTAGTTGGCCACATTTTGGAATATGATTAGTCATGACAGAATCATTCATGGACTCATGATCCATCTGGTACTGTAATCTCCAAAAGACTTCCATTATTATTTTACAATATCAGTATTTATTCATCTCTGAAAGTGCTTCATGGGGAGAAATTGTCATGTTATCTGATCATATCCTTGATTTTTGTTTGATATTTTGCACCTTGTACTTCAACCTTTCTCCCTATTGATATCTCTCCAATGATTTCTGTCAATCCCTTCTGCTAAATGTAAAGCTTTTGAGTTCATAATTTTATTCTGCAATATTAAGACAAAAACCCTTATATTTTTAAAATCTTCATCATCTTAATCCTTATTTGTTTGTACATCTTTCTCATGCGACACTTGTACACTAGTCAGATGCTGGAGTCCTACACGCTGCTTCCTTTAGTCATTCATCAATTCATTATTATGCTGAAATTAATTTCAGTTAGCTACTGTCTGCAAGCCAGCAATTACAAGTAATATCATCTTCAGCAACGTGTGAGAAAAAAATAAATATACTGAATGTGGCATTGGTAGAACCCCTATGAACTTCAGAACAAACCCCCACCTCATCTCTTTTTCTGGTGATTGTTCAAGTTGGCTGATGAGCCTTATCTTCAAGGGATGAGGAAAATAATGGATCTTTTGGTATGCCAATCAAATCCTGAATTTGGTAACTGGCAGCTGCTCTTTTCTCAATCTGAGGATCTTGATGAGCTACCTGAAGTCCTCTGGGCTCCAGGAACTCACATATCTACCACAAGGTAAATAATACTCCACTTCCAGAAACCCTGAGACATTTAAACCAATTTTTTGAACTTGCTTACTAAGTGTTTTTCATCAAAACTTTTTATATCTGAGAACTGCTAAACTCTTCTGGGTACAGTGTAAACAAAGACAGTACCACACATGGAAAGGGAAGGAAAGTTAAGGAAAGTCCTGTAGATCTTCATTCAAGTTTAACACAAGCTGGCTCACTTTTGTCCATTCAAGAGAAATTATGAGTTTGCTCTGAGTAAAATCTGAGTAAGGTCCTCAGGACTCGGTCCACAGTAGCTCAGAATTTCCTAGGCCAAATGGTTTCGGGAAAAGTAGCAGGCAGAGACAGTGTGTTCTGTGTGATAGTCATATAATTTTGAGATTGAAGATTGTTGTGAATTTTTCAGGATGGGCTTTCTGTGCTTCTGTAGTGAATGTTAGATTCAGAACTTTGGGGTGATATTGCCTGTTATCCATATGAATTTGTAAAACAAGCCAGATTGACCTTTGAAAATGTGAAATTCCTTTATTCCTTCCCCCCTCCCCCCATATTCTTAGTTCTCTGGAACAGACAATCTGTCCAGCAAAACATAATCAAAAAATTTAAAAGGTAAACTGGGAATGGAAACTGTCGGGCACAGGGTGCAAAAGTGGACCTACATGAATATTTCAGAGGCATCTACCACTTGTACATACAGAGCACCTCAAGTATTAGTCTATGAGGAATATGTAGCAAGAGTTGACAGGTAATGTTCTATTACAGAGTAGGTAGTGGCTGGTATAGGGCATACAGTACATGGGATGGTGATGGCTGTGGTGTGAGTTACACTGTTAGAACAAGGCTGTGGTGTGGCATTTGGCCAGCGGTTTAAGTGAAAACTGAAAAGCGACAACAGTATCCTGCCAAAATCTGGTATTGTCCCACAGGCTTTTAATTTTATTCCAAAGGTCATAACATGCTGTGTTCAGCCAAATCTGCTTCAAGAAATTCCCACTCTAGGAAAAAACACTTCTTGACAGAATAAGTGCTAGGCTGATTTTTTTAATGTTTTTAAAATTAATTTTCTTTGTACAGAAATAGGCTTGTAAGGTAATGTCTGTATGCAAGAAGGTAAAATTCTATGAAAAATGTGGTACAGTAAATGGATAAATCTTGTAGCTCAGCAATTTCTGTCAATGTTTTACACAGGAGGAAATCCTCTGTGACATGTATCTGATAATGGAATAATTTCATATAAGGGTGCTTACCGCATGAGGGCTTTACTGTTTGCAGTGCCACACAATGGAGTATGTTAGCAGCACAGCACCAGTTTAATACTGGACATTGAAGCCTGAGCCCTGCTTTTAGTTATTGCATCAGCAGCAGTTAAAGAAGCCTTGTTCTAAAAGTAAAGGCCAGAGTGGTAGGGTTGAGAATTAGCAAATACTGAAAAGTAAGGCTTTTTGCATAAGTTGGACCAGATTCCCTTTCCGTTGCTGTTTTTACACACTGAGTTGCCCTTCTTTTTTAGAAAAACACTCCTCACAGACCGCTGGTTTTGAAAATCAGATCTGTTTTTCCATCTAGGTTCTTTCACTTCATTACCTAAGTGCCTCCATCATTCTAAGTACCTAATACCTCTCATTATCTTAGTGACTCATTTAGGGGTCAGCTATTTAGTATCATTAATTCATTATGAATAAATGTTAGGGCTAAAATCTACATTTGCTCTGGAAGATGGAAAGCCTTTTTAAATTTCTGAAGTCTAGGTTATTTAACAGCATATGAAACCATGGTAAATGTTTTATAAAGAGCCCTGAGAGTGAAATTAACTTCATATAACTTTATAATAAGCAGCTTCCAAATGAGATATTTTGCCTAACAATAAACAGTAACTGTGATTTATTGTTAAACCAACAGGTGCTTCTGAGAAGTAGACTAATTGAGCTCTGAGGTGGGTTTTCTTCTACACTGAACTTTCTGTAAGGAAACCTTTGACCTCAAAGATGAGGAAGAATTCAGTCATATTTGCTCCTAGAAATGTCACTTATGTGCTGGAAGACAGGCAAGTTAGACACTGAAGCAAGGTGAAATGTGTTTCCTTTTCAATGCCCAGTCCATTTTGTCGGCCTTGTAAATTAGGTCTACCACCTAATGCTACGCTATGACGAGGGAGCTCTGAAATTTCTTTTTAGGATCACAAGGACATGTTTTACCTTCTCCAAGGCTACGGTACCTATGTCTACACTGCCTTAGGGCTCTTCTGATCAAAAATGTGTGCCAATAATTTTAACTTTTGCACTTTTTAATTACTTACAGACCATGCTTAAACAAATTTATGAGTGTGCTTTCTGTAAGACAACCTAGATGGACACATCTGTGGGTTCTGCTTTGTAGAATGACTCAAACCCAAGGATGTGTCTGTAATATGTATGGGCAGGGTGTAACCACAACCAAGGTTGTTCAGCAAGGCCATTCACCTGTATTTGGTTGTGTCTTATGGGGATGCCAGATGGTCAGGGTCAGGTAAGCAAGTTGTATAAGTGCCTTACTAGAAGGGCTTCACATTAAATATTTCAAAAAGTGATGGGAAATGTAGGCAGAGTGCATCTGCAATGGTTCATGCTTTGCACTAATCCTCACACTCTTACTCTTTGCAAAGATGATGCAGTCCATCTTACAATTCTTCTAAAATTAAATCTCCTTTCAGTCTGAACTAGGACTGAAACACTGAAAATGCATCTTTAAATTAGAGAGTTTGGGTGAAGAAAAAGCCAATTATGGTGATTTAGAAAAAAATTATCTAGATTGAACAGAAATTTGGAAGGTAGAGAGATCCATGTGTCTGCATGTTATCTTGCTATATGTATTGCCACTTGCTCAGAACAGTAACTAAAAGGAAAAAAAAAGTCTTTCCCATTGACTCTGAGAAACACTGTAGAGCTCAGACAGTGTGGTACTGTATAGGAGCACAAGGCATGCTGCGTTCCAGCCTGAGCTCTCCTGATTCCCTTCTGACTGTGTAAATACCAGTCTTTCAGAAGGATCTGGTGACTACTCTGTTCTTCTTCCTACCAAATGTAAACCCCTCTCTTGATCTGGCAGGACTAATTTTTAAAAAGATGTACCTTGTGCCTCCAGCAGTCAACATTTCAGGAATGCTTCTGATCTGCCATATGCTGCCCTCCCTTTCTCTTCGCCCAGAAACTTGTTGCTCTTTTTTGCTATACAAAGACCATTTCTTATAATTGTGGTTTTATCTTTACTTTCAGGAATTTTTGTTTCTTATTTTTTATTTCTTTGCTTGTTCCACTCCCCTGCTCCCCCCACTATTTCCATTACCCTAATTCCTTTGGGCATTATTTCCTGTAAAATTCTGACCGTCAGTATATCTGTTTATTTAGATCTCCGCATCCTCCACTCACAATACTACTTGAAATCAGCCTCAACGAAATTCAAAAAAGCATTGTCTTAAACATGTAAAGTCCACTCATGTTTTCTAGTGATCAATGGATTGTTAAGGGTCAAACACTCCGGATGCCTAATCTTTTTTTTCTCACCTCAGTGCCTTTGTTCATGAAAAAGCTGTGAACTTCACAGTAACTGCTCTGGCCAGCTGGCCCCTTCACATGTGTCTTCTACCTTGTTCTCAGCGCCTGTAGCACATGAGTTTATGGGTCTATCATCTGGAAAGGAGGAAAGCAGAAAAAGAAAAGAGATACTGGGAAATTCAGAGTTGTAATCAGTGGGCAATACCTGAGGCCATAGTGTGGTCATAGCGTGAAAGCTGATGAGAGAGAGACAGACATACCCCAGCCAGTTCTGTTGCTCAAGAGATAACTGCCTTTCTGTGCCTAAAAGGATTTAAGTGTTTCCTTGCCTGTTGTTCAGAACTTCTAGCCATCCTGTCACCAGCACTGACATTTCATTGCTTTAATCTCAATTTTGATACACACATGTACCACATTGTGATGATTCTCACCTGATTTCTAGCCATGGTGCATGAAGGACCAGGGTTTATTCCATCTGTCAGATTTAATTATCTTTTCAGGAGGGATAAATACTCATAGGTCAAGAAAGAAACTGGATTTGAGGACTGAGGAAAAATAACTGGTGAAACTCCTCACCAAATTTATTTTGAATCCATGGACAGAGTTTTCTCTTCAAGTTTTATTAACGTGATGATTTTCACATCTGTAATGCTACAACCGTTCAAGTCAATAGGTAGTTTGGTAATGAATTCTTGGTTATTATGCATAGAATAAAGATACTAAAAATCAATGCAGTGAACCTCTGTACATATTAGTTGATAAAACAATTATTTATATAATTATGGTGGATGGGATTTTTGGGTACAAATGGTAAAATTGCTGTTGTATGTGTCCATACACAAAATCCTTTAGTTTTATCTCTTAACCAGAATCCTTTTAGATGATTTCTTTAAACCAAATAGTTTTCTTTAATGTAGATGCAAAGATCTGAAGGCAATAAACCCAAACACGGACTCAGCATTTTGAGAATGCATGAAATACTCCTTCTGTCACTTAATTTCACCAGAGTATACATACATGGTTGCCTACCCTTTTGCTGAAAATCTCTAGGGAATTAGGAAGCTGGCTACCTTATGATCAGGAGCATGAACCAAAGTATTTTTCCCAGTAAATAACATCTGAAGTGTTTACTGGAAAATTACCTCCTCTTAAGTACTGCAGGGTACCACTGCCTTGCAGTGCCTGTGTTACAGAAAGCAATTCATATATCAAACAGGCGGTAATCCCAAAGAGGATGTGATATGAGAAAGGGGTCTGGGAAGACGGGATGTTTTTTTCTGCACACTGTGCCTAACAATGCTGAAATGTTTTTTCCCTGTCCGTTTGCTTTAACAATGTGCCATTCTGTACCTCATAAGCACTTAATTTATTCCAACTCTTTGGCCTGACCTGTAATCCCCCCTCTCCTTACCCATCTGACCCATCTGTGTTTCATTTCCCACTCATCAGCATCCAAAGAGCCAGGCCCAGGCCCTGTTTGGAGCCATTAGACAGAGATTGGCACTGTTCCCTCTTCCTGCACCACATCCTCCGCCGAAAAAAATGACCATCAGATCAGAGAACAGAGCCTGCTTTGTCCCCGGCAACCAAGATCTGGAAGCACTTTCAATCATTTGCACTCTATACCCACTCAAATGCATTAATGTGATCAACATTGGGCCTGTTGTGGGCATTTTTTCCAGCAAATAGCTTGCTAACATTCCAGGCATGTACTTCCCTGAAAACAAGACCGAGACAGGGCCCTGAATATTCAATTGGAAAATCACCAAGAGCAAGAGCTTAGCTTGGCACGGCTGGTGTTGATTCTTAATAAGTGACTTCCTAAAGCTGAGGCATGGGGCTTACAGCTTCAATGACTTGTTTGAAAAATATTTTGTAGGTGCCTCATACCACTTTATTTCCTGTGGTATGCGTCATATTGTGAGCTATTCTGAGCAAGGCTGTTTAAGCACACTAACATTTTTTTCCAAGATTGCGGTGTTTAACTAAAAATGTGCTTATACAAGATGAGCTCATAGCTATTAGTGCTGATGTAGTTTTAACTACTTGGATACCAATAGCCCAAGGCCTAAAACCTGCTGAAAAGGGGAGAAAACCTAAGTAAAACCCATCCTTTGCAATCATTTAAGGCTTTTTGAAGGCAAGACAACTGTGAAAATATTTTAAAAGTTGAATTTTGATCCTATAGGACCTTTGCCATGCAAAATGCCTTTCAATCTCATTACAAATGCTTGCTATTGAAAGACTTATGGATAGGAATAGCTGAAGATATTTCAGACATCCAGTTAAAATAATTTCTGCAATGTTTCTGCCTGTGCTACATGTTTCACTTCCAGCAAAAGCAGTTTATATATCCTTCTCCAGTGCAGCCGGATGGACTAGGTACCTCCTAATGTTTTATTCATTTGAATATGTGTTTCATTAACATGGCTACCATGACAAGGCAAGTTTGGCTGTGCTGAAGGGGGTCAGCACAGATTTTTGTCAAGGCACTCCATTGTGGAGAATGGTGTCTGGCTGTCACAGCACTATTGTTCAGTGATGGGCTCTTGTACGATTTCCCATTCTTCAAGCTGAGACAAGATGGCAGCATTTTGCATGAGACACTTGACGAGTCAAGGGGTGGGGTATTTGGAGTTTACCTTGGTGCCTAAAAAGAACTATGAACAATGGTATGTACCTTACCAAAGCCTTGTTTCAAGGTTCATTTTAGAGAAACTGCACATGCTTGGATTAGACCAGGTTGTGCCAAATATAAGGGTATGGAAAAGAAAAATTAAAATGAAGGGGTCAAATGTCTATATGAAATGCTAGGACAGTGCATTTCTAAACCACAAGCTGCATCCTGGTCTTGATCTGCATCTAGAAGTTCTGTGTAGAAATAATTTCATGAAAGAGAATGAAAATAATTTACACTTTCCCAAAATATGCTATGCATGGAACAAGGGGAACAAGAAAGGAAATGATGTGCAAATTACAAATATCGTGATAAGTTTTTTTAACACAAACCATTTAAGAGTCAGGCATTCAACTACGGAAGAGCTTATATAAAATTACATTTGCATGTACATAATTTCATTTCATCCAGACTCTTTCTTCTGTATTTCAGTGAAAAAAAACTGAGACAGAATTTACAGATGAAAATGTCAACAGGAAAGTTTTATCATTTGCCTTAAGACATCTATTTAAAAATTTTGTTGGTGAGATTATTGTCGTTACAAATGCACACATGTAAATTGAAGTCATACACTTTTCTAATGAGGAACAGAATAGTTTCTTCCTGAATTGCTGAAAAAAAAGTCCTGTACAATTCTAGAAACTCTGCTTATCCTTTTCTGTGGATTCCATGGTAACTTACGGCACTTTGTTAAAGTAGTGGTGTTTTTTGTTAAGGTTAAAGTATATATGTTTGTACTTGCACATCTGAGTCTTAACTATGTAGATACGTCAAAGGAGAGACAAACCTAGATTCTGTGAGAAATTGGAACAAATCACTGTTTATGCTAAACACCCCAACCCCTCCCAGTTTTTATAAAGAACTTCCCTTTGAAGTGGGTTAAAATCTCAGTGGAGTATAGTTTCAGCTCCCTGCAAAGCAAATTCCAAAGCTTCCAATCCCTTTTATAATACACTATGTTTATTACAAATTGCTTTGCATTATAGAAAATAGGCTTCCTAATTTAGCAAAGTAATGGGAAGAGAATGCGTGTAATAGAATGTCACAATAACAAATTCTGTGATCAATCCCAGCATTTCAGAGCAAATGTAGTGGTGCTAGTGGTGTTTGCTGCAGTGGTGCTGAAGTTCTACCCTCATGATGTTTGAGCTGATTTGAGTTTTCCCCTTAATTGGCCCCATAACAGAGCTTTAATGTTTAACATGGGCATAAATTCACTGTAGCCCTCAAGTGAAGACTTTATTTTAGAACTGAATAGAATGCTTGAATTTATTCTCCAGATTTTTCTTCCATGATCAAGTAAAGTTCCATGTAACTTTCCTTCCTAGCGTAGTGCACACAAAATCTCAGGAAACAGCAGGGCTTAATTAGGGTCCTATTTTATAGTTTCACCTGAAAAAATACATTTTAAAAATTACATATGTTTGGCCTTGCAGATTTTTTAGTCAATAAATTCTTGTTAATTAATCACATTAATGGCACTCCTTAAAAGTTGAAACAAAATCACAAAACAAACCAAATACCCCATAAATATCATGTATAAAGAACCATTCACCAATGCATAAGCTACATGTCTACAACATTTACAAATATTTCTTCTTTTTATTTTACTTCTTTTTCCTTTTCTCTTTCTTTTTTTCCCTTTTCCTTTTTCTTTTCTTTTTTTTTCCTCACCTTTCTCTTTTACTGTCCCCCCTTTTTTTACTTTCTGTCCCTCTTTTCCTTTATTACAGGCACAATGCCAAGACAACAGCTGCTATCAGAGGTAAAAGTTCACTTGATAAAGCCAAATACTTTTCGGGGGAGAAAAATATATGGTATTTGGTTAAACAGTGTAACATTTTCCTACTTCTATCTTGACTTTAAATGCCTGTTTTAGAATTTTAAGCAGAAGTAACTGCAGTCACCCTCCCTCAGACAAAAAGTAAAATGTAAAGAGAAGGTCCATTCAATCATTGTTTTGTCCCAGGGTACCAAAAGCAGTAATCCTCAGTGCAAACTGTGGCACAGAATACTGCATTATGATCTATGACTGTCTGATGTAGAGTTGATGACACAAAGGCAGGATTATATTGAGCCTAACTTATAACACAAAAAATAAACAAGCAAACAGAAACAGTCTGGGTTTCCTGGCTTATCACTTATGATATAGCTACTTGTTTAAAAAGCATCTGTGAAAAACCACAAAGACTTAACAACACAGCAACTTACGAACGGGCAGACTCCTAAATCAGGGAATATGTTGTTTTTGTTGAAGTGTTTTGGATGAAGCATGAGTGACAGTAAATACAACATGTCATTCCTTCCCTTAGTAAGAAAATGATTCTTACAGTAAAATCACACTACCTGAAGAGGTAGTTTCTTCTTTGTATGCAGCTTCTTCTTTGTATACAGATGAAATTCTTTGATACTGAGACTACCAATCTCTCACCCTAGTTCATTTGTGCGTATACATCATATTCCATTATTCTATACAAGTGAATTCACCTCTATTTTCATTGTTATATCTAGATGATTTATTGTGCTTGCCTAATAACTGTGCTTGGCATATAAAAAGTCTCAGTATAACTTTTAAATTATAAACCTCGGAAAAGGATCAGTCTAATTACTCTTGTCAACCAGTAAGAGAACTGTTATTTTGGGTTCTTGTGATATTCTGAGTTATCTTTCTTCCCTCCCCCCGTTAATTCTGGGTCATTGTAGCTTTTTTAAATATACATTTCTCTTCGCTTCTCCTCAGTTTTTCTGCGTTCTCTTCTAGCATTGCCACTTTTCTGACAACAGCTTGGCTCCAGGAAACCTGCAAGATGTTCACAGCAAGGGGTCCTTCTGTGGTCTTCTGCAATGACACTTTTTCAGCCTCTGTATATGACATGATTCAAGAATACAAAGTCATTACACAAACACAATTCCTTTTCCTTTACATTTATTATTATTATCTAACAATTGTGTGTTTTCTTTGTTCTCAGTTATTAGTATTGTTTAACTCACTTCAATACTCATTTCAGTGGGAAATGAGAGCCAAGAAACTGCTTTAACTATTGCCAATCAGAATGTGTCTGTTGGAAAACCAAGACAAACCAGAATCATTTGAATTTGATGTTGCTGCATATTGTGTTCCCCACAGGCAGAGCTCTTCCAGAGGAAATGGGGGCTAACTATCAAAAATTGGCCTAGCTGCAGCCTGATAGTGTTTATGTGAATAAAACTGTCTCTCCTGCCAGTGTAGAAAGGGTAACAGTGCACAGGAGGCACAAAGCAGAATGCTTTGAGTACAGCTACG
The DNA here is from genome assembly GCA_013396655.1 of Campylorhamphus procurvoides. Classification (NCBI taxonomy): domain Eukaryota; kingdom Metazoa; phylum Chordata; class Aves; order Passeriformes; family Dendrocolaptidae; genus Campylorhamphus; species Campylorhamphus procurvoides. Next base: position 2,845,195 of record WBMV01006966.1, read on the forward strand.
GATATTTAGTGCATGCCCTGGAAACCATGCTGAATGGAGTGAAATCTGAATCACGCCTGGGTCTGTCAAAGCATCTGTCAACATAATGGTGTCACTTTGTGATCTGGTACTTAGTTACAGTTGGTATCTACAGCTAATTGCTCAAGATTGGCATGCTTACCAAAACTTTCTACCGTCCTTATTTTACCAAACTTTGTCTTCCACGCACCTGTTAAAAATGAGGACTCAGGATGTGAGACAAAACTTGAGTCTGAAGTGGAACAAAGATTTTTCTGGTCAAACACAATAGTTTGCAAATGATGAACAAGTAGAGATGTAGGAAAGTAAGGTAAGCTGTACTAAGAAGGAAATGGTAGAAGCTTCTAAGATCTTGTGGAGGTTGAACTGGTGAGTCATTTAGTTTATTTCGGTAGACAGAGTATATTTCCTCTCTTGTTGATTCTCAGGGCATGTGATATGAATCTATTCCTTTGTTACTTCGCCTGTATCAGCATTAATACAGTCTTTCAGCTTTCTTCCTCAGTATCTCTATATCCTTCTCAATAGTATAATGAGATCAAATAGCTAACACACCTATATACTGCCCTTTGTGGGTTCTGGGGGGACCTACAGATCACACTTTCTATCACTTCATTTTTACATTCATCATAGTTTAACCCCAGCCAGCAGCCAAGCCCCATGCAACAGCTCAGTCACTCCTCCACCAACAGGATTGGGGAGAGAATCAGAAAAGTAAAGGCCAGAAAACTCAGGGTTTGAGATGAAGACAGTTTAATTGGGAAAGCAAAAGTCTCCCACACAAGCAAAGTAAAACAAAGAACTAATTCATTGCCTCCCATGGACAGGCAGGTGGTCAGCCATCGCCAGGAGAGCAGGGCCCCATCACTCAAAACGGTGACTTGGGAAGGCAAATATCATCACTCCAAACACTCCCCCTCTTCCTCCTTCTTCCTTTCACTTTATATACTGAGCATGATGTCATGTGGTATGGGATATCCTTTTGTCAGTCACCTGTCCTAGCAGCGTTTTCTCCCAACCTCCCATGCACCCCCAACTGCTTGCCAGCCTGGCAATACAGGGAGCAGAAAAGGCTTTGGCTCTGTGTAAGCCCTGCTCAGCAATAACAACAATACCTCTATATTGTTAACCCTGTGTTCAGCACAAAACCAAAACAGAGCCCCACAGTAGCCATTGTGAAGAAAATTAACTCTATCCCAGCCAAAACCAACACAACCATTGAAGATGTTTAGATTCTAGACAGCGTGCCACAGTGCATAACCTGAAGATAAATCTGGCCTGTACTCATGTTGCTTTGCATCATGGTAGACAGATCAGCAAGGCTGAACAGAGATGCTTTAGCACATGGACACTTTTCTCATATGTGTCCTCATAAAGAAGGTCAGGATATAGCACATGGACACTTTTCTCATATGTGTCCTCATAAAGAAGGTCAGGATACAGCTACAGGGAACAGGCCTCTGCTGTCAGGCACATCCTGAGCACAGTCAGGCATGCCGAGGGCTTCTCTCTCCTGGGAAAGACCAAGCACAGCCACCCTAGTGGTCCTCAAAATCTCACATTTTCTCCATTTGATGACTTCTAGATGCAGGCACAATAGGTTGGGTACACCTCTCATTCCACCCTTGCACTTCTCCCAGTCTGCTGCCATGTGCTGCTTTTACTGCATTTTGAAAAGAATTAATAGAAGTGTCAATATTCTTAGGACAAAACTAAGCAGACCTTGCCATTCTTGAAAGAAACACACATGAATTTTGTGTTTTTTAATATTGATGACAGACTTTCCATCTCTATGTTGTCTTTTGTGGCACTGGCTCATCTCTTACTCAGTTCATTAGAGCAGTCAACTCCCTAGAAAAAGAAGAGTGATAATTATTTTGTCCAATACAAGTGGAGGTATGTGATTATTTTGACAATAATAGCCAATAATTTGTTGACTAAGAATCTTATTAAAATAGTTTTATATGAAATTATCCAAAAAAAATTGTCTCCTTTTCTCTTACCAACTTACTTTTTTCTGTTGTCTTTTCAGTTGTGTTATAGTCAGAATTGCCTTTGAATTGGTAGCACTAATCGGGTTGTTAAAATATTGAGTGTTGCAGACTGAGTGGGTGTGACTCCACCAGGAAATATGATCTTCTGTGGCTTGACTGTACTCCAAATCCTCTTGATTGTTTAAGTTTTTTGCAGAGCTTAGGGAAACTGAATGATGTTGGTGACATGCCACAAGTTATCATAATGCAAAGCCAAGAGGAATTATCAAAGATTATGTAAACTTCATTTTTTTTTAAAGTACATTTTCTCAGAAATGAAATGCCATTATATTTGTCCTGGAATAGAAACAACACTAGTAACCCAAAATTTGAGACATTCTGCTACTCTAAAAGTCCTAGAGTTTTACTAATAATTGGTCTTGGAAAAATTTTCCTGAAACAGTAAAGAACATTCTTTCTTGTTCTCTGTTTTCCTTTCTCAGGTGTCTACTTATAACCTGCACAGTGACAAAGCTACTAGTCAAGAAAACTTGCAGGTGAGAAGCCATATGCAGTTGGCAGCTGTAGAAGATTTTGAATTTTTTTAAAATCATGACTGTGGATGTACTTAGAAAACTGTGTCATTATTAAAAAAGAACAGAAATATGAAATTATGAGGAAAATACTTTTATTTTTAGGGGTAGAAGGATTAAATATATTTAGTTGCTGCTGAAGATAATAGAATCACATTTAAGGAAATTTTGCATTAGTGCAATAATGACATGTTTCAAATCAAAATCAAATAATTTTATCTGGTCTGCATAGCCAAAACAGCCAACACCATGAGGAAAAGACATTATTCAGTTGTAGACAGAGATATTAATAGACTCAAAGGCCTCATACGAAACCAGTGCAAATTCTGAAAATAGCACTGAGAAGACAAAAAATGGGGCTGGATGCTGGATTTGCCTGCTATATTTAAAGACAGCAACACTTTTACATACTTGTCCACTTGTAGACCTCCTTTATTCTGCAGCACCTCAGTTGTTGGACACCTTGCTTTCTTTTCCCTTCTGCTGCTCTGTGTTCTTAGCATCTTCAGTTCCATTACCCCTTTTTAAAATGTAGCATTCTCCTTCATGTGGACATAAGCACTTCTGTAAATAAACTCATACATCTTTCCCTCAAGCCATATCTCCCCCCCCACCCCCTGTGGTTTTGCATAGCTAAATTGCCACTTCTTAGACTGTCCAACCACATGCCAAATAGGAGGAGATGTGATACTGCATCCAGAGATTACAGCTTCCAGGTTTGCAATCCATATTCTATAGAATAGTGGGGTTGGAAAAAAAAAGAAAAAGAGAACTCCTGGCATCATTTTCAGGGAGGAACAATTGTGATGGACACTGCAGCCTACCCACTATCTGGTCCTTTGCTTCATTCCACATGCAGATCTTCTGTATGTGACTCCATGTTGGCTGATGCCTGGTTTGACCTAATGTTAACAAACAGATCTGCTTTGTGCTTCTAAGGCGCTACATAAATATATTCTACTGAAAGACAGATACAATAACATCTGTGCTTTTTTCACACTCTGTGTGGTTTCAGAACAAAAGAGAAAACAAAAAGGAAAATGAAAATTAATCTCTCTTCCAGATCTCCCTACTAAAATATACTGAATGTCTTCACAGAATTTCACATATATCTATTTGGATGTAGTTCAATGACTTACCTTAACAAATAGGTTGTGAAATACTTTTTTTGTTTTCTTTTTCCATGTGAGAAAGGCTTTCAGCCATTGTGGTATCTGGGACAGAACAGAGATATAAAACACACATTGGCAGTATTTGGAGACTGAGTGCTTTTGGCAACAGCTCGCTTCCAGACGCACATTATTATGTGCTCCAAGAAACTAACAAGGGTCATGACATTAGGGAAAGGTAAAATATATAAGTAATCTCTTAGTAACACTCTTCCATGCATTACTGTGTACTGCTCTTCCATCAGTGATGAGCAAAGAGGAAATGACTGCCAAGAAATTTTCTCTTTAAGGTCCATGAGGACAGGTTTGACAAACAGCTGTCAGGAATTACACTTCTCCTGATCTCTTCCAGTTCTGGGATACTGAAATTTTACAATAATTTTGGAGAAAAAAACCCTCAAAATCCTATTGATAGAACTAACTAATGCATTGCAGTTTAACCATGTTAGTGAAGTGAAAACAGAACGTAGTTTCATTTTGACAGTTGTGAGTGTACTTTATAAAAATAAATTACAAGATGGTAAACCTAATGTAAGAGTCAACCATTGCATTAATTATGCATTAATTATTTTTGGGAGGAGAGTTTAATCCTAATATTAGTGAAATTGAGTAACATTACTAATTAACAGTTATAAGTTTGATAATTGCAAATGATTATTCAGTTGAAAAAAGTTTGTCTTAAAAGCACAGACCAAATTGGGCATTGCAAAATGTAAAACAAAGATGAGTGTTTCCAAATTTTTAGTGCCTGTTATGAGTTTAATAACAGTGTTCTCCTGAGGCAGTAAAATGTCTTTGCCATACTAAGACAGTTCCAAGGGAAAGCCTAAAGTTTCTTGGGATCAGACCTCATTTCTTTAATAGCAACAGGCATCCCATTCCCACCTTAATACATAATATTCATTTGGAATTATAGTTAGTTTATCAAAATAAAATTGAAATAACATAAATTACGTTTGTTAAGCAGGTATGTAAATGAAGGAGTGGGGAAATTAACAGTCAAGTGTTTCTTAGAGGAAACAACCGGAGAAAATAGAGTATGATGTGCATATTAATCTTTGATATTAACTGGGATATTTCCTTGTGAAAATAGCTGGCCAAATGATCATTTGCATGCTACATGGTATAGTCCATGAATGGGTTTATGTCAATGTATAATTGAAATTAAATGAATTAATGGATAAATTCTATATGTGGGTATACAAACAGAAATTTGAAATGTTTTCTGCTTCAGTTGTGTAACTAGGTATCTCATTTAATTAAAAAGTGAACATTTGGTTTGACAAGACCCTTAAAAATTTTATAACAGGGGGTTTTATGAAATTAGGAATTTTGAAACTAGTAAAAAGTGGAAAAAATAAATACATGAAGAAAAGTTTCAGTTCTTTATTTTGAACAGTATTTTTAAGAAGAGTAATTAGAAAAGTATTTTGTGTTGGCACGTGATATTTGTAACATTCTTATAATCTAAGCAGCTAAATTACAATTCAAGCTATTGCACTATCATCTGTAGGTTAAAGCTGAGATCTGAACACCAGACTGAAAGCTGATAGTTGAGACATCTTTCCATAATTTGCTCTTTTTGCATTTTAACAATAAAAAACCTCCTTTCCCTCCTGTTTATCTATTCAGTTTTAAGATAAATCATGCTGCCATATAGTTGTGATTAGGAAATTGATGTTTCTAATGTCTTTAATATAGACATTTTTATCAGTTCTTCAACTGATAAAATATACTCTGGTCTGCAAGTTTAATGAGTTTGGAACCTATAAAACTCTTTCAATAAATTTATTAACATATTTCCACTTCCCATGTAAACAACCACCTAAAATTACTCCTTTGAAAATACTTCTCCTATAGCCATTTCCATAGTTGAGCCTATTTGTTCCAAGAGCTCTGGCAATTGGACTCCTGTCAAACACCTAGAGATGCTGACTTGAACAATACTCAAGTATGCAACATGCAAAGTAACCCACTTCTTTGCATGCACGAGACTATGTGAGGACTAAAGCCTTGCAAAAGAGTGATTTAAACTGAAATAAGATACTAGAGAAATCAGATTCAAGGTATTTTAAGAAAAAAAATAGTGTATTTGGATCATCATATTATTCAGGGATTATTTTTTTTATGACATGGTCTGCAGCTGTGCAGTAAAAAAAAAAAAAAAAAGGCTGGGTAGATTTAGGTTGAGACATGGCCAGATTCTGACAGGTGTAAACTGGCATAGCTTTGCGGAAGGCTGGCTCAGAATGAGTCTCTGGCTTGGGCTATGCATAATTGAACATACAGACATCGTGACTATTTGATTTAACCTTGGTTAATGCATCTGAGTCTGTAATATTGCTTAGGGCAAAAAAAATAAGTGGCTATGGATATAACCATTAGTTTGTTTGGTTTTTGGTTTTTTTTTTCTTTCTGATTGCTCCATTATGCTTGAGCTTTGTCTGAGCTTATTTCTTTTTCTGCCCAGAAGCTTCAAATCATGAACTCAGAATGACATTTACTAAGAAAAGGAGTACAGATGACTAAAAATTACTGGCATATATTAAACTTCCATAATATTCTTTCATAAAAAGACATTAAAATGCTGATATTTATGTGATAATTACCCATTATCTGTTCAGAACGATCTAGAATAGATGTGGAAAATACCTTGGTTAGTCATTGCATAGAGGTGATATAGTGGCACAGTATTATACTGACAGAAACTGGACAAGTTTGTTTTTTTTAATATTGGAGATGGCAGGCTGAGTTCTGACTTGCATTTTTGTAGCCTTGGGAAAAATATTCAGGAAACTGCTGAAACAGAGAGGGAAAAAAAAGGCATTGTCCTACACAGCAAGTACTATGACTGGCTTTTGAAGAATTCTGCTCTTTTTAATTTTATTTTTCTTTAGATGAGTTATGAAGAAAATTGTGATATGCCTCAGATTTGCTTGGCAAAGCAGGTTGTCAAACTTTGATTAATAAAATATATGTGAGTTTGACAGAACACCCATTCTAGACAAGGCTCCTTTTAGTCTTCCATTTTTTTTGTGGAGGGAAGGGAAGGTAAAGAGAGAAAGAAATACATGCTTGGAACATTTTATTTTTGAGATTGAAATATAAAATATCAGTGTTTTCCTTCATGTCTTTTGCCTTTTTTTTTTTCTTGGTGGAAGAATCACCTATTTGTAAAATATAAAAATAATATTTTGTGGAATGTGAACAATTGGCCATGAGCAGGCACAAGAGGAGAAGAATTACAAAAGAATTAAAAGCAGAAGAGAAAAATTAATCTTTCACTTATCATAAATGGAAACTTATGTTTCGTTCATATTACATGTGAACTAACAACTTCCATATTTTCTTTCTGAAAAGTAGAGGGGTGATGGGTAAAACTGGTTGAAATTGTATAGTTGTTTTTGCTGAGAAAAATGACTCCTTAATCTAATATTTTGATGACAGTTTTTGTTCTTCCTAACAAACAGGAAATTTGAAGTCTGTTTTCAATGTCAAATTCCTCATCCTTTTCTCTTTTACTGATGAATTAAACAACAAAGAAAAAAGACTTTAAAAAAAGAAAAAACCCCAAAGAATTAGTTGTCTCCAATTCTTTTTTTTGTTATATTCATGTTCATTAGACAATGGTGTAATCACAGACACCTTCCCCAGGGAATAGTATGGAACATATGTTGAGTTATAATCGAGTAAAGTGCTGATAAAATTAGCACAAATAATCAGCTATTCACACAGCAAATTAACAATGGGAAAATACTGCCACATAAAGTAAGTTCTTATTGCATCAAAGGGTATCAGGAATAAAGGAAATTTTATAATTTTTCAAAAAAAAAATTGTGCCCTTCTCCCATCTCCCTACACTCAGCATACACAGACTGTAAATGCACATTTTACTCGAAAATTTTCTCTGGAATGATCTTGGGAACATGACCAAACTGGACATACACCAGAGCAATAGTATGTGGTAAGAAAATAACCTAAGATGTACTTGACTTAGGTCAACTTCTACTTCTGTCTCTTCCTCTTTAATAGAAGATCAACCATATGTAATCAAGAAGGAAGGTAAATTGCTTCCTTCTTTTTTTTTTTTTTTCCTGGAATAACTTGATGAATTTACTCTAGGAATTCACTTAAAAAATGTAAAGAATTACTGACATTTTTCCCTCCCTTCACACAAAATAATATATTAGATGTAAAATGCTCCATTTACTGTAGCAGCAGTTTGGAGATTGTTTGGTACAGCCAGGAAATTGTGAGGTGAGTTTCTCCTGGAACATTTGCTATGGCTTTTTGTGGCTAACGTTATTAAAGAGCACTTCATAATTGTTATTATGCACCTTAGTTGGCATGATGTGAATCATTCTTAAGATTTTTCAAGTCTCAAACAAATAGGACAAATGGAAGCTATCAAGCATGTAGATGAACCTTAAAAAAATAGATAGCAAAGAGCAGGGTGTGAAACTGGCAGGGGAAAAGAAAGAGAAAATGGCATAGATGAACAGATATCTGGGTGGGAGAGGAGAAAAAGGGAAGAGTGGTACAATTTATTCTTTGTATATTTTGTCCCCATCAACTTATGCTGTCACTCACAGTGTTTTAAAAGCTTTCACGTCCTCTCAACACTCTCCACCGGCAGCCAGCAAAGTTTTCTTCTTCAAGAGTCCTCTAAGAAATTACAATGTCCTTGAAGCCAGCTTCCCCTTCAGTCACTGGGCATTTACTCGATTCACCTGAGGCCTCTTCCAGCCTCCTGAAGTTGCCATAATTGAATACTCTTTCATGCTGACCATGCCATTGGAAACCTGCATCTGTAGTTGGTAAGCAACAACAATAGCATCACAACGGTGGATTTGCTGCACATTTGCTTCCACACTTGTCCAATCTGCTTTTCCTACACATCTCCTCAGACTTTAAGGCCTCCCCTTGAAGTGAATTCCTTTCTGCAAAGTTCTTGTCATTGTGGTTCATCTTTTTACAGGCTGTGTAAAAGATAGAAGAGACTTTTTGCTACATTACCCTCTAAGGTTCTGTCTACATTTAACCCACTGAGAATCCTCCCTGAAGGGTTTCACCTCTGTAAGACTTCAGTGGCACTTAGAAATTCCTGTTACTAAGCCCTAAACACAAAAAAGTGAGAGTTGCACCTGACTTGGTCATCAGATGCAATCTGAGGCATGGTGGGATGCGTGGCCTAAGAAATCTGAGCAGTAACTAACTTTCATGACCAGGAGAATACAATTGGTGTAATATGATAATCAACAATATGAAGACTCTACACAGAAAGGATTACTTTGATTTTGTGTTGTGTTTTGTTTTGTTTCGTTTTTCTGCAGTCACAGCAGACATCTTTTCCAGGTAACATTTTTTGCAAACTAGGTCTGTATGCTATGTGGGTGAAGGATAGGGACAGTATGCAAAATTCTGCACTTTGCAGCCCAGGATGTGGCCCTAATTTTCTGGTTGAATTGGCTAAGTTGTATGTACTGGAGTTTAATACTGAGTTTTATTTCATTAAATGCCTCATTCATATATTCTTGGCATCTGATGACCTGTGGGGAAGAATCAGGTCTGTTATTTGAAGCCACTGTCAGTGGTTCTGTCACTAGGATTAGATTGCCAGCTACTACCTTCTAAGAGTAGGTGTCCAAAAATAAAATCAAATAAAAACATTTTGGAAGGCAAGTACGGCTTCATACTTGAGGGCAATAGTCAACCTCTAACTATCTGATATTAAAATAAAAGTTTCCCAGGGCAAAGAATATCTTGTGACAGACTATGGTGAGGTTTTTTTTGCTTCTACCTCTGAAAGAACTGGCACTAAACATTGTTGATGATAGAGAGCTCCTATGCCTGGCTGCTCCTTCAGCGTAAGACACTTTTATCTATCTCCCAGAAGGAAAAACTGAGCAGGCATTTATGACTGCAAATTACTTAATCTAGAATTGGATATTCCAGACTTTGTTGGGATTCATGACAGCACTGCACTTAAATGGCTTTGTGGGGGTTGGCATGGATTGACTTGACATGTCAGCCAATGAACAGGTATCATTATGTCCCAGATGGCATACACAAATTATTACTCAGTCTGCAATGACAAATGTCAGCAATTACTATATTAAATTCTACATAGAAATATCCTTGGATAGATCTGTACTTACAATCATGTGTCATTCTGTGTAAATGTTTTCAGTGAGCTGTTGAAAGTATTTTGTGTAGAAAATTCTGCCAGTGTGCTGGACAACTGGCTGAGTATTTCTTGCAAGGGCTTTGGACTTGCAGGAGGAGGAGCTGATGTTTATTGATTAAGAGGGCTGAGGAAAGCATATATTTGTCTGTAACTGAAATGTTGTAACATATATTTGTTTCAGGAGTCTGGAGCCCCAAAAATGTTCTGGTTCAGCTTTGCCAAAATCGATGGGAAGGGATGGGAAATCATTCAGAAGCAGTGACCAGAAGGTTTTGTTTTCTTGTGCATTTACCAACACCTGGTCCCTGCCAGAAAAACTAAAAAACAAACAAACAAAAAAAGCCCCACAAACAAG